>WNWU01000007.1:12474043-12492905 GCA_012654045.1 Ptyas mucosa | reverse complement strand
GGAAGGAAGGAAGGAAGGAAGGAAGGAAGGAAGGAAGGAAGGAAGGAGGGAGATTTTTTAAAGACTCACTGGGGAAGCTAGCAAGAAGTCAATCCTGCTCTCAATGACATTGTTGCCTATCAGTGCTCATTCCACTTTTCTGTTTAAGTAAGGAAATAGCTCTGAAATGATAACCAAATGGATCATGGGTTGTTTAATGGTAAATAAAGTCCTCAAAAATGCCATGTATATATTGATTTTAGTTTTATATTGTTTGAATTAAAACACTCCAGGATCAGTTCAGGCTTCCGCACATAAATACTATTCTTCATCATTCTTTGTCTCTTTTTCTCGTAGAAAAAAAAAACCCACTGTAATTTGTTAGAGCTTCCTGTCACAAATCCTCTTCTATTAAAAACAGCATACATTACCAAAACAAAAGAGCCTTCTCTTTTCCCAAACTAAAATTGTTTGTCTCTCCAGTCACCCCTTCTTAAGTCAACAGGCTCATCCTACAGAATGCTATGAGAAAATACTAACTGTATTTTTAAAACTCAGATATAAAAGTTTTTGTTTTTCAAAAATAGACAGAAATCCTTCTTGGCAGTTAGTATGATTCATTTTTCCCTCGTTTTTCTTTTTTCCCCTTTTTTATAACAACAGAAGGAAAAAGCGTGGCCGTTGCTTTTAGATGCAAGTAACTACAGAGCTATCAATTTGCTTTTAAAAGAAGGGAGTGAATTTTTTTATGACATGGCCATATTTGGAATTTTGGGAGGATGTTTCACTTACCTCAAGAGTTATTTCAAAGGTTTAATGTACAAATTAGCAATTGGCATTCCCAAAGAATCTTAGGCTTCACTTTAGCAAAAGTGAAAGGGATGTGGAGAGAATAGGACAATATAATTTCCTGACAAGATACTTGACTTAGGACCTTTTCTGTTACTTTTTATCATCTTGTAACAGCTTTTTGACA
Source organism: Ptyas mucosa (assembly GCA_012654045.1). Classification (NCBI taxonomy): domain Eukaryota; kingdom Metazoa; phylum Chordata; class Lepidosauria; order Squamata; family Colubridae; genus Ptyas; species Ptyas mucosa. The sequence continues at coordinate 12,491,950 of WNWU01000007.1, read as the reverse complement.
AACCCAATTCTGATTTAAGGTCTAAAGTAATTACAGAAAAATTTTGATAGATAGTCTGTAGAGCAGGAATTTTTAAGATTTCAAATTGACCTTTAAAATACATTTTATTAAAGGATATATAAGTGTATGCACATTCACCAATACAAGTTAGCCCCTATGGCAGGGGTCCTCAAACTACAGCCCGTGGGCCAGATATGGCCTGCCGAACCCATTAATCTGGCCCACACGGGGCCACAAGGCTGCCCCGCCCACATCGCCCTACCTACCCACCGGCCCCCACCTGCCTTCTGGAAACCAAGGCCAAAAACAGGATGCACGGAGGCCCCGGGAGGCCAAAAGCGGGCCTGTTTTTGGTCTCCCCAGCCTCCAGAGAGGGGGGGGGGAGAGAGAAGGGGAGACACAGACACACACACACACACAAGCAGAAGTCCCTCACACTCTCTCTCTCTCTCTCTCTCTCTCTCTCTCTCTCTCTCAGGCATCCACATCCCTTCACTAACCTGCTTTCCACCCCCAGGAACATAACAAATTAAAGTTTAATTTGTGCATATTGTTTAATGGACTGCTAAATTGGCCATGTTCACCCAGTCACATGACCACCTAGCGACATCTACCCAGCAGGTCCAGCCCCCCCAACAGTCTGAGGGACCGTGAACTGGCCCGTTTAAAAAGTTTGAGGACCCCCGACCTATGGTGTAAGAGAGGAGGGAGGGAGGAGGGAAGGAAGGAAGGAAGGAAGGAAGGAAGGAAGGAAGGGAGGGAGGGAGGGAGGTTGAAGAGAAATTTAAAAGTGGAACTCCTAGAAAGATGTGGGAGCTTTCTCATTTTTATTGTTTCCTTTGCTTATGCTAAGCTATAATATGGTTTAGTTTGGTTTGCTTTAGCAATACAGGCAATATACATGCAATATACATGCATATTATATTTGTAAATCTTCATTTCTTAAATTGGATATGCACCACTGAATGGTACTGGTAAACTAGATTGCATAATTTGCCTATATTAGTAAGTGCTAGGAGACATTACTTGAAACTGCCTAGCTTTCTTCTCTGGATATTCTTCAAGTGAAAGATTTTCTTAAAATGTATGATTTCTAGGGGGAAAAGTGACTAAATTAAATAGTTTGTATATATTAATAACACAGAGTGACTTCTCCATTTTTTAAAATAACTGCAAATATAATGAACAATTTAGGCCATTAAAACCTACTAGTAATAGAAAGGGAGATCACGGTGGAAATCACTAATTACCATGCAAGCACCTACTATTCGGTAGTTCTGTCCAAGCTCCCTCCTGAATATTAATATATTTGCAGAACCAAAACCTTCTATGATCCTTGTATATATCATCTGACCATCTATATGCAAACTTGCTTGACCGTACAAGATTTCTCGGGTCAGAAGGTTGAATAATTTTCAAAAGCTGTAATTTCTCAATTTCTGTGAGAAAAATAAGTCCCAAGGTAAGAACAAAAAAGAGCTTGGGAAGGAGGGAACAAAAGCTCACATTAGTTACTATAACCTTATGGTTCTCATAAAACTGCACCATCTCCCTATGCACAATATATGACTATCACCTGTCGTGTAATATATCATATTTTATATCATATATTTTATAGACGAAACTGCTGATCTATTTAATCACACGCTGAAGGCAAAAGGAACTGCTAGAACTGCAAGCTGTGAATAATATCGGAATTTTGAAATGAATTTAAACTTTGCACCTAACCAAACAAGAGAAATAAATGGGATTTACCGTAAGCATCCATGGCATATCCATACCTTTAGGATTCACATATTTTCAAAATTACTTATACTGCTTTGGTGATGAAAATAATTTTTGTCCTTTTAGGCAATGGAAAGTGTATTTCCTATACATGGTAACATATGGTAACTACTACTGACAGCCTTGTTCTTGAATACACTCATTTACCAACACAGCAATCAGCAGCTGGAATTCAATTATTTTGTTTTTGTCTAGAAAGATCTTCCCTCCACTTTATAAGCCATAAATCTGTTGAAACGCACCACTTGGGAACAATATCCATTCCAGACAAGGATTAGAAGTATGTTTGAAAAGAAAGGGAATGGTTAATATATTCCTTATGATTACTTACCAAAACTTTAATAGACATTATAAAATATTTTATAAAACAAAAGTAACATCCCATTTCACTATTTTTATTATGTATCTGAGACCTGAGATAACACATTCCACCATTTTTATTATGTATTTGAGACCTGAAATAACAGCCTATATAGCAACAAATTATAAAGTCTCAACTGAAAATCAAACCACAAATATTAAAGGTGCATCTAAGCAGGGTGCGGCTTACACCTCCATTTTAATAAAATCATTGTGATAATAGGAAGTTTCTAACTAACATCCAGAAATAAAAGAGCACTTTCAAAATTATTTTTTAACACCCCCGCCCCCCAAATTACAATTTATTCCTCTATTACAAGATAAAAGAAAGACAGATCAAGGACACAATTAATTGTGACATGAAAGTCATATTGCAGTAAGCTAGCTGTAGAATAACTAGAAACTTTCATACTTAGGTTATTTTATTTCTCTTTTTTGATAAAGGAATGCAGATGAATATGTGCTTTTTTATCTCACAGGTAATATATTTATAAACAGGACAGTATGCTTTAGCCAAATGTTTATGCTATGTAAAAACACTGGACATATATTGTCAACTTTTTTTTTTAGGATATAATAAAAGTGTAAAAATTATACTCTACATCTACAAGGAGACACTGAAGCAACTATTTATAGTACTGGTAAGTCTTTAAAAAGGCAGTTTTGCAGGTTATTTGCTCATTCATTTATCTCATACCATATTTTCTCCTCCTTTTTTCCCTGGTAAGCACTTGAAACAATGTAAAAAAGATGGGGTGGAGCTCCATAAAATACAAATGTTAAAAACATATTTAATTGCATATAAAATTTATGAAAAATCATAAAGTTTAGAAAAAAGGATTTTCCAAACACAAAGAGAATGATTCCAAATGCAACATCAGCAACGTCTATAGAGATTCTCAATCAGCCAGGTCATAGTTATCTAATTTGGTGCTTTTCGAAAGGCACCTGGATTTTCTTAATTTTTTTCCTTGAAAACGTTTCGCTTCTCATCCAAGAAGGGTCAGAACTGAAACAGCTTCTTGGATGAGAAACAAGACATTTTCAAGGATAAAACTAAGAAAGTCCAGTTGCCTTTTGAAAAGCACTTTTGGTACACCAGCAATTTTGGAAAAGGCCTGCACCCCAGAGAGATGGGCATCTCCTGCAGATATTAATAGCCAGAACGAATAATAACAGGAAAGGTGGTATCTTTAAAATAAGACTTCAAAGATTTCCTCAAATATACTTTACTTATTATTACTGCATGAGTACATCTCTATCATGTTTTGGGCAATAATACAGATTATTTTTCTATTACCTTCTCAATTGTTTTTCAGTCTAGTCTATAGCCCTGATATTTCCTGGTTGTCTTTTCTCCTAGATACTAATAAAATGCACCCTGTTTAGCTTCTTCAGCTGGATGTTCAAAACAGCTGGCATAACTATCAGCCTTAAATTCTTCTTGGTAAACAACTGGCACTTCTTAGTCTCTATATTTTGTACTAACAGCAACTTCTGGACATTTTCCAAGAGCACTGCAGTAATCAAAATAGGATGTAACCAAGCTATGCATAATCATCATCAAATCAATCAGTCTCAGGAAACTCATGGTTGCAAACCAGGTGTAATTATGTAAAAGTATTTCTTCACCAGTTACCACTTATTCAGTGTCAGATGAAAATCAAATACTGCAAATCTGCTCTTTCAATGGAGGAAATCCAGTTCCATCTTCAGTCTCTTTTATTAAAGGCATTTCCACCTTTTCTAGATTTTGAAGGCAACGTGTACCAACATTCTGGATTACCTCTTGCAATGGTTCCTTGTAGATGTTGAACAGCTACTAAACAAAATGGAATCTTGTAGGACACCTGAGGTTGATGACCTAGATCAGGGGTATCGAACCTGATTTCATTGAGGGCTGCATCAGGGTTGTGTTTGACTTTGGGAGCCCCGGGTGGGCGTGGCCACAGTGGATGTGGCCATCTTGACATCACTCATGTCGGAGGCGCCTGTGGCCCAAGCACTGTCAGTGAAAATGGGTTCTCGAGCTCCATTTTCAGCTGGGACAGCCTCCTGCAACCCTCTGTTAGCGAAAACAGCTCAGGAGGGTCACGTGCAGCCCTTGTGAGCTCTGTTTTCAGTTGGAATGGCCTCCTGAAATCCTCTGCCAGCAAAAAGGGAGCTCGGGAGGGCCACGTGCAGCCCTTGCGAGCTCAGTTTTGGCTGGTAAAGCCTCCATTTTCGCTGGCAGAGGCAGGCCAGTCCTTCGCTATTTCCAGGGCGGTCCCGTGGGCCAGATCTATGCACCCCACGGGCCTTGAGTTTGACACCCCTAACCTAGATGTCAAACACTTCCCTTTAATGCATGTATTCAAAGAGAATCTAGACAGGGAAGTTAATCTAGAACCAGGATTTGGATTCAATGGCCAAAATGGTTTTTTCTACCTTTGAAACTAAGCGGATGTCTCATTGGGTAAAGATTCCAATTGACTTCTCATTATAGACAACATTTGCACAAATAACGTATAGCTATTTTTAGAAAAAGTATCTATAATTAAAAATTTCTCTGAGCGGAATGCCCACACATGATTTAACCACTTTCTCCTCCAATGGTTAGTGAACATTTACTGCATTATCAAAATTATGAGTAATGCATTTCTTGTGAATAAACCTAAGTATTATTAATAAATGTCTTTAACAGCCAGAAAGTTAAAGCTTGCTCTAAACAAACAATTGAGAAGATCATCCGAAAGATGAATTGACAGAACAATGCATATTCTCTCGATTTCTTTTATAAACACCTTGTTTAATCCTTTAAGGCAAGATGCCCAGTCTTACTGTCTGAACATGTTATACTCTAGATACTTAAATGTCTTCCACAAATAAGAGCACTATAGGTTAATATTGGCCACTTGAGTACAGATTTAGGAGCAAGGACTGGGATGCTAGCCAAATACTTTAAAGGTTGAATCCTGAACACATTAAAACATTTCCCGTTGCTTATAAATAGCATTTGTATGTATAAAACACTTTTAAAATGTTCACATTGATTTAATTATTGCATTTTTAAAAACAGCATTTTTTTTCAGATGCAGTGAACCAAAACAGTTTCCTAAATTTTAAATGTCATAAAATGTAGGCTATGCTACTGAAATATATGTGGCACTTAGCCAGTATGAATATAGGAATTTTTCTCTTAATTCAAAGGGGCTGGAACAAACTGAAAAAGTTGGAAAGAAGGAAAGAAGGAAGATGCAGCAGCAAGGGACAGAGAAGACAAATGGAGCAAAGGATATTAAATTAATTTTCAATCTTTGTAGTGATAAGTTTTGTAATGATTTGGAGTCTATTCAAAATTAAAACATAAAATTGTACTCTTTCTTTTGACTAGTTCCAATCTGATTTGTATGCAGATATGTAGTAAACATAGATATAAATATATATATATAATATGAAAATAAAACAATCCCATTTAATTATATATATATATTTATATTACATCTTGTTCTTATCTATTCTTATCTGATGTTAATGTCTTGACGAAGGAATAAAAAAAATAAACAGTTGCTTTCTTTTTAGTTATAATTTTTAACTAAAAATAACTAATTTAAAAATAACTTTAAAAAGATAAAAAGTTAATGCAAATTAAGAAAAATACAAAAAAGAAAACAAATAATGATATAAACCACCAAATGTGGTTTATAATACATGGCACTCAAAGATCCTTTTGTATAAATTAGTGACTCCTATTTGGACTTACTATTTAAATTTCTTTTTGAGTTCAACATCACTGCTTTACATTATAGATGTATGTCACTTTATAATTGTAACATGATTATTTTTGCTAATTTATGATTATGTCTACATGAAAATCTGTACATTCACTTATCCAGCTCCACTATTGAGACTTGGCTTGGCTCTCTTACGTGCATCTGTATATGCTTTTAGCAAAATCCAAAAGTGTTCCTATCATCATTCTCCAGTTAAATCATCGTATGAAATATGAATTTAACATTTAGTGCTTTATTGCAAAATTGTTTTAATCAAAGCAGGAAACATACAGTACAGACATAGAATCTAGATTAGCAAAAGCAAAAACACAGAATATGTTATGACCAAACAAAAGAAAAGAAAACTTAAAAGGGAAATCTTTTAAACTGTGGTGTACAGGTAGTCCTCGACTTACAACCACAATTGAGCCCAAAATTTGAGCCCATTTGTTAAGTGAGTTTTGCCCCATTTTACAACCTTTCTTGCCATAGTTGTTAAGTGAGTCACTGCTCTTGTTAAGTTACTAACATGATTGTTAAGTACATCTTAACAATCATGTTAGTAACTTACATGTCAGAAGGTCGCAAAACAAATCATATCATCCTGGGACATTGTAACAATCATGAATATAAGTCAATTGCCAAGCAGTTAAATTTTGATCACATGAAAACAGGGATGCTGCAACAGTCATAAGTGTGGAAAACCGGTCATAAGTCACTTTTTTCAATGCTGTTATAACTTTGATCTGTGACTAAACAAATAGTTGTAAGTCAAGGACTAGCTGTATGTTGTTCCTCACTGAGTTTTTCTGAGTTTTCTTTCCACAATGTAAAAAATATTTTGAGACTCTAGAAAGAGTGCAGAGAAGAGCAACAAAGATGATTAGGGGATTGGAGGCTAAAACGTGAAGAAAGGTTGCAGGAACTGGGTATGTCTGGTCTGATGAAAAGAAGGACTAGGGGAGACATGATAGCAGTGTTCCAATATCTCAGGGGCTGCCACAAAGAAGAGGGAGTCAAGCTATTCTCCAAAGCCCCTGAGGGCAGAACAAGAAGCAATGGGTGGAAACTAATCAAGGAGAGAAGCAATTTAGAACTAAGGAGAAATTTCCTGACAGTTAGAATTAATCAATGGAACAACTTGCCTCCAGACGTTGTGAATGCGCCAACACTGGAAGTTTTTAAGAAGAGATTGGATAGCCATTTGTCTGAAGTGGTGTAGGGCTTCCTGCCTAAGCAGGGGGTTGGACTAGAAGACCTCCAAGGTCCCTTCCAACTCTTATTTTATTCTATTCTCCCTATCAGATTTAGATACTGTAATCTTGCATTATCCACTGGAATCAAATTTTACCTTGAAACAGAACAAATTTTACAATGGAACATTATTGTTCAAGTTCTTTGAATTGATAAAATTATGCTTGTGGAATTTAAAGAATTCTGCCTCTGTAAGGCGCTGATACATTATTAGAGTTCACAAAGAAATCTAATCCAATGACATAGGAACAGTTTGGCACATGAAATCTAAAACTCATGTCGGGAATGCATTTGTGCAAAGTTAACCACCTTTGGATTTAAACCTCTATTTTGATGTACTGAGGTTAACACAGTTCAGAATTTTTTGCTGGTAGCTTTGGAAGGATGTCAACATTAGTCTGCCTTTGCATAAGTATCAACTCTATTGTGAGGGGAAGAGATAATGGGTGTGGATTAATGTGGTGAGTCATATGAACACCCAAAGCAAAAAAGTGTTGAGCCTTTAAGAGGTATGTGAAGAATTACTCACCAAAGTAAAATAGATCTCTATGGCCAGCATCCTAAAAATTGGAAAGGATATGCAGCCACTTTTTTAGAATGAGGGCATTAAATTACTAATGAAAAACAGCATTCAGCAGTAGCATTCAGCTCTTGTATAGGTATTTTTTAAAAAACTTTGGCAACATCCTTCCAAAGCTACCAGCAAAAAAGTAGCTACCAGCAAAAAAGTAGTTGATAGATTTGACACAACTACCTATGAGTTTAAAAGAGCAAAAGCTGCAATCTAAGCATATTAATAGCAAATGTACTAAACCCTGAATCAAAATGCATTACACTGAAAAGATATTTATAAGATTATTAAATACTTTTTAAAGTGTAGATTCAAGTATGGTCAAAACTGGATAGCCTCATCTTGATGTCTTTTTTACAGAGAACTCTATATTCAATGAAAACATTTTCATCCACAAAATAAACATTTCACTTCATTATCCAAAATTCCAGACAAATATTTTACTGGACAAAAGTATATTTTCCTTGCTCAGTATATATAGTGAAGTGGATTTTTGTACATTTTGTACACTTACGTCTAAAAATCAAGGAAACAGGAATCTAAATTTCTTAGATAATACCATTATGACATATGGTAAAACACATGTGATTTTATAGACACGTATCATTAAAAAGCCCTGAGCTAATTAACATCATAGCATAATTTAAGTTTCAAGGCAAAACTTCAAAAAGAATTATAATAATTTTAATGCTTCTCATCTGGCAACATGCCTTCTGCAATTTCACACAAGAAAAACAAACGGTTCTAATAACCTGCAGTACTTTCATGCTATTGGCCCAGCAAGACCCAACCCCATTCCTTTAGTAGGTAGAGGAAGACTGCACTGAAAGACTTTTGCAAAACATTTACAATTTTGTCACTGAAATTCAATCCTTCATGAAACCAATTTTTAATCCTTTTTTTGAAAAAAGAATTGAAGATTACACATACAACAGTAGAATAGCCACACCAAAGAAATATAATGATTTGTCTCTTTTTTTTTCTTTATCCCTATGGAAAGACACAATGAATCTTTCTCTTTAGTATAGAGAACAATAACAATGAACTAAATGTTGAGACATTATGGACAACTATAATCTGTTTAATTTACTGTAGACAGATACTGGATCTACCAGTATACAGAGTTTAGCATCTACCTGAGCATACCCATTGAATAGAGCTATAAATTTTTAAAAACCTTCTAAGGGGATTAAAGGTTTCTGCTTGACTCCAAATACAACAAAATTACAGATGATAGGACTATTAAAAGTTATGAGCCATGATACACAAAATTTAGTGAAAGTATACTTCTGAGAACCTAGTGCTTTTGGAGCAAAATGCTAATATGAACTAATGTTGGTCGTAATCAGCTATAATGATTTCCTCTGTCTACTATCATTTTTAATTCCTAGAATCAATTTTTACACAAAAAAATAAAAGATTTCTAAAATGGAATGTATGAACACTGAAGACACACACCATATTACATCTGCTTTCCAAGCCTTGACAAAATTCCTTTTTTTTTCTAGTTGCTTTTTCTTCTTATACAGTTAAAAACTTTGGTCACCTCTCCCATTCTTACATACTAAGCAACAAGAATTCTCAGGTGCCTGGAAGCCACAGAACTCTGGCAACGTATTTGGCTCTGTTTTAAATATTATGCTGATTATACAGAGTACAGAGAACAAGTTCTACTTTGTAAATACAATTAACAACTGTTAAATACATACCATTGACACTCAAATGTATTATTTTAAGAATGTATTCTTTAGGTTTTGAGGGTATTCTTAATGAATTCTTAAAGCCCATTTACCAAATAAGGGAACCTGCTTCCCATCTTCATATGTAACATGTGCAATAGAGTTTGTAAAGGAAAGTTAAGACTGTGAAATGTAAAAACCCACTTTTAGGCTTAAAACAATGGTTTAAAGGTATAAACATCCTTATTTTCTAAAGGTGTCATTTATAACAATGTACAGTGCACCACAAACCACTAAAAATAGCTAAAGCCTAAGCTATAATAAAGCAATAGCAGAAATATACAATCATATTGTTGGAAAAATTATTTGGGTCATACAGTCCACCAAAGAGAGACACAATCATACATTAAAAAGAAACCCCAACATTCACATTTAACTGTTATGAAGGAATTCTAGAGATAATTATATATCAAAATCAGTTTAAAATGAAATCAAAGTCTAAATAATTTTGTCTTTTCTTTTTATCTGCAATGTGTAACAGGCTTCAAGCCACTGCTCTTGGGAAGAAAGAACAGTTTCCACCTATCCCTTGTTTCAGAGGTGGGTTTCAGCAGGTTCTGACCAGTTCTGGAGAACTGGTAGTAGAAATTTTGAGTAGTTCAGAGAACCGGTAGTAAAAATTCTGACTTACTCCGCCCCCGTCTATTCTCTGCCTCCCAGGTCCCAGCTGATTGGGAGGAAATGGGGATTTTGCAGTAATCTTCCCTTGGAGTGGGGTGGGAATGGAGATTTTGCAGTATCCTTCCCCTGCCACCCCCACCATGCCATGCCCACCAAGCCATGCCACCCCCACCAAGCCACACCCACAGAACTGGTAGTAAAAAAAATTGAAACCCACCACTGCCTTGTTTGGTTTGAGATTGCTTGTCTTATAATCAGTGATGGGCTGCAACCGGTTTAACAACCGTTTCTATGAGCGTGTACTTCGCGCACGCATGCGGGCTTTGCGCACTCACACACCTAGTGCGCTTGTGCACAGTGTTCATAATACAGCAATTTGAAGCTCAGCTGCTTACTTTCTAAGGCAGCCCCGGTAAGTAGAAAAGTGGAGGCGCAGAAATCAGCTGTGCCGCGTCAATCAGCTGAGCCAGAAAGAAGGAAATATAGAACAGGATAGGGTGGGGGTGGGTGGGTGGGGCCAGATGATCGTCAGAACTACCAGTTCACTTGAACTGGTCCAAACCAGCAACAGCCTACCACTGCTTATAATCTTGCATGAACTATTTTACAAAGAAATCCAAAAAAGGGGCAGCACCAGGCGCTTATCGGCCAATTACCTGCTTACCAATAACTTTTAAATGGTTAAATGTTGTGATAGCTGATGCAGTCCAACAGCGTCTAGTGGAAAACAAGCTATTTCCACCTGAGCAGAATGGAAACTGTCCAAACAGCAGCGGAAGCCTCTACTTCACAAGATCATTTTGAAAAATTGCAGGAGAGGGAACACCAACTGGAATGTAGTTTGGCTTGATTATAAAAATGCATTTGAACTCCTGTCATATGATTGGAAAATCAAGTGCCTAGAAATAATAAATGTCAGTAAAAACATCAGAAGCTTTGTGCGAAATTCAATGGCACTATGGCAAACACACAGTTGCGGGTCAATGGTAACAGACTGGAAAGGGTTAATATTAAAAAAGATTAAGGAGATTCACTAGCATCACTACTGTTTGTCATTGCATGGCTATCAAACATCAAAAAGATCTGCTAGAGTATCATACCTCCTTTCCATAAACAATCTGAAGCTGTATGGAACAACACTGTCTGAAATAGAATTGCTGCTCAACATTGTCCATATATACAGCCACAAGGTATTGCAATGGAGTTTGGACTGGACAAATGTGACACCCTCACCATCAACAGGGAAAAATAATAAAAACTGAAGGGATCAAAATGTCCTATGGAAATAACATCAAGAGTTTGCATGAAGATCACTACAAATACCTATGTATGTTTCAAGACATCAAACACGCTGAAGTCAAGAATAAGTTTAGAAGTGAATACATCAAGAGGGCGAAGAAGAACTTAAATCCAAACTCTGTGGAAGAAATAACATTAAGACAATTAACACCATTAAGGCACCATTAAGGCACTAGATACAGAGCTGGAATAGTGGACTGGATTCAAGCAGAAGTAAAAGTCCTGGATAGGAAAATCAGAAAAATACAGGTAATCCTCGAGTTACAAATGTAATGGAGCCTGCCAATTCGTAACTTGAGGATTCACAGGAGTGAATCATGTAACTTGTTGTTATGTGATTCACGGGTTGTTAAGTACACTAGATATCTCAGGTGGGGAAAGCAGGGGGGCCCTAGTGATTAAAGAGGCCACCTAAGGCCTCCCTGGCGCACTAAGATATGTCATACTTCTCCTCTCCCATCCTCTGTGCTGGACTCAGTTACCTTGGAAAGATCTGTCTCCCCTCTGCCGCGGTTTCTTTGACTTTGAGGGAGAGAAGAGCAGGGCAATTTTGCTCCCAGAGTCTGGTCAGCTACCAAATACTTTTCGTGCCAAGAGTGAAATGATTTTGGGGGGCTCAGATTTCCTGCAACTTCAGGCACCCATCCGGTTTTGCAGAGAATAGGTGCCTGAAGTTACACGAGATCATGCTCATGAAAAGCATTTGCAAGCCGAACGGACGCTGTGAGTGAAATCATCCTGCCCTCCTCTCCCTCAAAGGCAAAGAACTTGCGGCAGAGGGGAGACAGATCTTTGCAAGGTAAGTTAGTCCAATACAGCCAGATGGGAGGGGAGAAACAATTGTTGGGAGAGGAGGGGAATAGGGTGAATGTTGCAGTGCCTCTGCATAAGAGCGAACAACTGCTGTGGTGTTGCAACATTTGTAAGTTCGGGGCTTCACCGTAAACACTTGGGGGGGGGCATTATTGTGTTACTTCAAACAGTCACTAAGTGAACTATCGTAACTCGAGTATTACCTGTAATGATAATGAATCATGTCCTTCATCCATACGGTGAAACTGATTGCCTCTACGTATCAATGAACATAGAGGGACACCAGATGCTTGAAGGTGTTGCCCACCTGACCCGGTGTAATGCCATCCCATTTAGCCATGTTTTCGAGGCTGGGCACATGTGCAGAAGGCGCGTGCACGAACGAAGCACATGCATGGAAAGCTGGGCACATGCATGGAAGGCGTGCGGGGCAAACCAGTGGTAAGAATATTGGAAACCCACTGCTGATACAAAGCCAGAATTGAAAAGACAGCAACAAACAGCAAGTGTCACTTATGCAAGGAAGCTGAAGAAATAGTGGATCTAGTTAGCTGATGCAAGAAAGTTATGCAGGCTGACTAGAAACAATGGCATGATAAAGTAGGAACAATGGTGCGCTGCAATATTTGCAACAAATACCATTTACCTGCAAGGAAGTGCTGGTATCAACATAAAGTGGTAAAAATGAAGACCCTAATGTATTCTGGAGTTTTTGAATTCAAACACACAAGCATCTGCCACATAACACCTCAGACATAACAATAATTGATGGAAAAAACCCACAAAATGGCTGGATTATAGAATAGAAAATTGAAAAAAAAAATCACAAAATATTAAGATTTGCAAATTAAAAAATTGTGGACAAAGAATGCAAATATAGCATCAATAGTAATGGTAAAGTCTCAAAACATCTGAAGCACTGTTTGAACACCATTGGCATTGACAAAGTCAATCAATTGCAAAAGGTAGCTTTACTTGAGACAGCTTACATCTTTCAATAATAGCTTTAACACCATGAAATAACATCTGTCTATTCCAGATCCTTGGGGAGGATAGGTAGATAAAAATGCCAAATCTAGTCTAAACATCTAGCTGACTGTACAATCAACCATAATTATTATTTTGATGTGTTTTAAAATTTGTTTAAATATTTTTGTAGACACATCACTGACTCAAATTTAGTCTGGTATATCCCAAATTATTTTTGGCTTCTATCAAGCAGGGATCCTTGATGTTAATCATGGGCATTTGATTTCTCCTTCCTATGTGAAGAACTTTGTTATATTCATTTCACTTCTTTAACCTAGCTTTGCCATCCAATACTGTGTCCTCTGAATGTGAATTGTAATTAGGGCCTCTTGTCCCATTTTAAATTCCAGAGTGAGGAGGAAAGGAAGAAAGGTTAGGTGGATGGAAAGGTAGGTTTCAGAGAAGTTCAGAATCCTAACCTAAGAAAATTTTCTGTCAAAATTGACAAATTTAGGAACAAATATTTATTGTCAAGGTAAGGTAAAGATTATCAGCCTACATTTTATAATGTAAATTACTCCAAGTTCTTTTGTTGTGAGAACTGGGAGAATATTCTAAAGAGGTTAACTTGAACTGAAATCTTAAAGGAACATGTTCATACCCTTTTAAAGATAATAACAAAAAGTTACTTCCTTGCTCAAACACACAAAAAAATGGGTGTGGTTTTTATACATTCCCATGTTCCATTAAGTCTTATTATCTTAGGTATATGCAGTACCAGTACAAAATCAAAAATACTAATTAATTAATTAATTAATTAATTAATTAATTAAAAGGTTTGATAGTGACAACAAAACCTATAGGTCTTCTAAAACTGGATTATTATGATTACATGCTGAAGAATAAAATAGAAAAAGAAAGGACACCCACACAACAGTTAGAATGTATGACAAGGCAAAGCAAAACGGTGAAACCGAAAGAAAATAGTTGAAAAGGATTCAGCGGAATATTGACAATGTGGCCAGACAGTTCTAAGAAGTGTGACATCTTGGTATTAAAAAACAAAATAAGTGTATACTAGAGTTAAAGAAAAGTGACAAACCACACAATTATAAAATCTTGAACCAGAATATTAGACGCAATAGGGCAAGGTATATATAGTTACTCAGTCCAGTGTACAGAAAATACATAAACACAGAAAAATATACAGGACAGCTGTATAAATAAAAGGACTATTTTGTATACAGTTCCTTAAAATAAACCAGATAATTTGTGAATTATCATGATTATGATTCCTTCCTACAGAAAGCAAAATTAAAATAGCTCTTCATAATTTCATGGTGGTCAAAGTGATAGAATTACAGAATTGGAAGCAACCTTAGAGGGCTTATGGTGTAACCCTCTTGCCCAGGACAGCAATAATCAGACTATCCCAGACAAATGACTGCCTAATATTTGTTTGAAAACCCTCAGTCATGGAGCAGCCACAATTCCAGGAATTAGGTTCCATTGCTTAGTTCTCATAGTCAGGAAATTTCTCCTTACTTTGAATTTGGATCTTTCTCTACAGTTTTCAACAACAGGTATCTCCACATTTATAATATGAAGTTAACCAGAGCATTTTGTGTTCCTGATTCTTTAAATTTTAATTTCTATCATGGTCAATGGCAACTATGAGCAGATTGCAATCTAACAGCATCTGAGAGGCCTTATATTGCCAGCAAATAATCTTGATACAGTAATCAAGAAAATATTCAGATGCAAAAAAAAGGACTTAGCATGTTTCTGCATATCCAGTAGCATTTCTCTGAATTCAGCATACCTGTTCTTTCTACAAAGAAGAATTGCATCATGTAATATTTCCCTAATCATTATATAATAACTTAATTAACTGCAGCACTGCAGCACTGTTACATATGCCCTAAATTATCTTCCAACAATACAATCACATGAAACAAATACATCATATCCTAGATAAACATAGTTGGCTGAGAGAGTGAAGTGAATTACTAATACTTCCGGGTTTTAAAGAAGACAGCAACTGTATTCGGCTCACTTCCAGGTCAGACTGACTGTCGCCAGTAATACTGACAGGAAAACAAGCAAGAAGTTTTTTGGGGAGATGCATAGCTAGACTGACAGAGCCAAGAAAAAAAATAAACTAAAATACTACATTGGCCATAATAATTTTTCTGCCTTTTTAAAAAGTTTTTGTTCCAAAATATTCATTTTGTTTTTCAACATTACCATTGACTTAGCAAGTTATATAAAGTTCCTAATATTTGTTCTTGATAAAACAAAGGACTATTTTAAATGAATTTTCAAGCTAATTCTTACTCATTTACCGTCCTTTATGTGTATTGATATTACTACGTTCTTTGATGATATTCTTTATTGAAGAAATTACTATGTGGCAAAAGACAGAATGCTTCATTTTATTCATTTATTTTATGAAAAACATGCTCTAAGAACTGTAGCTTTTAATGGAGGAATGGAACTTTTTATATTCTTGGTATAACAACTATCTTTTAGAACTTGGGACTTGGAGTTCAAATATTAAATATCCACAGTTATTTTATATTTTGCATTCTGCAATACATGGATAGAAATTAGTGTTCATACAGCATCATATTTTATTCTGTAAATATATAAAATTTGCAAAATTATATCTTTTCCAAATATAAATATTATTTTTAAAATATTAATTAGAATAGTAAAAACTAATATATACTACATTTAGAGAAAGAGAACTGAATGGAAATAAAGAATAAAATGTACAAGAAAAGAGAAAATATATAAAGAAGTGACTTCCAACCCTTATCTCAATACATATAAACAGATTTAATAACTCTTCATTTTCATAAGGTTGAACAAATATCTCTTCATCTCAAACCTTATCTATATCTTTTCAATCTTGATGTCAGAAAACCCCCATGCAGGGCTACCTGAACATTACCACAGAATGGGTAATTTTAACCATGATCAAAAAGACCAACTATATATTACTTGCTTTTACTACTAACAGTCTTAGTATTGTGACCTGTCCGCTGCCGACTCCTCCAGCAACCGAATCAGATGAGGAGGCAGAGTGGGAGTCGGGGCCAGCATCAAGGCAATCTGAGAGCTCCGATGGGGAAGAGAGAATGGAGCTATCAGAGATAGAGACAGAGGCAGAGCCTGGGCCATCCATTAGCTCCCAGATGGAAAGTCAACAGCCCCCAAGTCCGGAGGTGGCTGATGAGAAAGAAGAACAGCTGGGTGCCGTGCCTGACACATGGATGCACAGAAGGCAGAGGAGAGGAGAGGAGAGCAGTGGGAAGCTACAGGCTGGTCCTCGGGACAGAAGAGCTACTGCTGCTAGCTAAGCCCCACCCTAGCTCTAGGGATAAAAGGCAGGGGTGGAGATGAATAGGTGTGGCAGACAACTATTCATCTCCCTGCCGGTCAGCCACTAATAGTCCAAATTTTTGAATGATGTCTGGAACTGTATCAGAATTTTTTCTTGGAATCTGTGGCACTGAGAGTTGGGCCTGCCTTCACAGCAGGTGTGTGTGTGGGGTTTGTGTGTGTGTGTGTGTGTGTGTGTGTGCGTGTGCTACTGGAAAAAGAGCAAGCGCACCTTCCAGGATTTCTGTTACGAGTATGGTGAGAGAGACTCCTGGTATGTTGGAGCCATTTCAGGAGGAAAGGGGGCGAGTTTCACTTTCCACAGGCACTTAAAGACTTCGCTAGCCTGAGAGAGAGACTGTTTGCCGGGGTTGCTGGCGCTGCTAATAAAAGGAACTTTTAGCTAAAAAATAGTGTCCTTGTCATTTTTGGGAACCGGGTCAGAACACTTAATCTTTAATTCAATCAAATGTTCCAAAGCCTCTAATACCTTTAGAATAGTTAATAAGCTATTTACGAAAGTGATTAAAAAGTAAGATTTATGAACTGAGTGTCCTTTAAAAGGCTCTGCCAAGGTTGCAAAGCAAAATGGCTGACCTTTTATCTCCCATGCTCTCCCACATTTTTTTTCTGAGAAGTAGCTACTCAGAGCACATGAGAGTAATTCTCTAGTCTTCTCCTTATCCAGAGACATTCAAGGAAGTGGTCTATTCACCAGTTCCCTGGTCTTCACCATGGTTATTGACTCTACTTTTGCAGAACTATCTTCAGTTCACCATGCCTTTTTCAGAAGTTCAAATTTCATTTTGTAAATCTTGACATAGCTAATGGCAAATTCCTTTTATACTTTCAGCTCTGCAATCAGTTGCACCTCATTTATCAGCTAGTTGAAGTTGTATTACAATCTACAGAGCAAAAATATATCACAGTTTCTACAAAGAACCACTAGTTTTCATGAATTTATTACAAAACATAGAGTTGTAAATAAAGAACTAAATACATTTTCTTTCTGATTATGAAAAATCATAATGCTGAATATATTGTGAGTTGTTGCAATTCTTCATTCTTTGTATTGCTGCATTCTATCAAAATATGTCTTTAGTACTATCATAGAATCATAGGGCTGAAAGAGACCATGAATACCTTCTAGTCCAACACTCTGCCCAAGGCAGGAGTCCTTATACCATCCTGAACAAATGATTATCCAACCTTTTCTTGAAAACCTTCAGCAATAGAGCATCCACAACTCCATTCTCAGGGAGGGAGGGAGGGAGGGAGGGAGGGAGGGAGGGAGGGAAGAAGGAAGGAAGGAAGGAAGGAAGGAAGGAAGGAAGGAAGGAAGGAAGGAAGGAAGGAA
>WNWU01000007.1:12457876-12474033 GCA_012654045.1 Ptyas mucosa | reverse complement strand
GAAGGAAGGAAGGAAGGAAGGAAGGAAGGAAGGAAGGAAGGAAGGAACCAATCAATCAATCTGGAAACTTGAGATGACAGGTGACAAGATGACAAAATATTTTTAAAAGTAATCCCAATTTGAATAAATGAACAATGAATACAAAGATAATCCAAGTGGAAATAGCAAATTAAGATATAACAATGCTTAGGTATGGTTCATTAATTTAATGTTTTAACATAACATCCAAGTAGCAAAAGCATTTTAGAAAGCTATTTTTTAAGCTTAACACAGTTTATTAAAAATAAAATTTTGCTGGGGCTTGTTGGATTTCTATGTTGTTTTCAAATTGCAATAATCTTGTCAGTTTAAAGGCAAGTCATGTTCCCACATGAAATATTAATGTTCTCATTTTACATTGGTGGGCAAGTTTTATTCCAACAAGCTACAACATGCTGTCCTTGTTCGGCAGGAGAAATGCTTCATTTTTAAGATCAAGATTTGAAAGCAAAAGAAAAATGCTTAAGGTGGTTTCTGTATTCACGGGACACCCTAAAGCTACCTGACAACAGAAACTAGTTTCATTAACTTTTCAGTGTCACCAAAATCTCTGAATGCACTGAAAAAAATTTCATTCAGAACAGATGATCTTACTAACCAACTTCATAATTGCCACAGCATAGCAGTTGTACATAATCATTTCCTTGCTACCTATAAAAGGCAGGAGAAAATGACAAAGTAATTATTTCAGTTTTTAATTCCAGTGTATCCTAAATATTGTAGTTCATTCCTAAGAATTATATAATTTGAAAAAGCTAAATCTTTAACAAAGGAGGCAGGGAGAGAGATGCACTTAGCAAAAAAAATCTGTCTTGTTAACTATAGAGGTCTTTGATATCCAAATACAATTTCCAACTCATGCCAATATGTATACTCTCACACTTAATATTATACAAAATCAGAAGATATGGAGAGACCTGGCTCACAGAATTGCCAAGAATCGGACATGAATGAATGGATAACATGATCATCAACGTTACACATTATGTTATTTTTCTACAAATGTTCAATTAGTAATTTAAACAAACAAGTGAATTTGGGTAAAAGTGTCACACACAGAGCTCTCCCCTAAAACTATCTGCCTCATTTCACTCTCTCTATGTGTAGTACAACTTTATGCAAAGAAGAAACTTCAAATGTCTAGGTGGCAATATAAAATAATCAGGCTCAATTATTTACTTTATAATATTTATGTCCTACCCATGAAGCCATAGTTGCCATGGAATTTCACAGCTATGGTAGAATCATCATTAAGAAAATGGAAAATGAAGTCACCCAAGACCCAAAGCCCTAGAAATTCTAGTACCAGCTGCAAGATTGTCAGCCTCACCAGGTAGACCAGGCAGGATAGATGAGTTATTTCACCTTTATTGTAAAGCTATTTTAAAAGAATCTTATAAACGTGAAAGTACAATTGTCCCATCTCCCCCCACCCGCCCATCCTCCATCTCCATTACAGCCTGAGAAAATAGGTAGGTTTCTTCCTAACCTCTTGCCCTGCCCTTTATCCAGCTGTGGACAGGTTTCTATATTTGTCTAACACCCAAGCACAGATGGATTTACTCCATAAAGATCTGGTGTTTACCTAGAGTTAGATATTAAGGAGCCCAACAATTCTGCCACCTGAGGCCAGGACAGGGCCAACAAGCTTAGAAAAAGTGATGTGCACCAATGCAGAGGTCTCCTTTCTCTTATAAGAGCCTATATCCATGATGGCGAACCTATGGCACGGGTGCCACAGGCGGCACACGGAGCCATATCATTGGGCACACGAACGTTGCTGTAGCTCAGCTCCAGCGCGCATGTGTGTGCCAGCCACCTAATTTTTGAGCCTTTCAGTCCTACCAGAAGTTGGGGAATGGGTTGTTTCCGGCCTCCGGGGGAGTGGGGAAGGCCGTTTTTGCCCTCCCCAGGCTCCTAGAAAGCCTCTGGAGCATGGGGAGGATGAAAAACAGGCCTACCGGGCCCACTGTGCCATCATGTGCTAAAAGTGGGGGGGCGCATGTGCAGGGGTGGGGCGCATTGAATTATGGGTGTGGGCACACATGAGGGCGAACTCGCCACGCTCCACCCGCTTTTGGCACGCGACGTCAAAAAGGTTAGCCATCACTGGCCTATACTGTCCTCCCCTCTCTTTGGCAATCATTGCATTAATTTCAATTCAATGAAAACTCCTAACTATACAGAAGTACCATGGATGCTTATAGGAGGAAATACATGATAATCAAAACTTTAAGAACAGACAAGGGCTTCTCTTTAGTTTTCAGGTTCAGTTGAACGTAGTTTAAATGAATCCTCATCTTGAATAAAATTAGAAGGCATTGGATATACCGGCCATTAAATACAATACACATAATAGAGGACATGACTAGGATATTAGAAAGTAAACTGAATAAACCTAAAATTGTGTAAGAAAGAGTATTAGATTTTAAAATGTAAATTTATTTACAGTAGATTTTTTAAATAGACCATACAACAATCAGAATTATCAGAGGCCAAAATACAAATTTATAAACGTTTATGCCATTGCATATACTATATGTTTCAAAACCTATAGCATTGTTCAATAGGTTGTTTGTGTTTTCATTTAATTGAAAACAGTTGAATCAGCTGTCAACTATTCAAACATAAGAATTTAATTATATATGACTGCATACTACACAACAGGGAGCTTAATAAACTGGCCTAACAAATATCAAACAAATGACACAGTTCTGCTTGCCAGTAAGCATGAAAACCTTCAATTCCTCATCAACAGTCAAAGAAATATCTGAAAAATACAACTTGAAGCTTAACACCTCAAAAACCAAGTTCATGGTCGTCAGCAAACAACCCATTAATTTACCACCGATAACTTCGGAAAGAATACCATTAGAAAAAGTTGAAAGGATCAAGTACCTCGGTTCTAATTTACATGAAAGCTGAAACATGACCACTGAAGTAAAAACAGGATAGAGAAAACTCAAACAGCATTTTTCAAAATGAAAAGGTCTGCTGCAGTCACAACACAAGTCTAAGATTTAACATCAGGCTTGTCAGATGCTACATCTTTTCTATCCTGTTCTACGGAGTGGAGAGCTGGTCTCTGACAGAAAGCCACTTGAAGAGACTAGAAACATTTGAAATGTGGAGTTACAGGCAGCCGTTACATATAAATTGGGTTGACAAAATCAGAAATGAGATAATAGCCGCCTAGGAAAGCCAAGGGAAATAATCAAAATCATAAAAAAGCAAAAGTTAGAATATTTTGGACATGTGATGTGATACCCAGAAAAATACGGCATACTTCATTTAATCTTCCAAGGAAAGACTGAAGACAAACGAGGGTCAGACAGAAGAAGAACATCATGGCTTCAAAATCTAAGGGACTGGTTTGGACAAAACTCAACAGCACTTTTTCATGCAGCTGTTGATAAAAATAGGATCGCCAACATCTGATGACGGATATGGCACAAGAAGAAGAACAAATATCAAATACTGTCTGAAAATATGAATTAAGTAACAACAATTGTATTCAGCTATTGGCTATAGTTCATATTTATTTCATACATTTGTTTGTTAAATTTATATCCGTTTTCTAAGAGCTATCGTAACTTGACTGCAAAAATTGGAGTGACTGGTAGATAAGAACAAGGGGTTGAATTTCTGTATCTTTCTTCTCCAATCACTGGCTGTTTGGATTCTTATAGCTCCAATATGGTAGAAATGTGCATCTACTTGAATCCAAAGTAGAAAAGTAGGGCCTAGAAAGTGTGCTTTCTTTGTTGTGGCCCCCCTCTTCTAGAACACTATTCCCCCCTCTCCCGAGATAAGTATGGTACCATCTCTCCTCTGCTCCTGGAAAGCTTTGAAAACCTGACTTTGATCCCAAGCCTGGAGTGGATTTTTATAATTTAAGACCTCTGCTTTGTTTTGTTGATAATATTTGCTTAATATATTTTTATTTTAAGATTCTAATGATGCAATGTCACATTGAAGACAGGAGATCAACATCAGCAAATATGGAAGGTTTGATACAGGCAGAAGAAGAGGAAAGGAGCAATTTTATGATTCCTGACTTCTTTAAGTGGCTGTTGTAATCCATCATACCTTTTGTGAGAGGGTCCCTCAAATGATATCAAAATTGTAGTATGACATGACAATGCATCACATTTTTCTGTTCACCGATGCAGGGCCAAATGGCTATACAATATTTATGTACTAATTAGACTATTCCATAAACTGAATGTTCCAAAGAAATCCACATGGAAATCTGCCATTAAATGTCTAATCCAAGATCCTACCATTGCAGCAAAACAACTGGAGTATTTTAAAGAATTGCTCTTTTATAGTAGTAGTATTTAAAAAATGGTGTTTGAAGCAAAATAGTAATGATCATATAATTAAATTGTGAAAAAAATGTAAGACAAATTTGAGATTACTAAGTCTATTGCAATCATCTCAAAGCAACTTGTTGGAAAATACAAAAGCAGTGTAAGGATATTGCCCAATAATTGATATTATTGTCATAATGTATGGCACTAAATGGCTCAGTTCAGATGATAACATTACTCACAACTTAAATCAATGGTCAGAACTTTCAGGTTCCAGATGTGGCTGAATGATACACTTAGTGACCATTTGAAGTTACAATGGCAGTAAAAAAAGTGATTTACAACCAGTCTTACAAGTCATTGTTAAGTGCAAGAAATCAGGAAATGCAGGCAGTTCAAATGAATATAAAGGTTTATGGCAAACTTAAGCTCTCTACAAGAATCTGTACTAACATTCAAAGCAAGTTGGCAGTAGATATGAGTCAATGGAATTCAAGGTGGGCTAAACTTAGATCTCTTGTAGGCATGAAAAGACTTGAGACTGATGCATTTGACTCCTCCGTCACTCAGTCTGGTCATCTTCTACAGTCACATGATCAAAATTAAGTCATAAAATCAAATATGGCACATTTAACAACTGCCTTGCTTAACAATGGAAATTCTGCTACCAATTATGGTCATAAGTCAAGGACTACCTGTAATTCCAACTTCCATCACCATGGTTATGGTAATTGATTGGAAGCTGTAGTTGGGTAATAACTCCTGCTCCAAACAGGATCTGTTACTTTATAGCAGATCCTGCACTGAATAGGGAGTAGGACTGGACCACTCTGTTTTCTCATACTATACTGAAAAAGCAGAAGAGGCAAATATTATTCAATTATCACTCAAACTGAAATTCTTCACTAGAAAAAAAGAAGAATGATTAAATTACAAGTATGAGAAGGCATTGAACAACATTAAAATTTAGAATTTTAGGAAGATTGCAAATGTTGATCACATTATCCTGGGATGCTGCAACTATTGTAAATTCAGGCTGGTTGCAAGCACCAGAATTGCGATCACATGCCCATGAGGATGTTGAGACTGTCATAAGTGGGAGAACTGGACAAAAGTCACATTTTTCAGGACCATGTAACTTCAAACAGTTGCTAAACAAATGGTCATAAAGCAAGGAATATCTGCATGCAAAAATAAAAGCAAATAAAAAACAAAACTTTACCACCACCAAATAGGGATAGCTTCAAAAAGGAAGATGAGCCAGTGATATTTTAAAAAATGGATAAAAAGATTGTTCTATAAATGTCAGTGTCCAAGAAAAAAAAATATTGAAAAGGAAGTCATGACTGCTGTAAGAAAGTTTAAAAATTATAAAGGATAAAATTTAGATAATAAACTAGAGGAATGTTAAAATGATTTGCATTTGGAGTGGATATGAGAAATGTTTAGCATGTGCATAAATGCTGTATCTTTGCCTGATATTGCAACAACATTGTAAGCATGTACTTTGGTATGCAAATAATTCCTGTTGGCTGAGAACTTAAATTGGTGTCAACAAATGTTAGATTTATTTATTTATATTTATTTATACTTCCTATTTCTTAACTGCCTATCTCCCTCAGATCTACAGATATAATGTATAATGTAGTAAATAGTTTGGATATAAAAATTAATGTATCATAATGTATTTATGGTGATTAGGAAAAGTGGAATGAACAAATTTCAAGTTATTCTTAAATGCTGAAAAATTAGATTAAATAAATTTGTGAAGCTTCCTAGGAATTCTGCTAAAGTTAGGAAAATGGATGGAGAAAATGTTCAGATATGCAAATGCTAAAAGAAAGGTAGAGAATAGTGTTTAATTTATCACAAGGAAGGAACATTTTGTTGAAAGGAGCAAAAATCACTATGTGTAAGAATGAGTTTCTCTATATTCAGAGTGGGGAAAATGTGACTTAATAGTTTGAAAGAGACAGTAGGCTCAGTTCCTACTGTATTCTTTTGAAAGGAAGAAAAGTTTGAGGAACTACAAGTTTCAACTTCAATACCCTCAATACCCAAAGGACTGAAGTTAAGGATTATAGAATACTTGAGGTGTCATGGGAAAATGTGAAGTTATTTTGGAAACAAACATAGGCAGGAAATATTTCATCCTTCCCCTCCTTATAATTCTGAGCATTGTCCAAACCATTTCAAATTTGATTTCCAGCAATCCTAGCACTATTTTGATATCCTTGCATACTGTATAAGATTATACTCATTTCTTGAAATCAGACAGGATGTTATCAAGGTAGACTAACCTGGTGATATGTATTTTGAGTTTATATTGGGTATTCAATATGAATGTCAGGTAGCTTACCACCATTCGTTAATCTCTAGACCAGTGATGGCGAACCTTTTTAGCATTGCGTGCCAAAAGTCTAAGCGCACGTGTGCTGTCGCTCTCCCGCGTGCCAGAATGCACGCCCCCATTTACACATGTGTGCATGACAACTACCACATTCCCTCTACACATGCGCCCACACTGTGCATGCATGCCCCCCAATGCGCCCCCCCTTTTTCCAAGTGGGCCGGCATACCTCTTACCAGAGGACAACTAGGTACCGGCCGTTCCCTGGTGAGACAGCTGTTCCCCGCCTGGTGCATGGCGCTGCCAAGATGGCTTGGCTAATGATCAGGCAACTCCAAAGTTTCCTGCTAAATGTGTTCGTTCTTCTTTCCCTGTTTAAAAGAGCCACGCTTGTAGGGGGGAGAGATCTGGCTAAAGAGCTGTGCTTTAGCTGTGCTAAAGAGCTGCCTCCTGCCTTCCACGATCTCCAAAGTTCCTCCCCCCATGGAATCCTAGCGTTTTCCTGTCTTCCACGATCTCCAAAGTTCCTCTCCCCATGGAATCCTAGCATTTTCCTGCCTTCCACGATCTCCAAAGTTCCTCCCCCCATGGAATCCTAGCGTTTTCCTGCCTTCCACGATCTCCAAAGTTCCTCTTCCCATGGAATTCTAGCATTTTCCTGCCTTCCAGGATCTCCAAAGTTCCTCCCCCATGGAATCCTAGCGTTTTCCTGCCTTCCACGATCTCCAAAGTTCCTCTCCCCATGGAATCCTAGCGTTTTCCTGCCTTCCAGGATCTCCAAAGTTCCTCCCCTGATTGAGTGCCTCCTGCCTTCCGTGCCTCCTCAGATTTTTGCAGTTTCTCCCCCCATCGCGTGCTAGCTTTCTCCTGCTTTCCTGCCACGGAGAGGCAGAACCTGCAGAGATCGGGGAAGGCCCTGCTTCTGTTCATCCGCGGCAGAGACCAGAAGACCAGCTGGCCGATTGGAGGTGCGCGCATGTGTGGTGGACCTGGGGTGGGCCGACGGCTGGCGTGCCGGCAGAAAGGGCTCTGTGTGCCACCTGTGGCACGCGTGCCATAGGTTCACCATCACGGCTCTAGACTATTAATTGCTTTTGCTCTAGAGGAAAGGCATAATTGGAACCTATAGGAATATCTTAAGTTAAAAAGCCATCAGACTTTTATAGTGAAAAACTGATCACCACTGGGAATCATGGATGCTTTGTGCAGTACAGAATAATCAACAAAATTGTACACTTGCATTTCTTTGTCCTTAATTTTTTTAAAAAGGTTAGTTCTATGGTTGAACCGTATTGGAACTTGCTAATATTTAATTTTAAAAGTAAACTCCCAAAACTGCAGCCAATCTTGTTTATAGCTAAAAATGCATGCCTGGGAAATATAAGTACCATAATGAGATTACACGGAATCTAAATGTAAGTCAGAATAAACAGCTTTGCTTATTCAATTAAAATATCACATCAAAAAATGCTGGAGTAGACTAGAAATAACAGGAATTTCAGGTAAGAAATCAAACGGCATCGACCCCTAGAAATGTAAAATAAATTTGAACTATCAACCCTATCAAAGATATCTACTATCTTTTGCATTCACTTATTTGAGCAAAAAAAGGGATCAGGTACAGTATTATTTTACACATCAATAAATTTAATATGCAAAATCTTGAGATTGAACATATTATTTTACATTGAAGATGAATTGCTATTGATTCAAAATGATAAAATTGTCAATGATTCAGAAATAAAATGGTGTACTTTCCTTCATAAGAGTTTTCATTTAGAGTCATGAGGAACATTTATGTTCCACAATGCACAAGTAGGTTTTTTGGTTTGTTTGTTTTTTAGAATAGAAGCCACATTTTCCCTTTGGAAGTTATTCTGAAACTTTTTTATTGTCATGAAAGCTTTTTATAAGCTTTGCAGGGAATCTCATAAAGTCTTGGGTCTAAAGTTGTAAACCTTGCATCTATCAGTACACTATCATAGTAGATTTTGTATACTGGACTGGACTTTAAACTTATGATCTTTAATCATCAGTATTTCTGAATACCAGCAACTGAATTTTCAGTGCTTTGAAAACTGCAAACTACTTGAATTTTCTTTCAAAATCACATATACACCTTTTTGTGTATGATCTGTGAATTGTACAGCTACCAACAAACATCCATCCTCTCTCATCACTACCATGTTAAGACTGAAGTTGTCACATCCATCACAGTATTTCTGCAATATCTGTCAAAAAGTAAGGCATTTACTAACACTGAACAGGATTGGCTTAGTTAGGCCTTAAGCTAATGGAAGTACTGAATTGTAAACAGGTAGTGCTCTAGGACAGAACATGTCAAAACAGCAGAATTTAAACAATGATATGCAAAAAGAAAATGAAAACCTAATCACTTGGAATTAACTCTAAACCATTTCAGAGATTTTTTTTCTCCAACAAAAAGAACTAACTTGAAAATTATTAATGCGCAGGATATTTCACTGAAATATAGAGCTAGTAAAAGCTTTGAAGTTAAAAGCTTATACAATATATATATGTTATGAGTGGACAACAGTATAGTATTCATTTATACTTTATTAATTTAATATTAATTTGTTTAATATTAAAAAAGAAGTCAAAGAGCATCTGAAGCCTTGATATCAAAACTTTATCCAAAGGACTTTCTATTTACCTTTTTCATATTTGATTATGTAAGAAAATATTTTTCACATGATTCTGTGTGATTTTCCAAACTTCAAAACAGGATTCTTTTAAAAAGAGAAAGAGAGACCAGAGAGAGAGAGAGAGAGAGCATGTAGGAGGATACAGAATTGAAAAAATAGTTAAGATCTAAGCCAGGGGTCAGCAACCTTAAACACTCAAAGAGCCATTTGGACCCATTTTCCACAGAAAACAAAACACTGGGAGCCACAAAACCTGGATGGGCGTGGCCAACTCAATGTCACGCACTCCCACCCAGTCACATGACCCCCCTTCACATCCTTATTCCTTCGTTCCTTCCATCCTCCCTCCTCTGATTTTACCTTCCTTCCTTCCTCCCTCCCTCCCTCCCTCCCCTCCCCTCCCGGAAAAATTTTCCTGTCTTCTCTGTCGAGGCCACTCCACCACAAAAACCCCCTCCCTCGTCTTTTTCCTTGAAAGCTGATCTTATTATTTCAACCCAAAGTGAAATTTAAAAAAACCAACAAGATTTGGGACTCTGAAAAGAAACTAAAGGTCTGGAGTAACCTTGGATTCTTTTGGAAATGAAAAAGTGGTGTTTTCTTGCCCCAAACCAAGCAGAAATGATTGTACGCACATATACACACGTCTCTCTTCCCCCAACCCAGAAAAAAACAAGATTCAGAAACGTGAACCAGGAAACCCAGGGGGGAGTCCCCTCTGGACTTGGGGGAGCAGAGAGAGAGAGAGAGACAGAGAGACAGAGAGAGAGAGAGAGAGGGTTGGGGGGCTACCATCTGAGAACTTGGTGCAGTCTGGAGCTGCGTTTTATGCCCATTGCCTTCAACCAAGTCCCTTTGCTTCCCCACGTAAAATGCTCCAAAGCGGGTGGGGAGGCAAAGAGCCAGTTGATATCATGGAGCAGGTTCTCTATCCACTCCCCCCTCACAGCCTTTTAGCAATTATTGCCCAACCTTGCTTTCCCCTCCCCTTAAAACCAGGCTAGGGAAGAAAGCCGGGAGGGGGGAATCTAAGGGGGAGGGAAGAAGAGACCCAGGCAGATCCCTCTCTGAATAGCCTCCAGCCCAGATTTCAACTGATTTCCTCTCCAAACCTCCGCCAAACAGAACCCACCCCCTTTTGGGACTCTGGACCACCGAGCCTTTATTTTCCCCATTTATTGGGGGAAATTGGATTTTTAATGGGTCTTCCCCCCACCCCACACCAAAAGGAAAGCCAGCCAGGCTTCTGCTCCAAGCCCCTTACCCTTCCCCCTGCTCCCTTCTCAATCCCACTTCAGGACAGAAGAGCGTGCGCTGGAAACACGTATTAGGGCAACGTCAGAGCGCACCCTCTGATCCTCCAGTGCTCGGCCCGCAATTCTCTGCACTCCTCCAGGCCCGGCTTGCTGAGGAGGAGGGGGAGAAGCCCTGACACCTCCTCTTCCCCCCCCCCCCGGCCTCAGCCATTGCTGGCTGGCTTCCTCAAAGGCACGGTGCATTTCAAAGGTGGCAGCTTTGGGGGAGGCCAGGGGAGGGGAGCGCTTCCCTACACCTCCCGTCTTTCTCTTGGCCCTGCCGGTGAGGGAGGAGGTAGGCCAGGCTTGGGGGATGACCCCCACCCCACAAGATCCACCCCTGCCATTCTCTCCCAGCCCTCTTTGCTGGCAGCAACAGCAAATGTACCATCATGAAGGCAGAATCCTGTTGCCATGCAAAGGCAAGTACAGGAGCGCTTCGCTCTTGCACTAAGGCAACAGGGCAACAGCTCTTTCATCCCTCTGCCATGACAGGGCCACAGGGAGCTGAAGCAGAGGGGTGAAAGAGCCGCATGCGGCTCCGGGGCCGCAGGTTGCAGACACCCAATCTAAGCTATCATGCTAGGTTAAAAGTATAGGAAATGAAATAATAATTTTCTTTTTAATCAAAGATTGAAGAAAACTACTACAATCCAGAATGTTAAAGATCATTATAGTACTAGAAAAATGTTACATACTGCATACAAACTGAATGAAATGCCTAAGAAACTGACATACAGAGTTGAAACAAAGAAACTTGACACAAGTAGCTAGAAACTGTTAAACTGTGAATCCTAATCTACCTTCCATGGAGCAAATGCCTCAACGTCTTGAATATCAGCCATAAAGCATACTACTATCACTATGAGACCATCATATTGCTGAATTTGTATTATATATGATTCTCCACTCTCTTGGGTTTTATAACTTTTTAAGTCAAAATTTATCTCTATTCTCTTTGGGGGACGAGAGGGGAGGAAGTAATTGTATTTGCTTTTAGCAATAAAGTATAAAAGTCTACTTCGCATTAATTCCCTCAAGTGGTCTCTTGTATATGCCTTTAAAACATGCAGAATCTTCATACTATTTATTACAGAAGAAATACGTAATATTGCTATATTTGTTCAAAATTGGAATCTTACCAATTTCTTCTCTAATTAGTTGAAATTCTTTAAAATATTCTTTGATGTTACTGATATATTAACATGATTAAACCCCAAAAAATAAAGTCACAAGCAAACATACAGACTGCAATAGTGCCATAGTCATTAAAGAAAACCATAAGAAATTTGCTGTTAAGAGTTTTAATTAATATTTGTTGATGTTTGTGAACTTCAGTATGGAACCACAAGACTAAATAATAAATTACTCCAATCTAAGGAGTTTGGGTGGGATTTCATCCTGAGAAGCTCCACTGCAGACACAAATCCATTGTAAGATTTCAATTCACTATATTTAACACTGCATATGTGTTTCAACATCAGCTTGTATTGCCTTCAGGTGCCTATAAATTCCTCTGTCTTTGTATAGCACTTGTCTATCAGACCGTGTCATCAGTATTACTGGAGGCAAAGTCAGCCACACCTCTTCCTGAGACATAGGAAACACAACAATTATCACAGTCACTACTTCTTTATTGTTTCATATCAGTTCATCACTAGCTATTTATCACCCATGCTTACTATAGAAATTACAAGCTTTCCTGGATGTTTGTTGGTTTTAAGCAATGTTTTAATATTTCTTAATGATACAAAGCAAACTCAAACCTAGTTGGAGTATCCACTGTCAAAATGTGTACTATATTAATCATTAAGGAGTTCCAATACAGTTTTCCAATAAATATTGGACATAATACAAACCTCAATTACAGACCAACATTTCCTGTTCGTTTCTAAGAAACAAAATATTCAACTTATGTACAAATATTTGCTGGTTTAGAGCAAAGACATCATTTCTAACTAAGCAAAGAAATTACTACTTCTTCTCAATAACGTTAGGAAAGTCCTGTTGCAAATAATACCACTGAAGCACCAAAAAAACAACCTCAATTTGCATATTTACAAACTCTCCATAAAAGAACGGAAACTGTTGAACTAACATGGTATGAACTTCAGCCTCATTTTCATTCCAAAAATAACTTGATTTCATCTTGCTTAATGAAAAGGATTATCAGTATATTGTATAACAGGGACATGAAAGGAGCCCCCTTTGTGTCCCCTGGGTAATGAGAATGTCACCAGCTAATCCTTTCAACCTGGAAGTGCCTTGAAAGATGCTTCTGACACAAATATATTAATAGTATATTGTAAACTAGCTGGTCCAATATGTACATATTATACTAGGTTATGTATAAACATTGAGTTTAAATCTGTGCTTAATACCAGTGGTCCTCATTTAATGATTCGTTGTATTCAGTGCTGAATGAATGGTACTTGACAACCAATCATTACAGTTAGGTGTCTCAGGGCCCCCATGGTTACAGGATTGCAATTTGATCACTCAGAACTGGCCCACAATTACAACATTGTTCCATCCCACAGTAAACATGATCACATGTTTACTGCAGCTGACTTTTGCAGCTGGTTTCTCACACACAAAGTCATGGAGAAACCGGCAGGAAATTATGGGAATCATTAAGTCCTGACTAAATGATTCCAATAATATTCATTTACTGTCAGCAATTGGGACTGCTGGAACTACTGTTGCTAACAGTACAGTCGTTAGCTGTGGCGTGGTTGCTAACAACCATGCCATGTAATAATGGAGATTCCTATCCCAATTGTCAACACTAATTAAGGGCTATCTGTATGTCGCTTCTATCAATTTCATTGGTTAACTCCTTTTAATTTCAACTCAACTACTGTGAAAAGTTCACAAGTGATTATGCTCGATTGAAAAGCTGGTAAATAAACTTCCCACTTTTAAAGAGGGGGAAATCATACTCAGTTCAAATGGAACAATTTTTGGAAATTCTAACATTTTTAAATATACCTTGACACTTCCACGTATCAAGAAAAGATAGAAAGATTAACCATTAGTGAATGCAGATGCCCACTTCTAAGAAAAGTTGTTTTTCTATGGATTTTAAGAATCTGTAAAAGCATCCTGAAAAGTGACTGTAACCATTGATCTTGATGCCACTATTGTTGGAAAAGCCACCTGCTTAATGAGCAGAAATCAAACAACAAAAGATATAATATGGCAGGCCTAAAAAAATCTAAAATTAACCTTTTCTCAGGATGAGCACTTTAATTCTATCTAATTAAGAACTCACCAGCCACCTATAAGTCTAGCTAACAATGTTTCTATAATTCTATATAAACAAAGTGCAACTACCTCTGACACAGAAACACAACACCATTAAGCATTTTTAGCATTCCAGCAATTGGGTTTTTTTCTCCCATCTCTAGCAACATCCAACATTTTTCCTAACTCTATTCTTTCTCCTACTGTTCCAACTCTCACCTAAATATGCACTTAAATAAATCTATATGTTTTAGTTTCCCATGCCATTGCCTTTCTCTCTACCAAAGCTTTGATATGGTTACCTAAGAAGGAAGAAATGATAAACCAATTAGAATAAAATGTGGGAGCAGCTTGGTAGCTACTTCCAAAACTACTGACATGTATTTCTCCATCCCATTATTAAACATAAATCTTCTTTCCCTTTACAATCTGCATTTATAATCTCAATTTAAACAGAAATTAATTTAGTAGTAGTAAGTGGAACACAACCTATTGTGAAAATATTTAACTACTACTCATAATAACTTGCCTGCTTGATACTCGTCCTCACTGAATCATACTGAAAAAAGAATAGGAAGGAATAGCTGAAAGAAGCTATGGTGGTTCATTTCCACATGTGTAAAACTACATCTATGTCTTTCTATATTCAGGATAATGTGTTGGAATTAGCTATGACAAGCTACCTAAGAGTCTTTTTTATTTTAATATGATTTTTATTGAAGTTTTTAAAAAGATAAAACTGATATGAGCTAATTTAAAGTAAGGAAGTAAAGAAAAAGCAAAAATTTGAAGAAAAAGAAGAAAAAATTAAGAAAAAGAGAAAGAAAAGAGATAGAAAAGAAGTGGCTTCTGATGTTCTTACAGCAGTTTTAAGAACAATTACATTTTAATCTTCACATTTAAACCACTATATAGCAATAACCAATAATCAGTAGCAGATTTCTGCTACTGCCAATTCCCATATTATGATTAGATCATACAAGTGGCAAAAATATTGAGAAAATAAAGTATAATGAATATTTCTCACATGTACCTATATTAATGTATATTAATGTACTTTTCCACAACTAATCAAAACTTAAGGAGATATGTAATAATAACAACTTTATTGTCATTTATATGTATACACAGTATACCCATACAACAAAATTCACTTAACATCCAATCCAATCCAATCCAATCAAATTATATTTCTAGGCTATGTTCCAGTAGTTCTCATGCCACAACAATAATATATGAAACTCCAATGCTGCAATTTTAAAGATTCTTGTGTTTTACTATCAGAATCTTGAGAAGTGGGGGTTTTTTGCACTTGAGTCAGATGTACCAAAGTGCTTCAGGGTTGAAAAGATTAGCTGATGATATTACCATTGCCTTCGGGACACCCAGTTGGCGTCTCGTTTCATGTCCCGGGCAGGAGCTGGAGTGAAGGATGAGAGCTCAACCCCACCTCACAGCAGCTCTCAGGTCTCGAAGGGAGGCTTGCTAACCTCCTGCCCAGTATTTCAACCAGTCAAGTCACCATGCTCCTTTGAGAACAGGTTATGGGTGCTCATATTGTGAATACCATGCAGGGAGATTGTCTATTTACATAATAGCCACCATAATAGATACTAGAAGATAAATGGATGATGCCACCCCTCCACTTCTCCCTTTCTCCTCATACCCAGGCTTATCTGCATCTATGTTTTGTAGAAAAAAACCAACTTATTTCCAAATAAAGCACAAAGCTGCAGTCACGTATTATTTTTATTTTCTAATAGCGTTCACAGGGCCTATATGGGATTTACTTTCAAATAAATATGCTGTTAATTATACTTCTGCTTTGTAGTATGCCAGCTTCGTATTATTTTTGTTACACAAATTAATTAAATAGAGAATCAGGTAATAAGAGGAGTTACATTGTCTCAAAAATGTCATGAAGCATAACTTTGACAGTCCCTGTTCTAACTATTACATCACAATACTATTACTAAACAAAATGAAATTTAGTTCAAAGCACACATGCTTAGTTAATCTAGAATAAAAAAATATTGGTGTTCTGAACAGACATTCTGTTTTGTTTAACCATTTTTAACTTTTCTGCTATAGAAATATTCATAGCCTCTATAGTCTAGGAATGTGTTTGATGTACGTGTGTGTGTGTGTGTGTGTGTGTGTGTGTGTGTGCACTCGTGCATACATATTTGTGTGTGTGTGTGTATACCATATATATATATATATATATATATATATATATATATATATA
>WNWU01000007.1:12333032-12457776 GCA_012654045.1 Ptyas mucosa | reverse complement strand
ATATATATATATATATATATATATATATATATATATATATCCATGTTTGTTCTTTTATACAATTCAAAGCAATACAAGAATTCCCATAATATAGTTCTTGCCTTCAGATTCCCTGTAACACTTTCCTGAAAGTAATGCACTGAGATCCGAGGAATCTCTTTCTATTAATTTATAATTTTAAAGGGAATAATTATCGCAAAGCACAACTGATAAAACTAAACTACATTAAAATGAATATCAATTCCAAATGAAAAGATTGTAAAAATTAAATCTATCGTTACAAAGAAATTGTTTTCTAAACATAAGATTTCAAAACTTTTTTTTAATATCTATACTTTTTTTTACTGGAAAACCAACAGGAAAAAGTAACTGTTTTTTAATTTCCTTTCAAGTAAACAATCTGTTCTTAAATCACATCTATCATTTAAAACATACATAAGAAAGAGAGGCCACATCTTTCTAATTATGGACCTTGATAATTACCTGGTGGTTAGTAGCAGATCCATTCTCAATACATCTTCCTGTGTCTCTCCCTTGATAATGTAATCTAATCTCTTGGCTATGCTTTCATCTGGCACCCAATACTGAATGCTGTTTATAAAACAACAACCTCATCCTGGGTAATGACAGAACAAAGACAGCTTTTGTAATAATGCAGCACTTACTACTTCAAAAGTAGCTAAGTTGGTATAATTTAGGCTGTCGGCTTTTCTTTTCTTCTTCTTTTTTTTTCTTTTAGTTTTTGAGTAGGAGACCTGATCTTCATTGAGCCCTTTACTATACAGGATTTACCATACTGTGGTGCAAATTATTAATTATGTCAGTTAAAGGTATAAGAGGAAAGAAATTAAAAGGTACAAATATTAAAATCTCTATACAGCATTCGTAAGTAATTTATATTGCATGATTTTTAATTTTTAGATTTTTTATTGATGAAATTCTTCATTATTCATTCATCACTGTGGCAAGAAAAAGTGACAAATACAAATACATATTAAATAATCATAATTTTTTTATTTGATTCGCTAGCAAACAAGAAACTAAAATGTGGTTCTTTTTCTGACCCAGTTAAGATACTAAACCAATGACAAACAAGCATTGGTTTGCACAACGTATGAAACAAGCAGCATACTAAATAAGGCTGTTGTTGTTAGTCGCAAAGTCATGTCCAACCCATCACAACCCCATGGACAATGTTCCTCCAGGCCTTCCTGTCCTCTACCACCCCCCATAGTCCATTTAAGCTCACACTGACTGTTTCAGTGACTCCATCCAGCCACCACATTCTCTGTCATTCCTTTCTTCTTTTGCCCTCAATCATTCCTAGCATTAGGCTCTTCTCCAGTGAGTCCTTCCTACTCATTAGCCTCATAAATAAGGCTGTTAGGTTTCATTATTCACTTTGGATAATATGAATAACAAAAATTAAATAAATTCATATAAATTAAAATATTGTTATTCGGTTGTCGTACTTATTGTCACAATCCCAAGAATATTGTTTGCATACAATAAAACTTCCATATTAAGATTGCATAATTATAGTGTGGTAATACCAGATATGTAATAGTTATCTATTCTAGATATCATGCATTATCATGACCCTCTGGTAGTTTCTAGAAAGGCCAAACAATTGGAGCCAATTTCTGTTAAAGAGGGAAGTTAGTTCATATCATAAATAGCACCATGAGCCTCTCTATCATATACTTTGTGGAAGACGAGTACAAACAGCAGTTTTTCTCATAATAAATAAGCACAGCAGGTAGATTCTGGCTGAAGATGATCCTGAACATATTTTGTTGCCAAGCAACCATCATCTTGAATTTCAGTCAAAAGCTAACTGAAATCCTGTGCAGAGTTTACAGCACAGGTGTAATATATTTAGGTTATTAATTTTGAATTACAGCCATTCATTTAGAAGCCATTTGGAATGTACAGAGAAAAATGGGAATTCTAGAACATCCCATTGTTCTTATGAGAAACCTACTCACATCATCTATTTATCCAACCTATATGCTAAATGTATATTGAGGGAAACTGGATTGGAAGATGATGTGATTTTAAAACTGGAGGAAGAAATATCAGTGACCAGTGAACACAATTCCAATAGCTGAAAATGCAAACAACTTGCCAGCTATAGTGATGAAAGCCAAGGAACATAGTGAAAAAATAGAATTAAGGTTAAACATAAAGGCAACCAAACTAATAAAAGTAAATACAGCAATGGCCTTAGAACCAACAATGAAAATATTGAAGTGATGAATTGTTTCTACCAATCAGGACTGACTGGAAGAAATATTAGTCAATAAATACGAAGACTTTCATTTGGTATAATAGTCATAAAGGTATTAGAAAGCAATCAGTTTGGTGTAGTAGTTAAGGTGCTGGCCTAGAAACCAGGAGACAGTGAGTTCTAGTCTGGCTTAGGCATGAAAGATTGGCTGGGTGTCTTTGAGCTAGTCACTCTCTCTCTCTCTCTCTCAGCCAACTCACCACACAGAAAATAGGAGTCAGGAATATTAGAAATGTTCATATTTTTAAAAGGCTGAATAAAAATCTAATAATAATATTCAGATATTGGGATGTGTCTATATTTACAGTCAAAGATTTTCCCTGTGACATTCAATGGAAGCAAGCTTGAAGAAGCAGGATAGAAAGAGTACTGACAACTTTGAATTTTGGTATTGGAGAATAACATGGATAGCCAAGAAAACAAATCCAGAGTTCTCACTTGTGGCACAAATGACCAAGCTAAAATTAATCTTATTTTGGAAATATTATGCAGCTATACTGGAGCATTCTTGCTAATTCTGTGAAATATGGAAGGAAATAGAAAATGTCCTGCAGCAAAATGAATGTATTCAATGACAGCACATTGATGCTCTATGGGAATACAGGTAGTCCTTGACTTACAACAGTTCACTGAGTGACCGTTCAGTTACAACAACACTGAAAAAAGTGTTGTTCCCCATCATCCAGGACAGCTGGTAGATTAGTAACATTCGTCCACAACTCCCCCCTCCGCAGGTACATCTCCATCTTCACATTCCAGGAGAGGTAATTAGTCTCATTCAGCCAAGACACCAGGAAACCTCCTCCCATTACACTGACGGAGGCTATGCTGCCTGCTAACCACAATTTAAACCACTTACTCTGGTGCAAGCTCACACTGGGATTCTCTTCTCTCTAGGCTCTCTAGTTACTCTGGCCCTCTCTCTGGACTGGGCCCATAATCTGTCAGAGTTTTGCAGAGTGACTAGTATTATGAGATAAACCCAGGGGCAAAACACAGCACATCGAGTCTTTAGATAATTAACAGTGGTTTTATATACAACTAAATATATACAGATATATATGTGGTAGATACCTTATCATACAGCTACGGACACAAGAAGAGCAATGAGATACACGATGAGAGAGAGATACGCTCTCTGGTGGTCATCTATATATAGACACCTCTTAAAAGGGTAGCAGTTTTGTGTGGACCCCACCAGAGTCTTAAACTGGCGATGCCAGATACTGAATCATTCCCATTGCATCAGCTTTCAGTTGCCTCCGCTTACAACCCTCCATCAACTTACAGCTATTAAATCTACATTCCCTGACGGACTTATGACCATTTTTCACATTTATGAGCTTTGTAGCATCCTCATGCTCATGTGATGAGAGTTCAGGTGCTTGACAACTGATTCATACTTATGATTCCAGGGTCATGTGATCACCTTTTGCAACCTTTTGACTAGCAAAATCAATGGGGAAGCCAGATTCACTTAACAACCAGGTTACTAAATTATCAACTGCAGTGATTCACTTAACAACTGTGGCAAAAAGGGTCATAAAATGGGGCAAAACTCATTTATCAAATTCCTCACTTAGCAACAGATATTGTGGGCTCAATTTTGGTCGTAAGTCAAGGACTATCTATATTAGAAGAACCAGATCGGGGACAAATCTTCCTGAAGACATTCTATCTATTTGGTCACCAACAGTTAACACTGATTTCAAATGATCAAATGAATACTGGAGAAAGAGACCTCCCTCTAAAAATAAAGGGAAGCTCTCCTAAGAATTAATAGTCCATATCTTTTAAGATATTTTACCAAATAAATACACAATACCAAAAGACAGAGAATTCCTACTCATAGAGCTTTCTTTTGAAATATATGCAAGTGTCTATCAATGCACAGATAAAGCACTGATAGGCACATATTTTGGAAATAAAGCAATACTTACAATCACACTGTGAAATAGTGTCAACAAAACAATTGAGAAGCTTAAGACTATTAATTTTACTATTGTAAGATATAAAATGTTGCTTGTATCATCTGTTTTTAAATCCCCACAATTCATAATTCTCTTAGACAGCTTGAAGAAAAAGACAGTTAATTCCTCCTTTTCTATTACCCCAAGTTCTGTGAGGAAGTTGTTATGACATAGAACAGATGTGAAATGTTGACTCAATTAAAATGCATAACTTCCATGAAATGCTTGTCAGAAAGAAGTCCATTTATATTGTTTTCTGTCATGAAGATTGGCAGGAAGTTAAAGGAACCATGCCACATGCAATTAATTGAGCACTTTGCATCAAATATTCTTTGTGCTCCTTGAATGCAAAGAGAATACATGTGCACAGTATTTTGCCATTTCTTCTCTCTCTCTCTCTTTCCGTCAGAGATGAAAATGATGATTAGGAAATCACAAAACAAAACAAAAGACTACAGAGATGTGGGTGATATATTTTAGTTATGAATAATACCTGAAACAAATGTTTGCAATTGTGGGGATAAATTTACAAATGGAATTTACATTTGGGATATAATCTTGAATGTTTTAAACAGAAGAATGATTTAAGTAGTATATTAAATAAACTTGCTGTGCATAAACCATCCTTGTCAGTATAGTCACACTAGATCCACAAATGAAATTTATAGAGAAATGGTGCCTTTTTGGTGATTTTGCCTCATTTGTGACATTTGCAAGATTATTTATCAACAAGAAAATACATTTTTGTTTCTTCATGCTTTTAAACATGAAATTCATAGACACACATTACAGACACAGAAAGAGAAAGCGAGAACTGTTATATTAAAGGATTGTTTTCATTGTTGTTGTTTTTTAATTTGATTTATATGCCGCCCTTCTCCAGAGACTCAGGGCGGCTTACAATGCGTTAAGCAATAGCTTTCATACTTTTGTATATTTATACAAAGTCAGCTTATTGCCCCCACAAACTGGGTCCTCATTTTACCTACTTTAGAAAGGATGGAAGGCTGAGTCAACTTTGAGCCTGGTGAGATTCGAATTTACAGTAATTGCAGACAGCTGCTGTTAATCACAATGCTTTTAGTCTGCTGAGCCACCAGGTATTAACTCCATTTTAGTTGAACCATTAAAATTTTGAATGATATGACTAAGCAAAAAAATTAATGGTAATACACAATTAGTTACAGTAAAAGTTTTTTATTTACTTACTGGTTCTCTTGCAACTTACTGGAAGTTTAGTTATCTTTCCAAAATCATACCAGTATTTACAGGTGGCATAAAGGACACCTTTCCTGGTTTCAATATGAATTATGTAGATGTCCTGCATTTCCATTATTCATTTTCATTGGCGGACATTAAATATTTTTAATGTCATACTACAGGTAGTCCTTGACTTACGACAGTTCCATTTAGTGATCGTTCAAAATTACAACAGCCCTGAAAAAAGTGACCAGTTTAGACCGGTTTTCACACTTATGACCACTGCAGCATCCCCATGATCACGTGATTAAATCCAGCCACTTGACAACTGACTCATATTTATGATGGTGGCAGTGTCCTGGGTCATGTGATCATTTTTTGTAACCTTCTGACAACCCAAGTCAATGGGAAAGCCAGATACACTTAACAACTGCAGTGATTCACTTAACAACTGTGACAAGAAAGGTTGTAACATGGGGCAAACCTCACCTAACAAATGACTCACTTAGCAACAGAAATTTTGGGTTCCATTGTGGTTGTAAGTCGAGAAATACCTGTAGTATGAGGGGAAGTAATTTTATTTGTTTATTCTGTATCATGCACAGTTATACATTTATGCCCCAGTACTTAACTTTTTTTTCTTAAGCTATAAAGGGGTATGCAGCACTTCAGACACAAACACCAAAAGTTATTCCAAAGCATGTAGGGGCATGAATGTCATATGTGATTACAACTCCATAAAGAAGACTTGACTTTTCCTTGGATTGATAAATTTATAGTATGGGGGAGCCAGAAAGAGTGAAAAATGATGAAAAAAATAGAAGAATATCAAATTAAAATGGTGCTACTGCACCCAGTAATAAAGTGCTCCGCATGCTGATATATCTCTAATTTCTATTTCACTTTTATATTGTGCTCAAATAAATCGAACCATACTTTTAACAAGATAATTAGTGATTTACAAGATAAAAAATTTGCAATTGTATATTACTGTTTTCATAATTAGCAACAAAAGTAAAGGTAAATGTTATAGTACATATTTTCATTTCATTTTAATTCAATGTTGCTTATGTTTTTCTGAGTAATGTAAGATATGTTATCTTACATTACTTAAATGAATGAAATGAATATACATATTTTGGCCTGTTTTGAGCTGAGATGCCTGCAAGTAGGAATATAATACTATAACACAGCTTTGAAAAGATAGGAAACTATTGAATGAATAGGAAGAAAGTAGGCATTAAGTTATTATTCTGTGGGTTTTTTAATCAGAAAGTTTCAGATCATCTACATGCTGTTCCTTCAAATACCCAGTTACAGTCCTGTTATTTTCAGTGCATTGATCCTATACTTGGTCTACCCTAATCTATTTATTCCCCAAGTATTTACATTCTAAATAAACAATTAGTCCAAGCACCTCCATTTTTTATTCAAGTCAAATATTTTTATTCACAATATTAAAACAATTCATTGCAGTTTCTTAAAACCCAACCCAGTGAAAAGAGAACTCAAGTCATGTGCTAAATGAATGACATTTAGCCATAATTAAAGATCAAGTTTAAAAGGTATATTAGTCGAGCTGCAGGTGTGAAATGCAATCTGAGTGACAATTGAGTTAAGAACTGGAGAAAACACATAAAGTTCTA
Organism: Ptyas mucosa; assembly: GCA_012654045.1. NCBI lineage: Eukaryota > Metazoa > Chordata > Lepidosauria > Squamata > Colubridae > Ptyas > Ptyas mucosa. Next base: position 12,450,670 of record WNWU01000007.1, on the reverse strand, counting down.
ATGACAAAAGAATCTCAGGGGGTTTGCTTTTGGGAGTGGTTTTTAATAAGATAACTATTACAGGTAGTCCTTGAGTTAAGACCATAATGAAGCCTGCCCATTAGGGTCAGAAGTCAAAACAAATGATAAATGCCTCAAGTAACGACCAGCTAATTCTGCTCTCCTCAATGCATTCGTTAAACGAATGTGCAGGTTGTTAAACAGAACTCAGGGATGGGGAAGATTCTAGGGGGCTAGTGTAAGCACAAGCCCACCTGCCTCGGGCCTCCCAAGGCCTTCCCCATTCTGAGATATCCCCTGGTCTGCTTCCCGTCCTTTGCATGGCTTTCACATGTGCCCACCACACAGCTGAATGTCTTGCTAGGGAGAAACAATGGGGAAGAAAAACACTGGGCACACTTGTCTTTCCTGGTTCTGCCGCTTCCTTCCTCCTACCAAGGTGCCCCTGTCTTTCTGGGGCAAAAAACAAGACCAATTCCTTATCCTTTCAGAGCTTTCTTTGATCAGCTGGCCATCAGGAGACTGCAAACTTCTTCCTGGCTCTTGCTAGGCTTTGGAAAACGAAAACCCACCTGCTAAGGCAGCAGCTTTAACCTCCTCCCTATTCCAGAAAGCCACACTTCTTCAATTAACAAAATAAAAAAAAAGTCTGAAAGGACAGACTTGTTGATCTTTCTCCCCCTTCCCTCATTAGGTGTTAACTCCCTGCATCTACTCTCCAATGTCTATCCCTTTTAAAAACTTTATTTTGACTTCAGGCTGAAGAACAGAATAAAGGCAATAAGCAAGCACAGAAAATCTTTCTGCAGCTTTTTTCCTGAAGGAGCTGAAGAAAAAAAAAATCAGTGCTCAAAAAGTTTAGCTACTAGAGCACGACATGTGCAAACCGGACAGAAACGAGGTTCTTGCAAAGAATCCTTTAAGATTTTGCCTTTAAGAATCAGCAAGGATTTGCCTTTAGAGTCCTAGCTGGGTCCTAAAGGCAGTCAGTCGAATATCAAAAAACTTTTAGAGATGTCCTAGCTGGCTGCTTGCCAAGTTGTGTGGGGTTTTTTTTAGTTTGTTTGTTTTTTGCTGCAGAAAGATTTTCTTTGCTTGCTTCATTCCCTTCCTTTACTCTTCAGCCTGGAGTTAAGGTAAGTAATTTACAGATTTTGTCATCCTTTCTAGTAAATTTAGCAAATCAAGTTGTTAAAAGAGATAGAGATAGGAGGGCAGAGGCAGGGAGCGTAGTTTCAGCACCTGATTGGGGAGGGGGAGGATCTGTGTTATTTGTTCTTTTCTTCAGTGTACTTTGTTATATTGAAAATATTCATAAATTTTAAGATAAATCTTTGTATTTTCCCTCTAAAAAGACAAAAAGACATAGTTGAAATATTTAACTTGGGTCTTCCTCAAAATTTAATTATAACAAATATTTTAAAATTAAGTTTCACAGATGCATGTTGTAGGGCAATCCACTATTTCTACAGGCCTAATAAAATAAAATAAAAATATAACTCTAATAAAAAGCACAATTTATATATTGACACCCAAAGACAAAATAGACTGTTCTATCATAGCTTAACAAAGACAAAATTAGAATCACTCTTAAAATAAAAAATATTTTCCTACATGTTAATATTTCCAAAATATTTAGACACAAGTATTTGTAAATTGCTCTCCAGAGGGATGCTGATCTAACACTAAAACTCTTAATTCAAGAGTTCAGAGACATAATATAAGACTAGTATAGTTTTCAGTCCTATGCATTGACCAATATTTGTTGAAAAATTGAGGGAACGGAAAGAAGGTTGAGCACAACTCTATTACATCACATAAAAATAGTCTTAAATTTCACATCCTTTGCTCCAAGTGAAAAATCATTTATCCATTTTTAAAGTATTAAATAACTGAAATAAATACTAACTTGATGCACAGTTTTTTAATTAACTATATTATTTACTTTGGGGATGGCTCAGCCGTTAAAGACACTGCGCTTGTAAGCTGGAAAGCTGATAGCCTGCGTTCGAGACCTGAGCACAGTGTAACAGGGTGAGCTCCCATTCCTGCCCCAGCACCTGCTTATCTAGCCGTTCAAAAGCATGCAAATATGAGTAGATTAATAGGTACCATTTCAGTGGGAAGATGCAGCATTCTGTGCGCCTTTGACATATAGCCATACTGGCACATGACCACAGAAAATGTCTTTGGACAATGCTAACTCCCTTGGCTAAGAAACAGAGATGAGCACTGCGGCCTAGAGTCAGATACGACTGGACAGGCAAAACTTTACCTTTTAGTATTATTTACTTTCATCCTAATTTTTGTTATAGTTATTATAATTAAACTATGGTCATGAAGTGTCCTCTAAGTTGTCAGACTGACATATTTAAAAAACTTAATGCAGAGAATTGAGAGCTCCTTAATAAATGTTCAGGATTAAACAACTTCTAATGTTCCATGCATATTTCACTTACAAACACATTCAGGTTTCACTAACAATGGAAATCATGCATTCCTTTAATACATATTTCATACCTTCAAATAAGCACAAAAACATTACATGGAGTATAACTTACATTAAATAATTTATTCAATTTGTAATTGATTTGTTTATGTACCCAATTTTACATATCCAGTTATGTTTCTGGTTTTACATTCTTTACAAAATATAGGAAAAACATAAGAAAAAAATATAATAAATGCTATAGTGAAGCGTATTCTCTCACCCTGGTTTTAATTCTGTTTTCAAATCCACATAATGAAAGGAGAGAAAAACAAATATACAATGATCATTTCCAAGAAATATTCTTATGAGACTTTAAGGATATCATTTACAAAGCACAACCATTTCCTTCTTTAGAAGTGTCCCAATACATCACTCTGTTTGTATTTAGCTCAAGACATGAATGTACTTGCCTAGAATGTAAGTAAGGTATTTACACAAAGGGAGCTCTTCAGAAACTTATTATTGTGAACCCAAAACAGGAAGTATGGTAATGCCACCAGTAGATGTTGAATAACCTTAGTGTAAGCTGTGCTATTTAGTTTAATATACATAATGTTAATTCTTAGATATAATTTGATGAAATGTATGCAGTAAACAAACTGCATTTGATTCATTTGAATACCTATAAGATTTCCCACAGTTTTTTCTTCTAAACAGTTTATATGACCAGGTATCAGGGCAGAAGTAAATTACTAATAAACAAACTGAAGAAAAATGAGTTCTGAGCTTGTACTGAGGATAAATATATAAGAACTGAAAGACTATGATATGCCATAATTTTGTTAAATTTAATATTTTGATTCTAACCCAGCTATAAGATAATTGGGTAATGACAGGGAATAATAAAACTATGATTATTCCAGTATGTATTTACTATGGCTTCTAGTGATAAAAAGAATTATATACCATGTCCTACTTCTAATGCGAAGTAATAAATAACAATTCATTTCAATTTTAGCTGTGTTCTCTTTGTAAATCATTATTTAACCAGTTCACTCTAACCATCTTCTATATATGATAAGAACAGTGGTGGGATTCAAATAATTTAACAACCGGTTCTCTGCCCTAATGACTGGCTGGATAGGCGTGGCTGGGTGGCCATGTGACTGGATGGGCTTGGCCAGCTCGATGACACCTATCACACCCAGCCCCGCCTCATATCCACTTGCCTCAAAGGCAGAGGTGGGATTCAGCTGGTTCAGATCAGTTCAGGCTAATTCCACCACTGGCTGGCCCCATCCCGCCTGTTTTTTAAGATTGACTAATTGACTAAGCTGCCCTTTCCAAATATATAATTTTTTTGAGCTATGGGAAGACATCAGAAAACTTTCTATGCACATTACATCATCATTACTCTGAAGAAGCTTTGTGTCAAAACAGGAGCTTAATAATATTATTAGCCCAAAGTTTTCATGATTAGCTTCTCTTTCAAATGCTTGCATCTTGGAGAGAATTACAGCAAGACAAACATAATCACATATGTAGACATGGTATACTCAAACTCAGTGGATTAAATTAAATACATACAGTACCAAGAATTAGAAAATATGATAACTGATTCTTTTACAAATTGCAGGAAGAATAAAATCTGATCTTAAGAATGAAAAAGGGGTATTAGGAAAAATGACAAAATTTGAAATGTCTATGGAGATTCTCACTTATCGTGGTCATGGTTATCTCAAAGGTGTTTTTTAAAAAGGCAATTGGACTTTGTTTTTCCCTGAAGATGTTTCGCTTCTCATCTAAGAAGCTTCTTCAGTTCTCATGAATTGCCTTTTGGGGGGAAAGAACTTTTGCGAGAAAAATTGAAATGTTTATACAAAACCAATACTGTTAGGGTACATATACAAAGTCCTACTCTGATAGGACACAAACAGAATAAATAAAAAATTGTATAATGCAAAATTTTAAAGAAACAGTAACAATGCTACAACAGGAAGAATTATGGATCACATCCATCAAATTTACAACAAGGTACAATCTAAAAGAAAATTAGTACAAAATGTTTTTAAAATGGTACATAACTCTACAATTCTTCTGAGGAAAAGTGAACTAATGCCTATATTTTTATGTGTTCCACACATTGTGGCACATTACAGCCAAAAAGGCAGCTGAATGTGAGATCCAGACTGCTGACCTTTTCTCTGGAGTAAAGTGGGATCTAGATATGTACTCTGCACAATTGATTTTTATGAGTAGACCAAAGTTTTTGTAGCCATTTGTAAACAGCTGGGATTCGTGGTTTCCATCATGGTTTAATCAGTAAATGCAGTCTTTCATGATTCAATGTTCAAACAAAACTCATCTCTTTAATTACTTTGGAGCTTCACTTTTTAAATTGCTTCTTTAAGATTGAAAAACCTTTGAAACTACAAGTCTACCTGTCGCTGGGGGAGTTTCCCTTCAATCCATTTAAAAAGAAAGAAAATTACATCTTTTCAGCATTCTTAATGCTGAATAATTTTTTTCAATTATTTGCAATATTCAGGGAAGGGTTGATTTTATTATTTTATTTATTATTAAATTTATCTGCCACCTATCTCACCACAGAGCTACTCTAGGCGGCTTACAACAATGAAAAGGAAGAAATGAAAAGAGTGTAAACAAAATAGAAGTAAAATAATAGAACAATAAAATATACAGTGAAAAGAAAACAATGAGAATATTGTATTGATATTGACCATATCATATCGATGATAATATGATAATAAAAAGATGGATGGGTGGAGGACAAAATGAAGGAGATAGAATCTGCCATCAATTCAACAGCCAATTCCAGCATGGAACTCTCCCATTCGGTCCCCAAGCCAACCAGCAGAGCCCAATCTTCAGGCTCCTGCAAAAAGATTGAAGGGTTGGGGCAGATCTTGGCTTAGAGGGTAGGGTGTTCTAAAGAGTGGGCGCTGCAGCAGAGAAGGCTCTTCTTCTGGATCCCAATAATCTGAGTTCTTCGATCAATGGAATCCATAGTAGACCCCTTAGTATGAGTAGAAAGGGCTTGTCCCAGGCTCATCAGGTAGTCTATCTCTATGCCATTAAGGGCTTTAAATGTCATTACTAACACCTTGAACTGCACTCATAAGCAGACCAGTAGCCAGTGAAGTTTGTGAAGCAGAGGTGTAATATGGGCCATTTTAGAACCCCAAAGACTGTTCTCGCTGCTGCACTTTGCATCAGCTGAAGGTTCCAAATCAATTTCAAGAGTAGCCCCATGAATAGTGCATTACAATAGTCCAAATTAGACCAGAGAAGACTAAGACTTCAATAACTGAGTGCAGGGAGTCATGATCCAGGAAACGTGCATAAATCAGAACTGTGGAAAAACTCTCCTAGTCATGTCCATCACCTACTATTCAAGCTGGAGATGTGAGACCAGAGAACTCCTAAGATGCAGCCCTGTCCAGAACTAAGGATGACAAAACTCAGATCTTGAGTCTTCATGCACCCAAAGCCATTTAGACTTGCCAGGATTCAGTCAAAGTCTGTTGTCCCGCATCCAGATCCCTACAGTCTCTGGGCATCATGAGAGGGTAGAGACAGCATCACTCAGATCTTCATATATAGAGAAGTAGAGATGAGTTTCATCAGCATATGGATGATATCTCAACTCATGGTGATGGATCTCACCCAGTGGCTTCATGACAGATGAAGATATACATGATTTTAGAATTCTTTCTAGAAAGTTTGTAAATGTGTGGTCTTCAATGGAAGGCAGGCTGGTTGCAATTGTTTTTTCTATAGACTTAACTATTCACTGAAGTCTGTGTCTGTTTTGTCTGGTTGTTGTGCCAGATCAGTCAATTATAGAGGTGCAGATGGCAGCTTTAGCTGTAAAAGTTTATTGCTAAAGCTTTTATAAATGCTAAAGCAGCTCGCCTTCCCTATGGCAGCTCCTCCTCCTCCTGGCTGCTCCAGCATCCTGGCCGGAAGCGGCAGCGCGAGAACCACCGCCACCCCCTCGCCCTTCGTGGTAGCAGGAGCAGCGGATGGGGCAGCCAGCCACCCAGCCAACAAATGCTGCCCTATGCGCCTGAGCCAGCCAGGTACTCCAGACCACGGACGTGTGTCGATGCCAAGGGCTGGAGGGCTGGGGCCGCGCAAGACCAGCTGGTCTTCACGCATGCATGCGCACCAGAAACTGGAAGATCAGGTGGCTGGCATGCATGTGCGCGCCGGAAACTGGAAGATCATCTTCCCGGCGTGCACATGCACACCAGGCAGCTGCTCTTCCAGTTTCCGGCACTCCCGTGCACATGAAGACCAGCTAGCCGGTGTGTCGGAACCTGGAACAGCAACGGGCGATGGATCACATGCCACTTCTGGCACGCGTCCTACTATCATTGGGATGCAAAGATTCCCCTTGTTGAGAGTGTGGTGCTAATATGCAAACTTTTGAACGTACTGTAGCCAACATTCCAGAATAGCTAACACTCCAGAAGATAGGCTTAAGATACAGAAGGATCCTGACAGACTTGAACATTGTGTGCTATCTAACAAAATGAAATTCAATGGTAAAAAAAGTAAGGTTCTACATTTAGGCAAGAAAAAGAAAATGCACAGGTACAGTATAGGTGGTCCCTTGCTCAATAGTAGTAACTGTGAGAGGAATCTTGGAGTCCTAGTGGACAATCACTTAAATATGAGCCAGAAGTGTGCTACAGCTGCCAAAAAAGCCAACACAGTTCTAGGCTGCATTAACAGAGGGACAGAATCAAGATCATGTGAAGTGTTAATACCACTTTATAATGCCTTGGTAAGGCCACACTTGGAATACTACATCCAGTTTTGGTCACCACGTTGCAAAAAAGATGTTGAGACTGTAAAAAGAGTGCGGAGAAGAGCAATAAAGATGATATGGGGACTGGAGGCGAAAACATATAAAGAACGGTTGCTGGAATTGGGTATGTCTAGTTTAATGAAAAGAACGACTATGGGTGATATGATAGCAGTGTTCAAATACCTTAGGGGCTGCCACAAAGAAGAGGGAGTCAAGCTATTCTCCAATGCATCTGAGGGCAGGACAAGAAGCAATGGCTGGAAACTAATCAAGGAGAGAAGCAACCTAGAACTAAGAAGAAATTTTCTGACAGAACAATCAACCAGTGGAACAACTTGCCTCCAGAAGTTGTGAATTCTCCAACACTAGAAGTTTTTAAGAAGAGATTGGACAACCATTTGTCTGAAATGGTATAGGGCAGTGATGGCTAACCTTTTTGCCATCGCGTGCCAAAAGCAGGGGGAGTGTGGTGAGGTCACACCCACGCGTGCCCACATCCATAATTCTATGCGCCGTGCTCCCCCTGCTTTTGGCACGTGATGGCCCAGTAGGCCTGGTAGGCCTGTTTTTTTTGCTCTCCCCAGGTTCCAGAGCCTTTCTAGAAACCTGGGGAGGGCAAAAATGGCCTTCCCCACGCCCCTAGAGGCCTTCCGGAAGCCGGAAACAGTGTGTTTCCTAACTTCTAGTGGGCCCAGAAGGCCCGAAAATCAGCTGGCTGACACACGCATATATGCCGGAGCTGAGCTCGCGTGCCCACCAATATGGCTCCGCATGCCACCTGTGGCACCCGTGCCATAGGTTCGCCATCACGGGTATAGGGCTTCCTGCCTGAGCAGCGGGTTGGACTAGAAAACCTCCAAGATCCCTTCCAACTTTGTTATTCTATTCTAAATGGGACTAGAATTTCCATTGCTAAGCAAGGTAGTGGTTAAGTGAGTTGTATCCAATTTTACAACTTTTTTTTGCCGTGTTTGTTAATTGAATCATTCCAGTTGCATTAATTTAATGTGAATCACGGCGTTGTTAAGCAAATATGGTTTCTCCCATTTACATTTCTTGTTGGAAGTTTTGGGGAAGGTCACAAATACCAATAACATCATCCCAGAACGCTGCAACTATTGTAAATACATGCTGGTTGCTAAGCACCCAAATTTTGATCATGTGACTATGAGAATGCTACAATGATTGTGAGTGCAAAGACTAGTTATAAAGCATTTTTTTCAATGCCATAGTTACTTCAAACACTTACTAAACAAATAGTAATAAATAAGGACAAACTATATGACTACCCATTTCTACACAAGGTTCTGGACAACTCAAGAATTGAAAAATAATATACAAAAACATCAAACCAATACAATAAATAAAAACTGTTGACTCTTCCCCAAGACAAGATGGCTGCTGAATGGTAGGAATTTTTCTTTTTCCTGCTGACAATCTACTGATTTTGCTGCCAAAGATGGTTCTCTGGAAGTGCTGCTCCCTGGATTTGAATGGGAGCATGTAAGAATGACCCCATTGGATGGCCATCTGGGAAGGGGAGTCTTGAAGATTCCATTTCCCTGTGCGTGCGGTTGAAAAATCACTGGTTAAGCATGTCTGAATTTTTGAATTTTTTGTTTCACTTTGATTTTTGTCTTTAAAAGCTGACTGGATGGCTGAATGCTTATTTATTTTAACCCACTGTTGGATTTTATCTGCTCTTTTTTTTCTTTTTCTCTTTTGTTTATGTTGTTATTTTGAATAACTTTTGCTTTTCCATAAGGAATTATAACATGTTCTTGGATACTGAAAGTACTTTCATTTGATTTGCAATTATATTGAACTCACACCACAGGTTTCTCCATTTTATTAATTTGCAAAATATTTGGAACTTATTTTTTTTAATTTTTCTTTTAACTTTGAATCAAAATATCCAGAAAATATCTTTCATGCTTTTTTATCTATTTCTTCACTTTGCTTCTTGTTGTTTTTTGTTCTCTTATCTATCATTAACTTATACAGAGCAACAATGTATCAGATAGAAGAGAAGAGAAGAGAAGAGAAGAGAAGAGAAGAGAAGAGAAGAGAAGAGAAGAGAAGAATAGGAATAGCTGTCCCTATGTCTAGATGTTTTGACATGCAATATTCTATAGCAGTATCCTGAGCAGAGGAGTTGAAATAGTTTATGTCCAGGATGTGAGGGGTCTATTAATATTTTCTCAGCCTTCCTTCTGACCATGCAATATAGATCTTCAATGGAAAGTTGTCTGGTTGCAATTGTTTTTTATGCAGCTCTAATTATCTGTTGGAGCCTGTATCTCTCCTGTTTAGTTGATGTACCAAATCAGGCAATTATTGGAGTACTCATAATTCCTTTATAAAACTGTATCAATAGCTCCTGGGGCAATCTGAACTTCCTAAACTGATGCAGGAAGGACATTCCTTGTGCTTTTTTAAATGTTTCTAATGTTATGTGACCATAACAGGAATGTGATTTGAAAGCAGTAGAGCTGTTGGAAAAAATATGGACAGTACAGATTTAGAACTAATTGAATTGATTGCATACACCTCCCTGAAGTTCAAGCCTACATTCTTTTACAACAGCAGAAACCTGACTCAGTGGAGAAGTGATAAATCGGTTTTCCTTAGAAGGATTGAAGGACATTGGGAAATGGATTTATCCCACTTAACTGGAAATCAATTTCATTTCAACTTTTTTGGGAAACTAGACCAACTTTGGAGATTAAATTTATTATATTTAATCAGACAAATGACAAGAGATGTTATTAAGAAACAAATATGGATATATTTACTGATAACGCTTAGAATAATTTGGAATAAATGCAGTGGTAAATTTTCTGAGTTGATTACAATAATAGTTTGTTAAGAGAGGGTTTTGAAAACTTAATGTTACTTTTTATTGTTCTTTTTGTTAACTATTCTGTCATTAATAGAGTATGTAGATGACAGATTAATAATTTATAAATAGATGCAGTAGTTTAAAAATTTTGGGGGCCTGTTTCGCAAGGAATGGGAAACTAATATTGTACCAAGGGTATTAATCAGTATTCAACATGGGAGGATAATATTTGTTTATGTGTTTCGGGTTTTTTTCTTTTTTGATGCACTTTTTAAATGTCTTGTTTGTTTTATGTTTTTTTAATTGGAGTTTTGTATTTTAGCTTTATTTTAATAAAACAAAAATAATAAAAATAATTACAAACTGTTAAACCAAATGTAAATATAAAACAAATCCCAAGATCACAATTATTTGTAGACAAAATAAGCACAATCTACATCAGAACAATCACATTCTTCATGTGATAAGGACAGGAGAAAAGAAACATAAATTTAATTAATTAGATTTTCCCCACACAGTAACGTTTATCATTATCACAGAAATGCAGCGTAGATTTAGTAATCCTATTCAAGTCTTTTGACTCTGTATTGTTTTGAATATTTATCTTAAAAAACAAAATAATTCTCTTCTGTTCTATAGTTACAACAAATTGGTTTATTTCTTTGTCATGAAGAATGGACTTTTAAAATATAAAAACTGAACTTCAAACTTCGACAGACCAAAATCAAGCAAAGAAACTGTGATATATGGCTTCAAAAGCCAACATATCCTATAACTACTGTGTAACAAAGTAATTTTAAAATATATGCATCTATCTGTTTCTAAATAAATACATAAAAATTTAACAAGCCTTGCCATTTACCTTATTTGTTTGTCTCTGTCTTAGAATTCCTGTCTATATGATATGCATAGTACAGTGTAAACTAATACCAATTATACCGAAGCTTGGCTTGACTGCCATCTGCTGATATTAAAAGAACCTCTCCAATGATCAAATCATTAAACTGGTTAATTCTTTATAAAATGCTATTTATTAATAACAAACAAAACATATGCAAACATGAATTGATTTTGCCTCTTGCTATTGTATTTATTGTGTAAGAAATAGCAGAGCCATTAAATAAAAAGGATATTTATGTATTTATGATTTTTCTTCATGGCAAATCTACTATTACTCTCAGTTTTACCTTAATAAAATGTATACTGCACATGGGAAACCAGACCCAACATGTCTTTCCCAGATTTTTTTAAAAATAGAAATATGGGGTACATGGAAAAACACAGAACAAATGTTCTGGATTCTAACATAGTTTAAGCCATTAAATCAAACATGCCTTTACTTGCAGCTATTTTCTGTTAAAAATAAACTGGCTTAATCTAACTAGGTCCACTGATACTGGCAAAACCTTACTGTACAAATATATCAATCCCTTTTACTTACTACCTTAACTGTTGTTATGGGGCCCTCTTAGAAAGAAAAATTGCTACAGCATCAATATTTGCTTTCATTGTGTCACACTATCCTATAAGGTAACTTGAGGAATTGAGGCCTTCTTTTTTCTTGTCCTCGTACAATTTGAGAAAAGAAAGAACAGAAAGGCAATTGCTTGTTTGGAGTAAACATTACATTTGGTTGAAATAAAAGTGCATTTAAGTTATTTAACAAGTCTGGAAATAGGCTCCTTTGCACCTCATGACTTGACAGAAATCGAAGGACTTTTTTTTAAAAAAAAAATTAAGGGTAGTAAAAATGTTCCAAGTGGTATGCTTCTCATATGCTGACTGATAAACACATATTGTTGTTCCCGTTTTTGCTTACACAGCCTACCTACTTGCTTGTGAAGTAATGGAATTAGCCCTGCTTCTGCAAGTTGGCTAAAATGGTATTTTTGCTCTGCAGACTTTCAGAAAACATGCATTAGTGATAAAGAGTGATACACATTATCTTTCCAGATATGTTCATTTTTTCCTGAAATCATCAGGCTCTCTCTTAAATCTAGCAAAGCATATAGTATTATCCATAACCTGCATATTTCGGAACCTGCAAGAAAAGACTATGAAATATCCATTCATGAATGAACAGGAGCGAACTTTAATCCAGATAAAGACCAGTGTGTGTCCACTTGTTTGTTCAGAAACTGATATTGTGACAAAACAATGTCTGTCCTGGGTGGGAATTCTACTTCTTTGAAAGTAAAGGAAGATTTTGTTCAATGCTGTCAATTGCAAATTTAATTCAGGGCTTCATATTCTTACATTGTAGATATATATAATAGAAACAGCATGATATTTTAAAGACTCGTTTAATGGTAATGTCTCCTATTTGGATGTCTTTCTATTTGCATGTCTTTCTATTTGGAGTACCCTAAGAATTGAGTTTATAAAGCAACTATGAGCTTTATACATAACACAAAAATATCACATGTGCTTGTTTCACATAATTAGATAATAATTAAAGCAAAATATTTAGTGTTTCTAAAATTAAATTAAAAATGAATACAGGCAGTCCTCGACATATGGCCATATTTCTGTAACTTAGTAAGGTGGTTCCAAGTGAGTCAAGCTTGATTTTACAACATTTTTTGCCATGGTTGTTAAGTGAATCATTGCAATTATTAAGTCAATAAAGAGGTAATTAAGCAAATCCAGCTTCCCCATTGATTTTGCCTATTGAAAGCCAAGTGGGATTCAGAAATGGCAGTCACATGACCCCAGGATGCCACCACCATTGTAAATACACGTTCGTTATCATTTACCAAATTGTGATCATGTGACTGTGGGGATGCTGCGAGGACCAGTTTTAAGTCCCTTTTTTCAATGCCATTGTAACTTCAAATTGTTTCTAAATGAATGATTATAAGTAGAAGACTGCCTGTACTGCGTTTCTCCTAGGTGACTTTTTAAAAATATCATCAGAAAGCATGTGAATCTATTAAAGCAAATTAATTTAAACTCTTTTAGGCAGCAGTGAAATTCAGCCGGATCTATTCGGCTTGCACGAACCAATAGCGCTGGCGGGAGGAGGCTCTGCCACCCGCCAGGATGTCATTATGTCTCTTTTTTGACCCTCTGTGCATGCTCACACTCCCGAACTAGTAGCGAAGGTAAGTGCATTTCACCGTTGCTTTTAGGTATGATATATTTTAGGTAAGAAATTCAATTTTCAATAGATAATGTCTTTCCACATTCCTATTTTTAAGGAAATAAAAGAGGCTTTGTATTACACCAACAGCAACAAAAAAAATATATCCCAAACTCGTAAGTTCCAAATTCAAGTTGTTTAAAATGAATGGATTAATTTTTTAAAAATGAAAAAAAAAACACTTGACAAATAAAAGCAAGTTTAGCAAAAAAAATAATCAGCAAAATATAATTATCATCAACTTAAATATTCTTTGCACAGGTCTAACAATTTGATTATAATGATTTGAAAATTTCTCAGCTATAAAGTTATATTCTGTATTTTATTTATATACAGTTATAGATAACAGCATGGCTATTTGTCTCAGTCTCAGTACAGCTGTGAAAAACGCAACTCAACAAGTTCATCTATGCCTTGTTTTATCAAGTAAGTAATAAATCTTTCGTGAAAAACTCACAATGCTCCTCAGACTGTCACAAACTGGATTGTAAAAGGGAGCAAACTCAGCAGCCTCAAGGCTGATTTGCCATTCTCAATATTTCCTGACAAATGAAGGGCTGGAAACAAAGAACATTTCAGCACACCTGGAAATATTTATTTACTGTATTTGGCATTTAAAAAATACCCTGCAGATTCCTTTAGAAATTCAGATATCTTTATAAGTGTCAGCTATAAAATCAATAAATAAAAACACGCAGAGGCAAATCTGTGACAATTCAGTAAGGCCACATAACTATTTAATGTGAAGTCTTTCATCCAAAATTAAAAGCTAATAATTTAATAAACCTAAAGAGTTGGACACAATTTAATGGATATCATCACCATCGTTATCATTTTTAAGTAACTATTTAATAATGTTCAAACATTGTCCTAATATATCCCTTATTTTAAGTAAGGCAAGTTTTAACTATTTTCTTAACTGTGATGTATTTTTAATTAGAATGAATTGCTTACTTCAATCACCGTGGTGAAAAAATATATTTCCAGTCCCCATTCAAGGTACCAGATTTAAAAGTTAAGTTGGACCTTGCCAGAAACAAATCAATCTATATTCATACCATGGGTAGCCCAGAAGTAGGAGCATTTTCTATCTGGATACCCCAGCAAACACCCCTAGATACTGACAGTATTAACAAACTACAGATAGCTTAATTTCTATGACTATTTTTTAGTCTTATAATCTGTAAAAATGGCTAACTACCAGCTTGTCTAAGCAAATTCCATTACATATGTAATGTGCAGAATACCACATTGTCTATCATGAATCTATATTCCTGAACCCAAAAATAAAACACTCTATTTATTACATCTTTTCAAAATATAGCAACTAGTATTGTATGCTAGTTTCCACAGGGGGATATACCAGTGGTGGGATTCAAGTAATTTAACAATCAGTTCTCTGCCCTAATGATTTCTTTCAACAACCAGTTTGCCAAACTGCTCAGAAAGTTAACAACCGGTTCTCCTAAAGTGGTGTGAACTGGCTGAATCCCACCACTGTGATATACCATAAATGTTAGCAGGTTTGTTTTCTTATTATGGAATTTTTTTTCCCCTAGCTGCTGCACACTGAATCAATATCTTTACTGAATTATCCACTATCACCACAAGTTCTTTTCTTAAGTAGCTATAGACAGCTCACGCTCTATAGTATTACATGTGAAGTGAAAGCTTTAGCCCTGGTATGCAATATTTTATTTTTCTGATGGTCACTGAATATTTGCTCTGTTTAAAGAGGTCCTTCTAAAGCAGGTGTGTCAAACTGGCCGCCAATGGGCTGGATGCATCATGCACAGGCCATGCCCACCCCAGCTCCACGAAGGGAAAAAACATTGCAATATATCACGCAACAGCAACATGACGCAGTAAATTTGACACCTGTGTTCTAAAGCCTTACGGTCATCTTTGATTTTCACCAGCCTGATAAGTTTACTGTGATTACCTTCTGCATATCTCCTGCAATGATTGATGCAAACAATTCATTCAATTTCTCTACAATCTGCTTTGTAGATTGCTATTTGATGATTGACAATATTTTTTTATTATGTAAAGCTAATAAACTTGCTAAAATTTAGGAAAGCCTAAATTTAATCTCACTCCAACTAAAAAGGCAAAAATAGACTTTCATTTTGCCACTTCGGCAGAAACGTCTTTTGTATAAGCATATACAGCTTGTCCTTGATTGAACATGGTAATGGGCCTAGAATTTCCATTGCTAAGTGATGTGGTCCTAAAGTGCAATGTCATGTCACCACATCAATGATGTCAATTCTGATTATCCCCATTGCTGTCATTAAGCAAGGATTGCAAGTCATTAAACAAATTCAAGGTAGTTTCCAAACAGGTTTGTAGGCATGTAAGGCATGGTATACAGTACGAAAGTGGCAGGACCAGAGGTAGCTGCTGCCAGGTGGGAGAGTATGTGACTGGCCCACAGGCACAGAGCGAAAACGATAGGGCAGAGAAGTAGCTGCTACCCAATAGGGGAAAGTGTGAGCAACTTACCCGAGCAATTTGTAAACTGCCCTGCTAGCAGAATTTACTTCTTCTGTCTGCTTCTGCTTTTTTTTTTTAGGTAAGCCTTAACCTTGTTACCTCTAAATCACTCTAGAGATCCTGAATCTATATTCCTGAACCCCAAAATAAAACACTCTATTACATCTTTTCAAAATATAGCAACCTGTATTGTATGCTACTTTCCACGTGGAGATATACCATAAATGTTAGCAGGTTTGCATTTAACCCCTTTCCTATCATGGAATTTGTTTTCTTCCCTAGCCGATGCACACTTGAACCAAAATTCAAGAAAATAATTTGAAGTCATCTATACAAGCTGTATCTTTAGAATGGAAGTGTAAGAATTTGACGAATTAGAATTAGAATAACAGAGTTGGAAGGGATCTTGGAGGTCTTCTAGTCCAACACCTTCCTCAGGCAGGAAACCCTATACCCGTGATGGTGAACCTATGGTGCACGCATAGCCATATCAGTGGGCACACCAGCTCAGCTCTGATGCACATGTGTGCACCAACCAGCTGATTTTTGGGCCTTCTGGGCCCATCAGAAGTAGGGAAAGAGGCTGTTTCCTGCCTCCAGAGGGCCTGGGGGGCTATGAAAAGCCCGTTTTTCTTTCTCACCTGGCTCTAGATCCACTCTATGCGTCTAGGGAGGGCAAAAACAGGCTTCCCCACCCCTTCCGAGGCCCTCCGGAGGCCCGAAATGGCCCGTTTCCCAACTTCCAGTTGGACAGGAAGTGACATTTTTTGCTGTCCCCAGCCTCCCGAGACTCCTAGAGAAGCTTCAAAATTTAAATTCTCCACTGCCTGTAATCTTAACAAAGTTAAATGAACATAAGTCATTATTTGGCACAAAAGTAGTAACAAGAGCCACAACCATGACTTACCTTGTCTATCATATCTGGCCGGTTTGTAGCTGCCAAAACTGTCACATCCTTTAACTGTTCGATTCCATCCATTTCAGTCAACAACTGTGCCAAGACACGGTTCGTAACATTCACAGAACTTGAAGAACTAATAAAAAAGAAACCCACAGCAGTTTATAGTAAAACATTTAATACTAGAAATATAATAAACATAAACATAATAAATATAAACATAAATCTGTAAATTTCTGTAAATGCCTAATTTCACAGACTGAAAGTTCTGTGGAGCAAAGGTCCCATTTACATTACTTTAATGTGTGTGTGTGTGTATACACACACACACACACACACTTTGATGATACTGGGATTTACTAACTTTTTTTCTCAAAACTTTATGACTCAAGGATAAAAAGATTTTTTTTTCAAAAATTATCTTTTTTTAATCCACACCTGGTTTAAGACCACACCAGGAATACTGCAACCAATTTTGGTCACCATACTATGAAAAAGATGTTGAGACTTTGGAAAAAGTTCAGAGAAGAGCAACTAAGATGATCAAAGGCCTGGAGACTAAAACATATGAAGAACGGATTTGGGCTTGGCTACTCTAAAGAAAAGAAGAATTAGGGGCAACATAATAGCAGTATTCCAGTATTTGAGGGGCTGCCACAAAGAAGAGGGGATCAAATTATTCTATAAAGCACCAGACGGCAGGACAAGAAACAATGGTTGGAAACTAATCAACGAGAGAAGTAACCTGGAATTAAGGAGAAATTTCCTAACAGTGAAGACAATTAACCAGTGGAACAGCTTGTCTTCAGAAATCATGGGCATTCCATCACTAGAAGTTTTTAAGAACAGACTAGACAGTCACTCATCTGAAATAGTATAGGTTCTCCTACTTGAGCAGGGGCTGGACTAGAAGACCTCCAAGGTCCCTTCCAGCTTCTACTCTACTCTACTCCAAAAGACAAAATAAGAGAAAGTTTTTGCAGCAAAAATTGCTTTAGCACTGTTTTTCAAACGTAGGATGCTACATCACAACACAGAAATGTTTTGTTCAGCCTTTAAGTTCAGCATTTTTTCAAAACTAAATGACAGCATACTAGGCATATGAAAACTATGCTTCCTCACTGCCAAAAATGCTTCCCTGAATCTCTGCTTTGATTTTATTTTCAAACCCTGACCTACCATGAAGACATACCCTCTGGTTCCTTCAACCTGTGAAGTAGAAAACTATCATTTGTTTTAAAAATGAAATTGTTATTACCAAAATTGAGGACTAATTGTATGTATTCCAAAATATGCAGAGGCTGAAACTGGGGTGGAATCATTTCAGTCCTCTAAAATCCCCAGTCAGTATAGCTGCAGATATTTCACAAACATCCCATATACGTCTGTGTGTGCTTACCCAGACCCCTCATATTTCTGACTAAAGTATCTGCAAACATTGTATAATAGAATGGCTTGTTTAAAGCTTTATTTCTCAGACCTCCTTATTGCAAAATAGTGAATGATAGTACACCTCTAAAGTTTCATTTGCAAGTTCACATTCCACAGATAAAAAAGCTAAGTGGTTTAGCTATGCAGGAATGCCTGTAGTCTTCTTTCACCTTCCGGTATTGCTATAATAAAATGCTTTCAGTATTTTTCAGTTGACTAGGTAAAATAAATCTGCAAGGCACTGATACTTCGTTAAAAATTACAAAGTTGCATTGTATTTGTTTTATCTATTTCTTTTAATAATAGAAATAGGAATATTAATAAACTTTTCCCAAAAAATAAAGTTCAACCTTTCCTTCAGGTGCAAGATTTCACAAGAAATATTTTGAGAAAGAAAAATTTGATACATTTAATGGAGAAGACTACATACACTTGGTCCTGGTTTCTGCTTTCCTTAGATTAAGTGCCCAATAATTGTGGTGTTACACCTACCCCAAACTTTCCTGACTGTTTAGGCACAACTAATTCTAGAACCCATGGTTATATCATATAAAGTAAAATTGTCAAGTCAAGGACAACTCCTAATGACCTCATAGACATCATATAGGATCTTGCCAACAATACTGAAATGTTTGGGGAATGTTCTTAATTATTGTGATTTGCTTTTCTTTTTTTCTTCCTTGTTTAGCTACAGTCCTGGTGATCTCCTATCTATCTATCTATCTATCTATCTATCTATCTATCTATCTATCCATCCATCTATCTATTTATCTATTTTATTCGGCTTATATGCCGCCCTATCTCACAATGGACTCAGGGCGGCTCACAACAATAAAACACAGGCCACAATATAAGATAAGACTAAAATCTAAAAAATTTAAAATTAACCCTTAAAACCCCATCATCAGTCCAGGTCGATTAAAATTTACATGCAAGAATACATACATTTGCTATTCTAGAACAGCAATTCAGTTTTCTATTCTGTTCAAACATTTCTCATAAATACTGCTTCTCACTGGCATCAGCAAATCTGACTAGACTTGGACAATACTGACATATAGACATATATATGAGGGCATGTGTGGATCTGGATGTATATACACACATATAAATACATATGGAAAGCATATTATCATATTTTGATGCATGATCGATACTATAGCTTTGATTATATTTCCCAGAGCAATGGGGCTATCATCTATATCAGCCCCCACCCCCCCCACTCCCCACCCCCACTGGATCTTTTTTTACCCTTCCATTCACTTGTGTCTGATCCTTGCAAACTGGCTGGACAAGTCCCTGAAGTTTTCTTAGAAAAGTTTTTTTTTTCAGAAATGGTTTGCCACTGCCTGCTTCTTTGGGCTGAAAGTGACTAGCCAGGTCACTGAGTGATAAGGTCATCCAGCTGGCTTTGTGTTTAAGGTGGGATTAGAACTCACAGCCTCACAGTTTCTAGTCTGATCCCTTAACCATTACACCAACCTAGCTCTTCTTAGAGAATACTGTTACAGAGAATACTGCAACAGAATACTGTTACAGATATGGCAAATACTATCAAGGCACAGTAAAATTAACTCTTTTCACCCAACCATAGCCTAGCGTCCTTAAGTCATTGAAAGATTTATAAAATAACTTGTATTAGTAAAATAATATAAAAGCTGTTGCAATTTTAGGAAGAAATAAAAGTAGGCAATAGTTTAGTTATTAGCATTGCAGATTGATCTAGATTGGGCCTGTGGTAGATTATCTTTTATACTAATATTAATAAAGTCTACAGCTTTGCAGTTTAAGTTTATGCAGCATTACTCTTACAATGTAATTCTATGAAAAAAGATTCTTAAACTCTTTATTCCGAAGTAAGCTCAGTGGGGTATAGGTCTCTGGTTTTCAAATGCCATACATGTTTAACACACTTATGAAATGGAGAATCAACGCCAAAGCTGAATGGTTTCCTTATTTTCCCAGTTGGCACTGTTTACATGGATAACCTGATGCAAATTCAAAAAAAAAAAAAAGGTCTAGAAGAATTCAGGGAAGGATTCCCTCCAAAAGCTCTCTTGAACAGCTGAAAATTTTGAACAGGTGGATGTGGGGAAAAAGAACAAAAAACACAGTAATAGAATTTAGTATTCAGATACTTACACATGTCAAAATTCTCAACTGGAGTCAAATTAACAAAGATTATAGAAAAATCCATTAAAATTTAAACTAAGTAAAATAAAAATATTTTATTTTTTTTTGTTCAAGGGTCAAGATCCTAAAATACTAGGTTACAGGCATGATTTTAATTATATTCTATCTAATGTTTCATTAACTTTGCCTCAAGGAGCTATTTTATAATCCTTGGCTTTGTAAGGCTACTACTTTTACTGAAATCAAAATAAATTTCTTTATGTTCTCCAAGCTGTCGCGATTCCCTTTAGGCATGCTGTCAGATTACACACCATATTTAGCATGACTCTTACAAGTAAACAAGCCTTTATGGCTTAACAGGATATCCTATAAAAATGCAGACAGACAGACATTTATAACCGGAGATTTCTCCACCAGCTGCTTCAGAACTGCGTCAGCAGCATGTGTGTTCAGATGTTTGAGCTCTGCATAAACTGTTAATCTGCAGGATAAGATAGAAGCACATTTTTTCCATTTTCCCATGATTTTCTAGCAAGATTTTCAAGTTAAGTCAGTCAATGCTTATTAAACATGCCTGGATTTTTGACACAAGCATAAGCAAAGACCCAAATTATGCTGAACTTTCCAGTCTAATTTACAAAGCAGTATGCAACCAAGCCATGTCCCCTGTACCCAGCCTATGAAATTTTGATGTCATCATCCAAGCCAAATAGAAATAGCAATCGGGCAGACACTGATGCAAAATAATTTCCTATCAACAAACTGATTACCTGACAAACCAGCATGTATGCTATACCCATACACGCCAGGAGTGAAATGCTCCCAGTTCGGACCGGATTACCCAATCCAATAGCAATGGCGGTGGGTGGTTAGGAGAACCGGTAGCAAAAATCCCTGCCCCTCCCCCATGCCCAGCTGAGCTGCACAATCATCAGAGGCTTTTTTTAATTTTTAAAGGCATTTTTTCTACAACCTCTTCAGCCAAAAAAATGCTTTTAAAAGTAAAAAAAAAAAGCCTCCTATGATCGCATGGCTCAGCTGGGATCGTCAGAGGCTTTTAAAGGCATTTTTGTTTACAATCTCGAGGTTGTAGAAAAAATGGTTTTAAAAGAACAAAAAAGTTGGCCACGCCCATCCAGTGACATACCTTCCCCACCAAGCCACGCCCACGGAACCGGTAGTAACAAATTTTACATTTCACCACTGATACACACTTATACAACTCTCCAGGGAAAACAGTAAAAAAAACCTTAGGAAACAGTAATAATAATAAGTCCTTTAAAAAGGAGAAGACTGTTGCTCCATGTCAATGAAATTACATGAAATTCTTCTATCAGTGATATGTATCAAATAATTTGCTATCTATTTTATATACTATATCTGGCTTTTCAAGTTTATATTTATTTGTAAAAATAAATAAATAAAAATCAAATTGAGAATAAGATCTGAGTTTTTTCTTTTTTAAATCCTAATGAATCTAGATTTTAATAAAGTCACTGTTTTCCAATATATTTAAAACTCCTACTCAGCTAATTAAAAAAAAATCTGTTAATTTCTTTGGAAATGTAAACAAAATAAACATTGGCTGTATTTGATTTCTTATACAGGTTGAACCCTTTAAAAACTAAATTATCTGCATTTTATGTGAACTTTAAAATAATTATTAAAAGCCTTTAACTTGCTACTGGATAAGTAGTATCTTAAGCAGAGAACTCTTCAGTATTTCTGCTTTTTTGGTGACACTTCTGAGGTAAAAACATTCCTATGATACCAAACTCCTCTCCTCATCAATCCTGCCACAATAGTCACCCTAATTGCACCAAGAGAAAAAAATTATTGCTCCTGACATTTGCATCAAGGTTTCACAACATGACAGCAAGGCACGCTCATCCGGTCAGGCTTTTCAGTCCATCTACCATGTTTGTTTAATTAATTGTCATACTACTTTATGTCCTTTTCCTCACAAGTCCTACTGAAATATATCTTTGGCCAACCTAGGTTTTTCCATGTATTTATTTTTGAAAACTATGTTTCCATAACAGCAACAAAATGTAGACATTTGTGAAGAAAGTAGCTAAGAACATGTTACCAAGCCTTGGTTGTAGTATAGTTTTCAAATAACAATTTCCCTAGGTAGGGATATAAGCCCTGAAAGTAGCCTCTGAGACATCTTCCCTTCCCCAACATTAGACCTCAGTTAACCAGTTTGAGAATGTAAATCTAGTATGGTGCTTGCACACATAAGTTTAGGGAAGCAGTACAAAACAAGCCATTGGGCAATGATGCAGATGACCACAGTTTACATGTTATATTAAAGGTGAAAAAAAATGCTGAAGTAATTTATCTTGGTCTGATTTTTTTTTACATCTCAAAAGCCTGGCATTTTAACAAGGGTGTATAGATTTTTTATATCTACTATAAGCTGTTCCTGTCCAGAAAAACACAATTGGCATATCAAATACATAGACATTTTTAGCAACATAAGTTACTTGCAATAACAACTATCAATAGGAATACAATAGGAATACAAACTCATTCAGAACCACACCCACAAGTTCTCTATCTTTTCAGGATTCTGCTTCAATGTAAGTGTCAATCCACCTTGACACCAAATCCAGATACTGACATAGACATGAATAACTTCAAGATATGGAGAAATAAAGCTAAATGAGACCAGGATATTGATGACGCTTGTTGCTTAACTTCTTTCAATGGCAGCATGTCATCCAAAACTGGTTAGAGGTCATATTCTCAAGTTCTCAAAATTGATTCCATACAGTTAGATGAAATGATGTATATTAACATAAATAACTGTTCGTATTGAAATGTCCTATTATACATGAAGACAATTTTATCCTTAAAATGTTTATATACTTACCATGATAGATTTCAAAGAGCTCTATAGTAAATTTTCATTAGATTATTTCCAGTAGCCCTTAACTACTCAGAAGAGCCCTGTAGAATGGCTAAAGTAAAACTATGAACAATTAAGCCAGCTTCCATTCAATGTCCAGATAGTTAATTTTATGCCATAACAATCTTCAGCCTGACATAATTGCTCAGGATTCTACAGAGCTCTACAGACCCTAGGAGAACTTAAATCCATGGCCTATTCTGTTTTTTGTTTTTTGTTTTTTTGTTTCATATGTAATCAAGGATTCATTGGATCACTGGTTTTGGCCTCTAGAAATTTCACTGGAGCATTTAGAAATCCACAGATTTCATAAGTTTTCTGGAGTGGACAATTTTAACATATTTTCCAGTCTTTTAAGTAGCAATATCATAAGATCACACTTCACCAGATGATGGTACAACTGCAATTTAATGATCAAATAGACTAACCTGCAGACCTCAGATTATTTTTTATTTAAAGAATTTCAGGCAAAAAAGAAATTTAAAAACTATGATAATAATAGAGGAAAATATTACAAGTAGTAATAATGATATCTGAACTTAAATTTATTTGTTTATCATATTTAAGAACTGCTGTTCTCCCTCCCAGAGGGACTCTGGGCAATGTACAATATTAAAAGTGTGAAAAACAGTAAATAAAATTTAAAAGAGGCAAGAGTTGTTAAGAATAAATTAAAGGTTGGGGGAAGGTTTTAGGGGCATTAATCAACCACACAGTTGCAGTTGGTTGTGGCATGCAGTTATCTGCACGCCACAACCAACGGTACAAAACCACATTTTTATGGCCAGGGAAGTGGGGGGACCACTTCACCTCTGAGAAGAGCATGTTCCACAGGTGGAGGCAATGGCAGAGAAGGCTCTTTTCCTGGACCCAGGAATTCTTTGACTGATAAGAGTCCACAACACCTCTTTCCCACCTGAACTGAATACAGATGCTAATTAATTATAACTATACCTGAAATAGAAAAGTGGGTTACATAATTTTATGCAAAAACCTAGCTGTTGAAGAGGCAATTTCCAGCAAGGTGAAAGGATTCAGTTACAGTGGCAGGGAAAGCACTGTTGGAAGACCTGAAAGTCCAAGTTATGGATAGATCATTATGGACAAAATCTATCTATCTACCGTATGTGGATGCTAAAAGAGAAAAACAACTGGATGGCAACCAAAATCAGTCATGATTATATTTTTTCATTGTGCTACATTATCGTATCAGAAGAAAGCATAAAGATATTGCTTTTGGCCTAAAATGGAAAAGAGAATCCTTATATAATTTCAGGTCTCCAATAATGTACAGCAAGGGGCTGGATTTTTCAGAATGGAATTTAACAGAAGAGTTCTCTCCAAGCTTCTGCTCAAAACTGCTTATAAAAAACACAAAAGAACAAACATGTCTAATGCTGAAACTCCCCAAAATTCTACATATATAAACAGCATCCTATTTCCAAAGCTCATATATATCCCAACTTCAGCAAACAGACTGTCTGAACAGCATTTACACAGAGCCAGGCTCATTCATCACCTTCAAGTTTAATTACGAAGCCATTTCCTCTTGGCAGCCTTTACTGGTCAGTGGAATTAAGTTTTACATGGTCAGGATAACAAGGAATTAGAAGTACCCATAATTCTCTTCAGCTGTACAATTTGTTAAGATCTGAAGCTTTGAAAAGGAAAGGATTTTTTTAGAAACAAACATTCCTTCTCGCATATAGTTGCATCTGGAACATTTATGTGGACATGATCTCAAGGGAGACTTTTATTCTGCAATTAAGTTTGAGAAAACACTGCTAAGGAAAGGAAACCTAATATTAGAAGGAGCCACAAAGAAATGGAAAAGCATCCATTTCTTCAGTAGTACAGATTGTACCAGTTGTACATTTGAACTGTGGATTGGCCAGTCACATACAATATATGCCAGATATACCCGTATGTCTTAGGGATTTATTAAATATTTTAGCAAATATTATGCCAGGCTGATTTTGTGGTAGTCAGCAGGAACAACCACAATTGGAACAACCACTTGTACAGTTCAGAACAAAACCTCTCATTTTATTTTCTCCAAACTTTTTTATTAAAATGTGCAAATCTTGCATAATTCTGTCCTGCTGTGCTTTGTGGTACTTTTCCTAAATCAAAAGATTTCAAAATTAGAAATGGGCAATCTTAAGGAGCAGTTCCTAGAGGAATAACATCTAGGAATATCACTCTTCCTATTAATTCCTCATGCTTCTTAAACATGTTTTGCTATGGAAGTATTTAATGTGAATTAGAAGGGGGGAGGGTAATACCACTCTTTTTCATCTTGCAAGCCAATATGAAGAATTACTATATGAATCAACAATTGTCATAGTATATAGGTAGTCCTTGACTTACAACAGTCCATTTAGTGGTTGTTTGAAGTTATAACAGCTCTGAAAAAAGTGAGTTATGACCATTTTTCACACGACACTTCCACACCTTTCAAAATGTTAATAGTTCCTGAGTCTTGGAAGTCTTTATTTTAGTCATGTTAGTCTACTCAGAGCAATGGTATAAGGACTTATGAGTCTATTTTAGATACACCTGAAATATGTTCTCATGTAAGACTTGGGATCCAGTTATATATTTTATAATTAGTATCTTTCTCCTTTCTTAAAAATAAGTTTAGAGGATTCAGTTTGGATTAAAAGAATGTGGGAGTTGGTGTGAGAAAAGGAGTCGGTTCCAATGCTAAACTAGAGGTCCCTCAGTGAAATTGAATCTTGGAACAGATAACAGGAGAAAAAAAAAACAATATGTAATTTGTATGCTTGCTACCAGCTACAAAAAAAAGGTTGAATCAGTTCACAGAAGTCATGGGGATCAATGGCTTTAGTCTTGATGGCAATGTGGCTGCATCTCAAGGCCATCTCCTGGGAGACTAGTGGGCTTCCTAGTTAACTACTGTGAGAACAGATTGTTAGACTAAATGGACCAGAGGCCTGATGCTTGTGTTCTTATGTTCAGTGTTCCTGGTCTGGATTTCCAGGGGGAATCCATTAAAACCAATAAATCTGTTTTTAAGTCAGTGAAATAAGTTTAGGGTGAATCAAGAAAAAAAAATCAGGGTAATGTTAAAGCCATTACATTAGCCTATTACATTAGAGTCTCCAAAAGACTGACCACTTTTATTTTAGAATAGGGGTCAAGAAGAAAGAAAGAAGAAATATACAGCTGCTGGATTTATGTTAGCGTTATTGGTTTCATTACATATCTGATGCTTCAGTTACAAATAAAATGCAAGCAACTGCTTCATGAGTACATTTTCCTGTCCTGCATATCAATTTTATCCAGTCTACCAATTTATATTGCAAATATTTTTAAATGCTGTCAAGTGAGTAAATTATAAACAAGAGTTTAAATCAGAAATCATTGGAGAAAAATCTATGGATTGTTTAATGTGACTAGTAGAGCAAAATGACTGAGAATAGTGCGACAATGTTAACAGGTGTTTTCTTGAAAGCCTAAATCTGGTTATAGAAAAGGAAAGTGGATCTACGGAGGCTGCAATTCATTACTATCTTTAATACATTTGCAAATTCCTACTGTGGAAAATCAATCTGTAAAAACAGTCCATTTCCAATTAGTGCCTCATCTGGTTTCCTACACCATTCAATTTCAGATGAATGTTATGAAAAGCATGTTATGCATTTTACCACCCATATGGTTCAAATTTAACAATAAAATGTTTATATCCTGCCCTGCTCTTTTCTAGGTCCCCCCACAACACAACTTACAGATGTCTTTAATGGAATATGACTTCACAAAGTCATATGTCACTTTTTACACCAGCTAGCAAAAGTTCTCATTTTTTTCTCAATTTTATGTCTACATTAGATAATAGGTCAAGAACATCCAGACAGAACTGAGCATTTTAAATGCAGATAACAATGAATATACTTTTTCAATTTTTTTGGTTAGGGTTAGGGCATTAAATCTTGTGTTTCACTTAATATAAGTTTCAAATCTGATAATTTAGCTTTCATTGTGTCCAATTTTTGCTTAGTTCAAGCACACAATAAATAACTACAGATTCAAATCACAATAATCCAATTAAACAAAAGCTCACTGTAGGACTTTCCTACCATGGCTACTTATCATAATTCAAGGCAAGGTGCATCTTTAGTACAAGTACTGTACTGACAGAAATTGGCTTGGTTTCTCCTTTGCTGAGGTTTACTTGATCCATTTTTCTCTAAAGTTCATATAATTCTCATAGCAAACAGAAAGAAAAGATGTAAAATGAATATATCAATCTTAATGTAATGAAACATTACATTATAAAGAAGAGGGAGTCAAGCCATTCTCCAAAGCACCTGAGGGCAAGACAAGAAGCAATGGGTGGAAACTAATCAAGGAGAGAAGCAATCTAGAACCAAAGAGAAATTTCCTGACAGTTTTGAATGCTCCAACACTGGAAGCTTTTAAGAAGATATGGGATAACCATTTGTCTGAAGTGGTGTAGGGTTTCCTGCCTAGGCAGGGGGCTGGACTAGAAGACCTCCAAGGTCCCTTCCAACTCTGTTATTCTGAAACAACCAACTCCATGTAGCATTCTCTCTCATTCTTCTCTCGTTCTAAACAGAATGAGACAAAACATTTAATATGGTTCTCCCAAAAATCCTTGCTACAATAAAATTAGAAGCTGCCTTGCGACTGTTTTTAAAAGAAAAAAAGTGCTAAGGTGTTTAATGGAAACGATAAAGATCTTTTGCAAGTTACTGTTATTCCAAACAATTTATTGCTTTCAAGAGCAGATTTTAAAAGCCATTTTTTTATTCATAAATTATACTGCTTTCATGCAGAAATAAAAAGCAGAGAAAGCTATAGAACATGGAACTGGAAGTCTCGTATAACCATAAAACATGCTTTTTATAAATAATTTCTCTTACCTCCCCCGTTCTACAGCCAAGGCATCTAGTTCATCAAAAAACAATATGGACGGTGAAACAGCTCTGGCTTTCCTAAATATCTAAGGGGAAAAAAACATGCACTAAGATGACAAAAAAAGTTAAATTGTTGAAATGTATACTATGTTCTTACAGAGGCTTAACGGATCCATCCAACGTTAATTCACCCATCCAATAAAGTTTAACCAGGTGGCATTCCCATATCAGTAGATAAATCTGTCAGACTTGCAACTGATAAAAGCACTTGGTTGCAAAGTATCAACATTTTACCTATACAATCTGACAGCCTGAATCACTTTGAATGATTAAAATGTCTAGTGATTCAGCTGTCAAGTATAGTATTTTCCAGAGCAGGATCAGCAATGGTTCAGACAGATAATATTGTCCTCTATCTGTTTGAGGATGTGTGTGTGTGTCTGTGTGTGTGTAAAGTAGGCATACTTTTCTCTTTCATCATGCAACCCATGGTTAGTTTACCCCTTCTATAAGTAAATATGAATTGTTGTACTGTTAAGTTTATTATACTTAACCTCTCTGACTGCACGTTCAGATTCCCCAACATATTTGTTCATCAATTCAGGTCCCTGCATGGGGAAAAAAATCAAACAACTTTCAAGGATGTTTCCTTTACGTCATACTTTCTTTTGAATGTTAAAAAAAAACAGCTTGAAGACAATACTTGAAAGTTTTTTATTTATTATAAAACTGTTGGAAGACGCATGCTGTTCCATGATCAATCAATCAAATTAGTCTGGATTTGCTGAATTTCCACTGACTCTTAAATAGTCTTAATTTTCTGGACTCAACCTGTCATCTACTACACATCACTTGAGGCCTTTTTCTTTTATCCCTGTCCAATCTCTATTTTTACACCCTAAATTCAGGAAAAAGAATTGTACCATCTCTGCAATCAACATAGTAAGTAATATAATTATGTATTATATAAATATTAATTAATACTCTTCGAGTTTGTGGTTGTGAAAAAGAGAAAAAGCAATTACCTGTACATATGTCTTTTTTATATGAGCTACTAGTTAGCTAAAATGATACCCCACATTACTTTTGCGGGCTTGATAGTAAACATGCAGATATCACTACTTAGGAAACTTCTAGAACAAATGGCAAGTATTAATCCGTATGCATGTTGAAAGCAACGTCCTGATTACAAGATGAAAAGCATGAATTGGTCGGACTAAAATCAAAATTTAAAAGGATTTTGATAGAGGTAGGCTCAAACCAGAATAATATATAACATCCTGATTTTTACACTTAAAATAAAGAAAAGTACATAGGATGAAAGAACCAGGTATAGGATGAAAAATACTATCTGTTAATAGTACAGGTGAAAAGAAGCTTGGAATTATGTTCACAACAAACTGAAAATGAATCAGCTGTAAAACCTGGCTCCTAAAAAGGGAAATTGCATTTTAGGTGACATCAATAGAAATACAGTTTCCAAATCATGGGAAATAATAATTCTATTAGCATTTATGTTATTAATTTCAGTCTCTGCTTTGGTCATACTTACCTCAAGAAATACAGTACAGGTGGGTCTACATTTTAAGAAAGACTCAGAGAAAATGGAAAGAAGTTTTGTAAGGAAAGATAGAGGGAAATAGGTATATGTAACCTTAGGAAAATTTATTCAGGGCCAATATAATAGCAGTATTCAAATCCTTAAAAGATTGACACAGGATCCACAATTAGTAGATAGTCCTCATTTAAGGACCATTCATTTAGCAACTTTGATGTTACAATGTGCTGGTACTTATGTCTGGTCATTGAAGTTACAGCCATTGCAGCACTTGAGGTCACATGATCAAAATTCAAGCATTTGGCAACCCACCCATATTTATGACCGGAGGGTGCACACCAACCTATCTCATATCCATCTCTGCCCTTTTGGGTACCCTCTACTCCGCCACCTCCTGCCATTCCCAACTGACCTTTGCCATTTTCTTCCTCCCACTGCTGATGAGGTGCATCCTGCCAGGCTCTTCACAAGGCAACTGCTGGCCTCATGATACTTTCTTCCCGAGGCTGCATATAGCCTTCCTAAAGTCATATGAGGTCTTTCTGTTGAGGCCTCAGGAAGTACATGCACTGCCCCAGGAATAGCAATAGCAATAGCACTTAGACTTATATACTGCTTTACAGAGCTTTACAGCCTTCTCTAAGTGGTCTACAGAATCAGCATATTGCCCCCGACAATTTGGGCCCTCATTTTACCAATATCAGAAGGATGAAAGGCTGAGTCAACTTTGAGCTTGGTGAGATTTGAACTGCCAAATTGCAGGCAGCCGGCAGGCAGCAGAAGTAGCCTGCAATGCTGCACTCTAACTACTGCGCCACCAGGAAGAAAGAATCAAGCAGTCAGCATCTGGATTTACCTCATCAGTAGGGATTACAGAGTACAGGGCAGCCTGCACGCCTTCCCATACCTAGCAGAAGCCATCCCTGGCCCGGCAATGCTCATACTATAGTAGTTGCTTGTACACCATACCTTAGTTGCTATATTGTTGCCAGGCCATAGTAACGCATACCTATGGCTGGCCTGCTTGCAAGCTATCCAGAATTCAAAAGTACCTGCTAGATTGCCCATTCACTGTGCTTGTTGGAAGCTGGCAAAATACCACAAGAAAATCCTCTCTTAACAACACACAATTCTTGCTTAACAATAGCAACAGGGATTGTCAGAATAGAATAGAATTCTTTATTGGCCAAGTGTGATTGAACACACAAGGAATTTGTCTTGGTGCATATGCTCTTGGTATACATAAAAGAAGATACATTTGTCAAGAATCATAAGGTACAACACTTAATGATAGTCATGGGGAAACGATCAATATAAATCTTAAGGATACCAGCAACAAGGTTACAGTCATACTGTCATAAATGGGAAGAGATGGATGATAGGAAAAAACTGTTCTTGTATCTAGTTGTCTTGGTGTGCAATGCCCTATAGCGTCATTTTGAGGGTAGGAGTTGAAACAAGTTATGTCCAGGATGCGAGGGGTCTGTAAATATTTTCATAGAATTGTTGTCACTAAGTGATGCGGTCACATGATTTTGCACTTTATGACTGTATTGCTTAACAAAAGAAATTCTGATCCCAATTACTGCTGTTAATCTGTACTTTAATTTGGATTTCTGTACTCAGCAAAGAGTTATATTTCTTGACCTAAATGCTCTCTAGGACTATATAAAGCTAATTATGAGATCCTTTTTAAAAAAACATTTTATCTCATGAATTTCATGTTACTTATTTAATAAAGAACAATTCATGAGGAACAGTCCAAAGACCCTTTCAGAACATTAACCAATCTTCTTCCAGAAATGTAATGATAATTACTCATAAGTCAAGACACAGGTCTTCCCAAAACCATTAATCTATTTTAACTGCTGCAGCCAAGAAATAAAGACAAAGAAATTGCAAATTTAAACTGGAAAGCATTTTGCTGTAAATGATCCAGATGACAACCCAAACTTAAGCCCATGTCAAGTGCAATAAACCACAAAGTATCTGAAGAAGGATACAGGAAGTTAGCAAAGCCAAAGTGAAGTCAATAATCTGCCAACAGAATATATTTTGAAAGTACTGCTAATTGGAAAAAGAAAAGCTAACTGAAATGGCTCATATTTAAGAGGAAAAGAAAGACACGAGGAACATTTTCTACCAAAGCCTTTACCACAATTGTACATGCTTGAAAAATTAAAATATATTTCAAGCCGCTGCCCCTCTGCCTCATCTGCATAAATTTGTGCTTTGAGATAAATCAAGTTTTAAAACCTACAAAGTTCAAGATCACTTGACAGTCCTTTAGAAATACTAATTGTTTTACATGTCTCTTCTGAGAACCTCACAGCTGACACACGAAGCAACACATTGCAAAAGGTTTTTTAAAATATACTTGATACAACCAACCCTCTTTGGGAGAAGCATTCTTGTAGAAAATGTCAAAAAAATACTAATATAACTATTTTCTGTTGCTTTTTCCTCTACTGCTCTCTGCACATAGAACGCCAAATTCTTTTCCATTCAGCAAAATTTCAAGGGAACTATACAACTGGAATCCTTTTGTGGAGGAAGAGTCACAGTAGAAAATTTCAACTTCTTTTTTTGTGTGTACATATGCATCCCTTACCCCCTAGAGCAGTGACCCAAACCTTTTGGGCACCAGGGATAAGTTCTGCAAAAAAAATAATAATAATAATAATCCATGGACTGGGGCCGTAGCTTCATGCACTACCTGGATCCCACACATGCGCAGATGAAGCTTCACTCGCTTGCATAGGCCGGTTCCCAACGGGTTGTGGACCATTACTGGTCCACGGCCTATGGGTTGGGGACCCCTGCCCTAGAGCCCCATATTTGATATATAAGCATCATACAAAGTATTGAAATAAATTAACAAATAACCAAAATTCTTTTTATTTACAAAAACTAATGGCTAGAATTAGCAAGTAGCGTAGCTTCCTTTTCTTCTTCTAAATGTACTATTCTTCCCTAGACTTGCAGTGCAGACTAAGTTGATAAATCTTGAGAACAAAAATATAAACATTATCAACAAATATATAAAACAGGAAAGTAAGGTAATTATTGCAATGCCCATTATACACTCAACATATCTGACAGGCTGATAATTGAAGAATACTAGAGAAGTGTTTTCATGGTATTTGATAACATCATGTTTAAGAACACAGTGATTACTAACCTTTACGGCCAAGAAGTTTAGACCACTTTCATGAGCCAAGGCCTTGGCAATCATGGTTTTAGAACATCCTGGTGGTCCATAGAGGAGTACTCCTTTTGGTGGCTGAATGCCCATTCGAATGAAAGATTCAGGATGCTTCAGTGGCCATTCAACAGCTTGCTTTAATTTCAGTTTAACATCTTCCAGTCCTCCTATGTCTGCCCAGGATATCTATAAAGCAAGTCACTTTAATTAATTAATTGATTGATTGATTTTTGGTAACTCCCACATTCAGCAGCATAAATACCACATTGTCAAGCTGCTGCTAGCAGTTTAATACTTAATTAGATCTATTTTAACACTGACTTCGGATCACTTTTTATTGAACACCCACACCACAATCAGTGCCAAATAGGATACAGTAATCAATCTTTATTTCTGCTAATACTGATGTAGTATCTCTTTAGAAGAACTTTCTCAAGTTTATTGTCCTATAAATGTGTAGACCATATTTAGGCTAAAGAAGGCAGTTATATAAATACAACTGCTCAGTTCAGGGTCATCAAATGGTACAACAACAAGAAGCTGTTAATTCATGGGAAATGCACAAGAAAAAAAGCATAAATTATACCACACGTATAATAGTCATTTGCACTCTCTCATTGACAATGGTCAATCATTTGCATGACTATATTATTATCTACTATAAAGATTTTTCTTTAACTAACCCGTGTTCATGAAATTCATTCATCATGTATTGAAAGACTTTGCTGAAACAGTAGTTTTTGTGTCCATGTGTGGATATAGTTCTAGTCTACCCATATGCCTGTCTTAAAATAGTCTATCCCTGCACATTCCACAAAAATAGAGAATGATAGCAGTGTACAACAATGTGCTATAATTCCACCCTTGTGAGAAACTTATGATGTTGGAAAATATGCAAGGTTAATACTGACTATTCACTTGGGCCCCTCACTATTTTTCAACATGATGGATGTTTTCCTAGGCAAGCCTTCTTGACCTCCAGCTATGTTGGAACTTCAACTCTAGAATATCCAGACAGCATAACTAGGAGTTAAAGGAGTTACAGTTCCAATATATTCCCAAGATATGGAAAGGAAAGACTTAAAGACCACTTTACTTCTGTGATCAGATGACTGCCTTTAAGCATGGCTCTTTTTCTAATTCTCCAACTCCAAATAATCATCTTAAAATATTGAATAGAGAAATCTTACTTTGGGCACATCAATTGTCACCTCTCTCATGGCGCTGGGCCTGACATCATTCATTGCCTGCAGGAAATCACTGTGATTAATAATTACAGATGCAGACACGTCATCATCCAGGAGATTCTCTTTCTTATGAAGTATTCTCCGCAAAGCATGCATTCCTGTATAAAGGGCACAAAATGCAAAACAATGTATGGAGTTCTTATTACATTTCACAGATATTTAACAGTACATAAGTAGTAAATGCTGTGCTGTTCAGTGACAGTAGTAAAGATTGAATTGAATGTAGTAAATGAAAAATCTGAGAAAGTAAGAGATTTCTCTTAATTAGGTTTCATCAAGCATAAACAAATGAATGCTTTAGCATTTATAGCAGTAATAGTCAACCTACTATACTCCAGATGCTATTGAATGGCATCTCCCATGACCCAGCTTCTTCCACCACTAGTCCCTCTTTCCAAGATAACTAAAGTTGCCATACATTAGAATTTCATCAGAAATGTCACAAAATCTCTAACTTTATCTTTAAGGACAGACTATGTTGAGGCTAGTTGGTACACTGAAAGTACACTTGTAAACAATGACTAGTTTGTGGCTTAAACTAGTAATTATTTACAAAAAGTCTACCATCATCCCAAGTAAACATCCTTGAGACTATTTTCAAGCATTTCATAAGAAACGGATTTAGATTTCTGATCACTGTTATCCATCTTCTTCCACAAGCCTAATTGGCATCCCAAAAAAAAGGGCATCCAAAAAGAGGAGAAAAATATACCAGTTCACTGTTTTCTTTAGACTTGTCCAATTCACCAAATTATTTAGACTAACCCAGCAAATTAGTCTTTAGGAAACAGCTTCGGACAATGAAGAAAGAGGTTCTAAAACTCTTAAATAAAAGAATGTGTCATTTTCACATGAAGTTACTATACCATAATCTGCAAGTACTAGAAACTTGGTGGTGATCAAGGTTGCACAATATTTTTGTGATAAAAGTAGCATATTAAAATATGTCAAAGTTACCAATTTAAAACAGTTATTGTTATATTCAATTGAAAAAAAATACTTCATGCATTGTTCAAAGAAAACATATCTTTAACCATTTCTAATCCAAAAAGAAGCTATTGATGAAATCTGATACATAAGAGGGATCACATGTCTTATTTTATGTCCTATTTACAATATGAGTTTAATTGGTTGAGTTTGCTCTCAACCAATTAAAAAAGATAAAGAAACAGGACCATTCAGGATAGAGCATGTTCCCAAGCTGGATCCAAATTTAGCATGTCTAACTAGATCTTTCTTCCCCACTCCTCTGGTCCACATGTATCTACTCCTTCCTTAAGATCTGGGACACTCTGCTATATCGGAAGGTTATTCTAGGATGAGAAAAGGGGGTTTAATAGACCTTTACTCTACTTCGGGGGATTTCTCAATCAGCTTAGTTTTACATCAGTACAGTATTTGAGAAAGATGGAAAAAGCTGCTTCTTTCTATGTAGTTAAAGTTCAGCCCTATTCTCCATGTGGGCAATAAAGCAGTTGAAAAACTGAGATGGTTAGAACTGTTCAAAATAAAATCTGAATTATTTATAGTACACATTTGCCCAAACCATTATTCAGTTCAGCATTTAAATGAAGCAATGTTTTACACACACACAAAAAACCCCAGTAATAAAAGACAGATTGAAGCCAAAACCTTAATCCTTCCTGTTTCCTCTTGTTAGCATCATTTATTTCTGCTGTCCCCGCTGACCTTGACCTTATTCAGTGGTTATGTTATTTCCAGGAATGGATCTAGTCAGTACTTTACCAAACACATAAATATATCTTCTTTTTCATTAAATTAGAAGGAGGAAGAACTTGGTAATGTGTTTGTATATGTGAGAACTGTGTTCTAGCTGTAAAATAGAGCAAATCCTGAACAATGACCTCACCCTTTGATTAAAGCTGCATTCCAAAAATAGCAGGCATGTGTCCAACACAAAGGAAGTTTAAAAAACGCAGTTTGCCAGAGTACATTTTGGATAAGACCCAGCTTTTACTCATGTACTGAAAGACAGCTTGAAGAACATGCCTATATATCAGACAGCACATTTTTCCATCTCCTTAGTAGATAATCATGTTCCCTTATCATTAACTACCGTGGTTAACTTTTCCAAAATCCTAATAAAAACAAAGAATTAATATTCTTGTCTTGATTCATAAAATATTTTGTCTAATATTTTAGACAATATTTTAGACTGGTTTTGTCTAAACCATTGGTGGGTTGCTCCCGGTTCCCACTGGTTCGCAAGAACTGGTAGTAAAAATTTGTAGTAGTTCGGAGAACCAGTAATAACATTGGCTGGCCACGCCCCCAAACCGGTCCTCGGCCCGGTCACTGCTCACTTACCCTGCCCACCTCATCAGAGGCTTTTTTTTTTACTTTTAAAAGCATTTTTTCTATAACCTCTTCAGTCGAAAAATGCTTTTAAAAGTTAAAAAAAAAAGCCTCTGATGATCGCACGGCTCAGCTGGGATTGTCAGAGGCTTTTAAAACCATTTTTTCTACAACCTCTTTGGCCGAAGAAGTTGTAGGGGAAAAAATGCCTTTAAAAGCTTCTAGCGATCCAGCTGAGCTGCCTGATTATCAGAGGCTTCTAAAAGCATTTTTTTCTGCAACCTCTTAAGGTTGTAGAAAAAATGCTTTTAAAAGTTTAAAAAAAAAAAGGTGGCCACGCCCACCCAGTCACATTACCCCCAAGCCACACCCACAAAATAAGCCATGCCCACAGAACTGGTAGTAAAAAACTTTAGAACCCACCCCTGGTCTAAACGAAATATACTCATTCATATAAAAAGTCCATACAGCTTATAAGAGTTCATCAAAGTTGGATGTTGTATATCTTATATATACAATTTTGAATTTGACTCAGCATTTGACTTAATCAGAATGCTTAGTTTTCAAGAATGTATGTTTATAAGACAACTTAGTGTTAAAGGAACAATTAGAAAACATAAAATAATTATGTACCACCACTATTCTTAGCTGGTATTCAAAGTATAGTTATTAGTTTGAATACTATTAAATTTGTAGCATTGTTTTAGATGCTTACAGCTGGTCCTCGACTTACAACAGTTCATTTAGTGACCATTCAAAGTTACAATGGAACTGAAAAAAGTGGCTTATGAGAGTTTTTCACAGTTATGACCGTTGCAGCATCTCCACAGTCACATGATCAAAATTCAGGTGCTTGTCAAATATATGGGATATATATATATCCCATCCCAGACCATCCCAACGATGCCTTGGAAGTGATGTCCCAGTGTCTGGAGGCCGTGCGGGTCTGGATGGGGAGAAACAGGCTTCCAAGACCGAGTGGCTGTGGATACCGGCGTCCCAATATAGCCAGCTGGTGCCATCGCTGGCTATTGGGGGTGAGTCACTGACCCCCACAGAGGGGGCTCGCAACTTGGGTGTCCTCCTGGACACACAGCTGTCTTTAGAAGAGCATATGACGGCCGTGGCCAGGGGGGCTTTTTATCAGGTTCGCCTGATACACCAGTTGCGCCCCTTTCTGGATCGTGACTCCTTATGCACGGTCACCCATGCCCTTGTCATGTCTTGCCTGGACTACTGCAACGCTCTCTACATGGGGCTCCCCTTGGGGAGCACCCGGAGGCTCCAACTGGTTCAGAATGCGGATGCACAGGTGATTATGGGAGCGACGCGGCGCTCCCATGTAACACCCCTCCTGCGCGAGCTGCATTGGCTCCCATTGGCCTTCCGGGTGCGCTTCAAGGTATTGGTTCTCACCTTCAAAGCGCTCCATGGCTTAGGGCCAGGATACTTACGAGACCGCCTGCTGCTACCGATAACCTCCCACCGGCCAATACGCTCTCACAGAGAGGGCCTCCTCAGGGTGCCGTCGGTCAAGCAATGTTGGCTGGCGGCCCCCAGGGGGAGAGCCTTCTCAGTGGGGGTACCCACCCTGTGGAATGAGCTACCTCCTGGAATACGACTGATCCCGGACCTCTGGACCTTCCGTAAGGCCCAGAAGACATATTTATTCCATCAAGCTGGCCTAGCCTAAATAGTTTTTTAATGGGATTTTAACTTTATAAGATTTGGGGTTTTAAATTGGGAGGCCGATTAATTTAATGTATTTTTAAATTATCTTAACTTTTGTATTTGTATGTATTTTTAATTTTGGCTGTTCATCGCCCTGAGTCCCATTTGGGAGAAGGGCGGTATACAAATTAAATTAATAATAATAAAAAATTAATAACTGACTCATATTTATGACAATTATGATATTGAAGTGGCCTTGGGTCACGTGATCATTTTTTATGACTTTCTTGCAAGCAAAGTCAATGGGGAAGCCAGATTTGCTTAACAGCAATATCACTAACTTAATAACTGCAGTAATTTGCTTAACTACTGTGGTAAAAAAGGTTGTAAAATGGGGGGAAATTCACTTAACAAATGTTTCACTTAGCAGCAAAAATTTTGGGTTCAATTGTGGTTGTATGCCGAGGACTACCTGTACCATGGTTTAGCTAAAGGAGAGTAATGTAGATCAAAATTTAGGCTTATGAGTGTCAAAAAGAAATCCTGTAACTAGAACATGGTCTTATGTAGGGATTGCCCATCACTTAGGAAGAACAAAGAGACCATTTTCAGATCCCACTGACCCAGACAGATCTATCCCAATTCAACTTTATAGGAGGGTAGCTATCAAACAAAGGTATATAGAATACATTCTATGTCCCGTTCTCATATCTACATATAATCTAATGTTCCCATACATACCACTATGCAGAACACATTGTGTGTTGCAAGTACTTATCCTGTTCTTTCCTTGCTCGTGTAGAAGAAGCTCTGCATAGTTTTCCTCAGTTACAATAGAGCCATGATGGCAAACCAATGGCACGCATGCCAGAGGTGGCATGCAGCACCCTCTCTGTGGGCACAGGAGCCATCGCCCCAGTTCAGCTTCGTCATGCATGTGCACATGCCTCCCCCCAGCCTTTGGATCTCTGCCGCGCATGCGTGGGGGGTGGGCCATGCACAGGGGGCTGTGCAGGGGCACATGCGCATGCGCGGGGTGGGCCGCATGTGGGGCCTAATGTGTGCATGCCCAGGGGGCACATGTGGGGCACATGCAGGGGACTGCGGGGGACTACATGTACATTTCATTTTTGGGGTTCACGCACATGCACGCCTTGGGCACTCGGTCCAAAAAATTTTAGCCATCACTGCAACAGAGGTTACAGTTACACTAACAATACAATACAATATTCATTTACAATACAATAGCAACAGAAGGTACAAATTCAGGGGCCTTGGGTCACTAGCTTGCCTGGTGCCTCTCTGAGGGACCCAGTGATAAAGCTGAGAGGACCTTATCACAATATTGCAGTTTTTACTGTTATTTAACTGCTTTATTCTTTCCTTTCTTGCAATCACAGAATCTGGATTTAACAATTATATTTGTAGAGCTGCAAAGAACATGCATAAGAGAAGACGCTTTGTAGTATGTCAACCAGCATACAACAGTTTTCTTTTTAAAAAACTCCTTTGGAACCTCTTTTTGCCTACTTTTTAACTGGTGATTTTGGATCATAGAAGCAAAATCAGGGACTAAATCCATTGTAAATGTGTCCTTAATGCTGATTTCCTGTTTAGCTTGCCAAAGAGGAAAAGGTATATTTAATTATACTATATTCCCCATCCAGTGCTTTGCATTCATGAACTTTGCATTGGTTGATTGATTGATTGTACAAATAGTGATGCTACAATGAATCAAAGCTAGTTAAAACTGAACTTGAGTGGTTATGTGAGTCAAATCTATAAAGAATACATTACTGTAATAGTTACATTATCTATGAGTTCTTCTGGAATGCACCAAGTAAGAGAAACCTAGTTTTTAATTTTGTGGTTTTTTTCACCAAGTTAATCAGTTATTCTATTCCTCACAATTTTATAAGTTAATTGTATTTTATTTTATTATATTTACAGGTTTGTATACTGTTTTGAAGTGCACAGAAATGTAAATGTACATGTGTAAGTGTACACAAGCCCTTCATATTAAGTATGTAATAAACAAGATTTTGCTACTGACTCCCCATCCAATCACAGATGGATATGTAATTACAGAGAAAAAGTGGTAATATTTATTTATTAAATTTAAATCCTATCAAATCAATTCTAAATAAAGACGTTATAACTTATTTTGTACTGTTCACTTACTTCTGTATTTCATTATTTCATTCATCATCCATTATCTAGACCCCATTTCTTCTTATATCACAGCACTTCTTCCCCTTGAATTCATTTTGTGACTTACCCTACTTTTGCTTCCATATAACAAAATGGACAGAAGTAGACTCTCATACAGTGATTTTTGATACTTTCAATAAGCATTCTTCCTTGAAAGTTGACTCTTCCCAAACCGTAAACATTTTGATCATAATTTCTCTCCACTTCCCTGCTTCTTTTAACCAACCAGGCTCTTTTTGACTAGATAGTTTTCAACTTTATTTTTATCTCTATATGCACTGTACAACAGGTTTTTCCTTTTTTTTTTTTTTTTTTTGGTATCATTCTATGTGATGTTTTTTTCTCATTCTCAGCTTCCTTCATACTGTCATTTAACCAAGCACCTTTTTCAAATTTTTCATCAATGTAACTCCACATATTTTTTTGGTATTCTCTAACATAATTATTTTCATTTCACTGTATTCATTCTGTTTGGAGATTACCTAATCTTCTAATATATTTGTTCATATAGAGCTAGTACCTCTCTTTATGAAATCAGTTTCACTCGTTTCTTTCACTCGTTTTTCTTTCACGGCCATTTTTTTTCTGACGATCAACACCAAATAAGATCCTATCTCAGGAGGTGGAACCTCTCATCACCTTTACATCTTTCATTAATTATCTCATCTTTACTATAAACAATCAACTCAACTGTGCTCTTTTGACTCATTATTTTCTCATATGTATGCATGAACAGGCATATGCTTAAATCACTTCTTGAAACAAGAATATATTTTTCTAAACTAAGTTATGCCAAATAGTTACCATTCTGATTCATTCTTGGATCTCTGAACTGCCCAGTTACTTCTGCACTTTCATTTCATTCCCACACATCAATTCATGCCATAACAATATATCTTTCTCTACAGATCACATTAATTCAGAATATTGCACATTTTCTGAACTCCAATTCATAATTTCTGGCATACTGTTCAACCTTTGTAAATTTATAATTTTATTTTTCTACTTCATAAGGTATATATCAACTTCATATCTTCTTCCCCTTTTCTCAAATTTCACAAATATACAACATATATAATTTTCTTTCAATTCATTTATTAATTTATATTTTTATCACAAACACCTCTTTCGTTCCAAGTGTCAATTTTCAATAAAAAAGGTCCTAAATATTGATCTCCATTTCCAATATATGGCTTTTGAATAACATCTTTAGTACTGTAAAAAAAGAATAAACCAGCTTATCATCATTAATTCTACAATACTTAACAATTTGAGCACAATTGGACCCAGTTTGTGGGGGCAATAAGCTGACTTTGTATAAATATACAAAAAATTTGAAGGCTATTGCTTAGCGCATTGTAAGCCGTCCTGAGTCTCCGGAGAAGGGCGGCATATAAATCAAATTAAAAAAAAAATATGCTAGATGCTCAATCAACTGCCAGTTTTACACCATGAATGCTCACACTATTTTCTTCAAGTTAGAGAATCTCTATTTGAGACAACCTTGCAAACTAACATACTATTGCCCAGGTCCCACCAATTGATACATAATATGTGTTGACTCCATGAAGATATATTTGGAAATATGATGAGGTTTATTAGATAAATCTAAGATGTGTTTACTACTTATGATGGGAAAGGATCTTTATTATATTATTTAAGTTTGCACACTAATTACAAAAGTAATATAAAATTGTTCCTGTTTGTACAAGTATAAAAATTTGGTCCTTCAGAATCTGTACATTGTAAATTCAACTGGGTAAACTATTGGAAGGAGGAATGTGGAATTGTCAGGCTTTGTGAATGCTTAGTACCGGTATTTGCTCAAACATGCCTATTGGCCTAACAATGTTGTGCCAAGGCACAGGAAGCAGAAAACAATATTAATTTTATTTCAAAGAAATGAAACGTAAAAAGTTGTTTCCTCCAACAAGGGCTATCACGTTTGTTTTGCACATCATGTTTGCTTTATTTTCAGTGCAGTTGTCAGTAGGATTATTATTCTTGACTTTAAAACTATTCACAGCTGCAAACCATGTGAAATAAAATGAAACAGTGCATTAGAAAATTCTAATAATTAAAATATAATTCTTTTGTAAAAAGTTGTGCAAGTATTAACTTTTCACTGAGGCAAAATATGCAAGTACTATGTCATCAATAATCAAATTGTCCATTTATAAAGTCCTTTTTTACAAACATATTCCTACAATTCTCTTATAGTACCCCTATATTCTGTCTTTCTTCAACAGCTGCAGTTTTACTATTATTTTTTAAATTTGCTGTTTAAATAAGTGATAAGATATTTTAATAGGTAGATTGAGCAGGATATGTGCTATAATTGCCCCCGACTAAATAATGATAACGATATTAATAATCATTTTTATCTATCTTCCTGCCAAAGTACCTTAGAACAGATTACAAAGAATAAAAATAATCTTCAATTAAAAAATTAAATAAAGCCAACAGTCCTACAACAAACTGTAAAAATGCAAGATTTAAGTCAAAGTTCATTTTAAATGAAAACTGCTAGGAGAAAACTATTTAAATTACTAAGAAAGTGAAGTGTAGTCAAAGAAAAAAAGGATGAGCTATGAAGAGAGAAGAAAAGGGGAATTTATTAAGGCTTGTTTCAAGTGAGGATTCATTATGAATTAGATATCCTTGAAGAATCAGGGTGGCACTGCAACAGAAATCAGCAGGTAGATAGTGAATTCTGGCTGGCTCAGTCTCTCTGGAATACTTTTATTCCTACATAAAAGTAATCAAAATGCCAACCCATACATATGGTACAACTTTGACGAACAGAAATATCTCTTCCACTTGAACACAAATATGCAAATGGCTGTATACCATTTCTTAGGCAGGAAAACAAAAGACGATATACAGTTTTCAAAAATGAAGTGCACTAATAATATTTTATAGAACTTTGCTCATTAATGAATGGGCAATCAATGGATTGTAGAAATGATTATCTGCCAGTGCTTCTAAGCTTGAGGAGGGACGCACATGGCCATCCCAGGTTCCATTCTCATTGGCAAAGGCTTTTTGCAAAAA
The DNA here is from genome assembly GCA_012654045.1 of Ptyas mucosa. NCBI lineage: Eukaryota > Metazoa > Chordata > Lepidosauria > Squamata > Colubridae > Ptyas > Ptyas mucosa. The sequence goes on along the minus strand of WNWU01000007.1, from coordinate 12,407,383 downwards.
TGACCAGACCCTATAAGGATACAATCTCCGTCTAGGCCTCAGCAAGCTTTTGCTCCAGGCGAAACCCCAGCAGAGAGGCTGGAGAGGACACAGTTCTGTTGATCATTGAAATCTACGTAAGGTAAGTGACCTGGTCAGGCAGGATGGGGGAGGGGGATGCATGAGGTAACTCAGTGTGTTGGGGAAATCACTAGGCTCCCCCATGGCCTTCCCTACCCTGAGATACCTCATGTGCACTTAACAACCCACACATTCAATTAGTGAATGCATGGGCGAAAGCAGGGACTGATCACGTTTAAGTTATGTGATTCACTTCTACGAATCCTCGGGTTACAAATGTAATTGGCAGGCTCCATTACATTTATAACTCGAGGACTACTGGTAAATATTTTCTGTAAGTAATAATAATAGCAATATAATCCTAGGAAAATATAGATAGGTTTTATTAAATGATTTCTAGATCATTCAAGCAATTATGCCTGAACTCAGAAAACACTATGTTCTTCGTACTTTGGAAGTTCGACTACAGCTAACAAGTTAGCAAACAAATGGTTAATTTAAGTAGATGTTCTCATACTGAATATGAATATTAAATAAAAATCTAGTACAGTTTTTCTCCATTTTCCCTTTCCATTTAAAAAGCTTCAGAAGACAACATAACATTCTTTTTTCATAAAAGACTCTGCTCAGGACCCTCAAAAGTTTAAGTAATGTTTGAAAAAGACAGGTTGCCACATGGGAACCTGTCCTACCCTAAAGCAAGACTTCTAAATAAAATCACATAAAAGTATATTTGGATAATGAATGAAGTATAGTGAGACACGGAAAAAGGCACAACTATTTAATTAGGTGTTTAGTGTAATTTACAAGTTCTGTTTTATTTTTTTATTTATTTATTAGTTCAATTTATATACCACCCTTCCCCGGAGACTCAGGGCGGCTTACAATGCGTTAAGCAATAGCCTTCATACTTTTGTATATACCTGCTTAGTAGGGCTTTTGCCCCCCCCCCCCCCCCAGTGGTGTTCTTTTTTATACAAAGTCAGCTTATTGTCCCCACAATCCGGGTCCTCATTTTACCTACCTCAAAAGGATGGAAGGCTGAGTCAACCTTGAGCCTGGTGAGATTCGAACTTGCAGTAATTGCAGGCAGCTGATGTTACTTAACAGCACTTAGTCTGCTGCGCACGAAGGCTCTTTCAATAACATTTCTATGCAATGGGCTTTAGGGTATTACTTTGTACAATTACACTCAGACATAATTCATTATAAAATATATTATGCAGAATTACTGCAGAAATATAGACAATTTCAATTAATGAAAAATCAACAGGCAGCATCTTGGATGCTATGTTCTTGATATATGTTCTGTGGAACATATATCAATTTATAGATCATGGCTACATATATTAAAAAGTTACAGATGAAAAGGAAGGTAATCATTTTAAAAAGTCAGGAATAATATTTAAAATTGTCCACTTCTATATATTGGCAAGAGGCACAATTATATGCAAGGTTGTGCAGATTTTATTTCTTGGAGTATGATGCATGTGAAAATACATTACATAAAAACTATACTTAAATAATTTACCTAGTGTCAGTTTTACTAATGATTTATTATTTTGCACTGTATAGCATCCCTGTATTTTCAGATCTTATAATCATCCCAATTTTCCTACTTTTTAAAAATACTCTTAACTCCAATGTAGGGTTTTCAGAGATTTCTTTTACATGAGAAACAGTTTTAAATGTATTTGCATGAAATCTTACTTCCTACCACTAGAGGTCAGCTTACTATAGCTGAAGGAATAGTATTTATTGAGCAATTTATTTAATTCACATCAGAATTTTAACTGATCTTGATGTATATTTTTTAAAAAACGAATGAATATTATATGACATTAATGCATTTCCATTTTAAACATTATTTTGCTTACTTTATACACAATAGAAAACAAGCTAAGTCCCAAGCATATTCACACTAAATGATATACAAACACAGACTTGTGCTTGACATAATGTTCTGTTCTGTTACAAAACCTATGCTAATCTGGTCTCATATAGTCTTTAATAAACAAACTTTGTCCAAAATAAATTTTTCCACATTAACTTTTCTCTATAGTGTGCTATATTGAGCCATGTTAGTAGAATGCTGAACAGTAGGCACAAGTCATATAAACGGAATACATCAATTCCACTTAGCACAGATCAATTCTCATTCAAGTATTAAGAGGATTCCAGTGGTTATATATATATATTTAATTATATTTAAATAATCTTCCACTCAAAGTTTATACTCTAAGTATAAATAGATACCATGCCTTAGTACATATACACCAATGGTGATTTATTGTTAAGTAAATAATGATATCTAAATGCTAAAGTCATCTCAATAACACTGATGTTCAGTTTGAAGTACACTTATCTTACCTGCTTCTTTGCACAGTGCTGCTAGGTCAGCTCCTACATATCCATGGGCACTGTCTGCTAGTTGAGTCAAATCTGATGCTGACAATGAGTGAGGAGTCTTACTGAGAACCTTCCTTAAGATGTCTAGTCGATCTTGAGAATTGGGAACTCCAATTTCTATCTCTTTATCAAAACGTCCAGGTCTGCGCAGGGCTGAATCTAGTGCATGAGGGCGATTGGTAGCTCCAAGAACTAAGAGCTGCCCTTCATTATCTTCCTAAATGACAAAACAGTTTTATTGAAAACGGGTTTACTATAAATTGTGGAAATGAATAGTGCTGTAGAGTAAGCATCAGGATAAAGATACTACTGTATCTTTTTAAAGTAGCCGTAATATTTCACAAAACATCAGCAAGAATTTCTCATTAAGTCCACAATCCAGTATACACATAAAGAGATTTGGTTCCTTTCAAGGTAACACTAAACTTATTGAAAACAATGATCTCGTTTTCTAAAGAGTTATACAAATATTTGTTAAACCAGACTTAGATACTTTATCAACACAGATTTTACATGATTCTAGAAAAACTCTCTACTAGCTTATCCTTATTTGCCACAGATTAAAGCAATCAGGGTAATGCAGCAAATGGATCAGAAGCCAAAAAGGTGCTCTGAGATGGTCACAAAGTCACATCATACTGGGAAAATATATCTTTCAGCCAAAGACCTGACATCATGGTGTGACAAGATGTTTTGGTATGGGTAGAGTGTCACAATTTACTTAACTCATATGCAAATCTCATGACTACCAGCAGATTTCTTTTTTTAAAAAAAAAAGTAGCATGGGTACCCATGGCCTTTCCAAAACAGCCATTGGCTTCAGATGCAAAGTGTTGCAGATGGTTAAAACAACTAAACATGCCCTCTGTTCCTTTTAAAGGGAAAGCTACCTCCTGGCTTGAACTGAGTATCTAAGTAATTTTAAGATTTTAATAAGATGGCACTATGGCACCATTTCCAAACATGCATCACTGCGGTGTCTTCACATAATTAACTAGTTCTAGACTCTTACCACCTAAGACATGGTTTTCAAACTCAATTGCGTCACGTGACTTATCACAACTTTTTTGCCTTTGCGGACCTGGGGTAGACGTGGCCTGCATGTGACACGTCCGGCCTGCAGGCCACCAGTTTGACAGTTTGGCAATGTAGCTCCATCATAGACAGAACAACATACGAGGCACATCTATACTGTTATGTAATGTAAGCTCCTATTTCATAATCTGGAATCATCATTGAGAAATAAATTTTGCCCCAAAGCATTCTTGGGCAAAATGCCTAGTATATGTTATGAGATGTGTTCCACAGTCGCAGAAGGGATAGGCAAAGAGACTTACTGATCCAATGCCATCCATCAGTGTTAACAATGAAGCTACAATTCTTTTTTCGACTTCATTCTGGGCTTCTTCTCTCTTTGGACAGAGTGCATCAATTTCATCAATAAATATAATGGATGGTCGCCTTACCAAAAATGAGAAATAACATGTTTCTTGGAATACAAAATTAAAAGGGAAATAATAGCATGCCTCTTACAATATGCACACTAGAATAAATATGCATATAAAATGAAAAGCTAAAGACATCCTCAAATTAAACTCAATGTCTACAGACTCTATGGGCATGTCCGACTTTTCAAACCACTATTGCCTTTTTCTAGGGTATTTTTTTCAACCTCATCTACTAGCCCACGGGTGTCAAACTCGCCACATCACGTTGCCGTCACATGACAATTCATGACATTTTCCCATTTGCGGAGCTGGGGTGGGCGTGGCCTGCGCATGACGCATCCGCCCCACAGGCTGCCAGTTTGACACCTCTGTACTAGCCTGTAACTTCATGGTAGCCTCCCATCAAATTACTAATCAGATCCAACTCTGCTTAACTTTTTCAAGATCAGCCAAAGAGTTTGGGTGCTGCCACCTGCTATGACACTAAAAAATCACACTGAATAATTCAAATATAATTCAAAAGAGCCTTGGATAGTACAGTGGTCTAAAGCCCTGTTATTAACATCAGCTGCCTGCAATTATTGCAGGTTCGAATCTCACCAAGGCTCAAGGTTGACTCAGCCTTCCATCCTTTCTAAGGTAGGTAAATTGAGGACCCAGTTTGTGGGGGCAATAAGCTGACTTTGTATAAAATATACAAAAGTATGAAGGCTACTGCTTAGCGCATTGTAAGCCGCCCTGAGTCTCCGGAGAAGGGCGGCATATAAATCAAATTTATATATATATATATATATATATATATATATATATATATATATTCAGCTAATTACAGTTTTTCATCGTACAGTTAAGAGAATAAGAATGTATGTTAAAACTGTGTGTACATTCAAACACTAAATATAGGCCAAAATTTGGAATACACTCTTTAACCATCAAGAAATAAAGAGAGAAGAGGTAATTCTTCCTCAAAACATGAAAGCAAATGAAATGAAAATACAAATCAAAATACAATGGCTATGAAAACAGTATGGCAAACTGACATTTATAAATTTCTACCAATTATCCTGGGGTATGGGCTTTTATACCTACCTACCTACCTACCAACCATCTATCCACCCACCCAACCAACCAACCAACCTAGATAAGCAGACCCTTATGAGCACCAATCAGCCTACAGATATCTTATTGGTGTCCATCAGTCATGTTGACTTACATGACTTAATATTTACAAAAATATTATTCTAACTAAAAATAATAAATGGGAATCTGGCATTCAACAAAACAAATTCCAGCCTTTGGCATCATTAGAATGCTTCTGGACTAAGCTGCATGTTCATTTTTTTGGTGACTGTAAGTCAGTGCTTTCTTTAGAAGAAACTCCATCTGCCCAAGAAGAAAAACAAACCTAAGTTGAAGTGCTAAAAAGCATGTTCTAAAGATAGTTGGTAGGGAGGAATCTTAGTAGCTTGCCTTCTAAGAAATAAACATTTTGTGAGCCCAGCAGCCATTTTTAAATAGACAAACTGCGTCTCTTGGCAGCTATTTTATGAGGGCTCAAAAAGTATTTGCTCTAAATATGCCATTAGAGCAAAAAAGTTACCTGTTCCTTAAGTTAAACCATCTGAAGTAACTTCACTTGAAAGAATAGAAGCATACCGTAAAGAGGCTTCAGAAAATATCTGTCGTAGCCTGGCTTCACTTTCTCCATAAAATCTACAAGAAAATGAAACATGATTCAGTGTCAAAAGTCTGACCATCATACAATTTCCTATACAGGTACATTATTATGTCAACATCTTGATATAAATACATCATCGGTCCTTCATTTACATTTACTGTAATGTAGCTGTATCCTATCTGGGTAGTAAAGAGGCCCTGTATTTTAAAAACAGTAAACACATTGCTAATTTAAACTTAGATAAAGCAAGGCTGAAATAAATCAATGAAGGGCACTTACTTGCTTATTATTTCTGGACCATTAACTGTACAGAAGTGAGCTTCAACCTCATTTGCAATTGCTCTGGCTAGCAACGTCTTTCCTGTACCTGGAGGGCCATATAATAGCACTCCTCTTGGAGGTGGGATTCCTTCAGTGTCACACATAAACAGCAAAGAACTGGATTTAATTCTTGGACATTGTATGAAGTTAAAAGTTCATAATCGTGATAATAAAATTATTTCTATATTAACATTAAATTACTAATGAAATACTGTATTATATATAAAATATGTCACAATTATTTTTAGAAGCATCCCAAATGGCATTATTTGTATGGAACCGAACAATCAACAGCACAATTTTTGTTAGTAAGAGCCATTTTAACTACTGCTGTGTATTTGTTTCTTTTAGCTTAAAATAATTGAAAAGAAGGTCTGTGTAAACTTTTATAAATTTTATTAGCTTTTAAAAACTATGCAAGTTGCTTTTTCATGAGCACAAGACAGTTAACATAGAACGATTTTGCTACTCTTTCTCTGATATGGACCTTTAAAGAAAGCTGCCCAAGTCTAAGAGGAGTTTTTGGATGCCACCACAGAAAAACTATTGGGAAAAACTGATTTAGGGCATTAATTCATTCCAGCTTATTTAACAAGCAATGGTTAAGCAAAACATGACAGACAGAAAAAAACAATTAAGTCATTGTACAGCACTTGGGCAGATGAAACAAAATATTAAAAGTAGTACAAGATCTGCCATTTTAAGAAAAACAAATGCATTTAAACTGTGTCTTACGTTATTTGACAGGGTTACCAAATGAAAAATAGTAATTTATATCACACTTTTATATCATAGATATCCTACCGTATTTCCTAAATAGATCAGGCTGCTTCAAAGGAAGTTCAATCATTTCTTTTATAGTTTTCAGCTGGTTACTGAGTCCACCTATTGAATCATAAGTAACTTTTGGTTCAAGATTGCACTCTTCTGTCTTTTTGGCTTGTGGTTGAATGAAACTGATCCTAGTCCTTGACGATATGAAGTAAAATGTTTCCCAATTCTGTGACAGTCCTGTTTTATCAACCAAAAGTAATCCTTCACCTGCAAAACCTTTGTCACAGTCTTGTGATATGATTGATTCAGAATGAAGGTTAGACCCATCACCATCAAGTGTCTCTGCTGGATCAGGACTCAATGCTTCATGCCCCATAGTATTTAAAGAATCATTCATAGATATGTTATGATCCTCATGCTTACACGGAGTACTGGTAGATACTTCATTGTCTGTTATTACTAATTTTCCAAGCTCAATAGATAAATTAAAACGACTACTGGCCAAATTCTCCAGTGGTAATTCCTGTGGTATCTCTAAAACATGTTGCATTTCCAGCAACACACCATCCATTCCTTTCACCTTTGTAACCTTTAGATCACAAGATCGGCCATAGAAAGTAATTTGCAGGAAATTTCCTGGCAATATTACCTTTCCATCTGCAAAAGGAAGATTAAGAAAACCAATCAGATTTCTCACATAGCCTCCGTTTAAAATATTACTGCATAAAAGTATCTGTTAATAATAGCAATACATCAAGAAATACAATAATTTTCAAAAGAAAAGCAATGATCTTGGTGAACTAACTGCCAGTTCTCAAATTTTAAAAAAGGTTGCATTTTCTATAGTCTTGGTAAGCTTTAACAATAAAATAATTATCAGTCCTTTAGAATGACTGAAATCAAAATGGGGATATCATATCCTACTCTTATACTTGCTTTTAGCATCCAAAATTAATTTACTGTGACAAATTAAGATACACAGAAAATTAGACTACATGGTGTAGAAATCCAACAGAGAAGCTCAGAAAGGTTACTTTTAACAAAGCACATCTGTGAGCCTCTTTTGAGGTCAGAACAATCTATTTTCGAATAGCACTTTCCTTCTTAAGAGAATATTCTTTGCACTTTTAAAAGGCAGCCTCTTCAAATTGGATAGTTATAAAGTTTCAAATGCAGTATTTTCCCCTATTCTTGATTCTCTTAATCCAGAATGGTTTATTGGATCTCTGTAAAACTCAGAAATTCAAAACGTTTGACTACAGGAGAGACAGAAATTTATATGTATTTAATAGCTAAAACTACAATATAAAGCAGAAATCATAAATTAAACCCATACCTAAGTTTCTCAAGAGGCTAATGGACAAGTCTTCAGTATTGACACAGCCATCTTTAGCCCTAAGAAAAAATAAATAAAATAATCATTGTTAACATTTAATAAATATCATTATTTCAAGAACATCAAATGTACTCTAATGTAAGAAATAAAGTAGGCTCCTGCAAAAGTGACTTCATACAGCAATTCTCATGCAGAAATTTGTTATACTGGTTCTTAGCATCACTACATGGGCTCATAGAAACTACTGCTATGCAGTCTCTGCCAATTCAATGCATAGAATCTTAAGTCTAAGCCTTAGAAATATTTTGTATAACAGAAATTATTAAGCTAACATCAGTAGGGAATGCACTAAATGCAAAGTTTATCTACCTACCTACCTATCTACGTACAATAGCAATTCTGGGTAAATGTCCAGCCAATTTGAAATCAGCAATACAAATTTTGTCAATATTCTTATATTGATGCTTCTTCTTTTCCTGACAATCCAAGAAGACCAGTAGATGTTTCACTTATATACTTCTGGTTATTTTCTTTCCAAGACAGCACCTGCTACAACCAGATTACTTTTATATAATGTTTCCATCTTGGGATATGCCATTAAGGGCTAGAAATTTCTCAAGAGAATTTTGGAAGCATTATCTGCGGAGATTCTATAGATGAAAACCAAAGATACAAGAGGAAAAAAATATATAAGGATTTTACACAATGAGAGAAATTAAAAAACCATCCAGGAAGCAAATGGAGAAAAGAATATCAATCTTCAACAATCAAATCAGCCTGAGTGGCGTAGGCAGCATTTAACATCCAGCTGCCTGCAATTACTGCGAATTCAATTCTCACCAGGCTCAAGGTTGACTCAGCCTTCCATCCTTTCTAAGGTGGGTAAAATGAGGACCCGGTTGTGGGGGCAATAAGCTGACTTTGTTTAAAAATATACAAAAGTATGAAGGCTATTACTTAACGCATTGTAAGCCGCCCTGAGTCTCCGGAGAAGGGCGGCATATAAAATTTAAAAAAAAATAGTAATGTTAATCTAGCAGTAGACCCATGAGATATGAGACTCTGAAATTTGTCCAGTTTAGCCCACCAAGTTTCTTCAAATCTTTCAAATCCACCTTTCAATAAACAGTTCAATAAAGTTTTGGTATTTATAGTTCAGTTGCTTTAAGAATCTTCAATCAGCTCAGTGGAGATTTCCAAGTCTCCAAATTGCCTTCTAAAATAAGGTCAAGGTCAAATAGCCTTCCAGGTATTGTTTGCTTTCTCTCCTTTCATCACTTCAGTCAAATTTCCAACGTTGCAGTTATCTTCTTCCTCCAGTAGATGGCTCTCCTGCTCCTAATTCCAGCATTCAGCAGAGTGTAAAAGTCAAAACAGCTGACTGTCAGCCATTGGGGGGGGGGGGTGAAAATAGAGATTAGAAAAGCAATTTCTCCCAATAATCACTTTTCACAATGTTGTTTGACTTTTTCCAGGCTTTCTGTGTTTTAAAACATATTTTAAATATTGCTTTTGCATCTTTAGTCTTTCTCTTTAATTTTTAGTCTTTAATCGTTCTTCATAAATCCAATTGCCACTTTCTTACTATTTGGAAATTGTTTTTTAAATTTTTAAGTTGGGTTAAATCTTTGGGGGAAAAGTTGAAAGTTATCTCACCCAGTTTCTCTGCTCTATCCAAGCACCGCTCCAGCACAAGATCTTAGTGTCCCGGTTGTCCCAGCTTGTGACAGACCAAGATGGCCTTTTTCCCTGCCCCAGTTCAGGAGAGCTTTGTTCAGTTCAGCAAGGAAATTGTTATTTTGTGATCGACAAAGTGCCTTTCCTTTGTTCATCACATCTCCAGGGCAGCTAGAACTCATAGGGTCTCCCAGAAAGCAGTTGTCGGCTGCATTTCACGGAGCCCAGCAGACGTCTGCTATATTCCAGCCGTCCCCACCACGACATCAACCAGAAGTCACCAGGCTCAAGGTTGACTCAGCCTTCTATCCTTCCAAGGTTGGTAAAATGAGGACCCAGATTGTTGGGGGCAATAAGCTGACCCTGTAAACCACTTAGAGAGGGCTGTAAAGTACTGTAAAGCGGTATATAAATCTAAGTGCTATTGCTATTTAAGAGCAAAGTGTTTGTAATCTAAGCTTTCTGAAGGGAATTACCCTTTACAGAAATACACTACATATAATGTACTTCATTTATTCAGCAATTCAGATTTGAGTTACAAAGGTATTTTGGGGAATAAGAGAGAAGGTGCACAGCAAAATAGACTTACTCTTCATATTGCCATGGGATCTTAAGAAAAGGCGAACTGCTTTAAAGTGCTACAATTGTGCTCTCCACACACTCCAAATTTTTTCTTCCAGAACTCAGATATGAAGCAATGCAAATGTCCTGACATGCAATGCCACAGTTTTAAATATGAGGAAAACTAAGGTCTTTAAAATAAATTTCATTATGATCACATGAAACTCTTTCATCACAAAATTCACTCAAAGTCACAATAAACTGGAAATCTGAACATAGGTAATAATGTAAAATGCATGGATATCAACATACCCCAGCTTTACTTCCACTTCCTCTGCCTGAAGTACAGCACCAGTCACAGGCTGGACAAAGACCATATCACCGGGTACCACTTTCAGGTTCTTCTGTGTAATTGCACTTAAGCCAATTTTTTTACCAGGGAAGCCTGCAACAGGCCATGCTGTGCAAACCTAACCAAAACAATAGAAAATATAGCTATAAAATGATCCATCTAGTGTTATCCCTTTCATGAAAAATAAAATACACCATTACATAAACAAACCCTGCATGTACAAATACATATAGAATTGATAAGAAAACAAACACTACCTCTTGCTTAGAGTTTTTACTGGTAAGTAGCACTGGACGCCCTATGCAAATATTTCCTAGCTTCATGTTGTTAAGTGCCAACTGCACAAAAGATCCTCTGTATATTTTGGGGACTTTGTCATCTTCTAAAATTAAAGAGAAAAATACAATGATACATGTACTTATCATTTGGTTGATCTAAAATCTTTAAGAATAAAGTGCAGATTATCTTAAAGTCAATATAAGAACAGAACATGATATGCAATATGGTATCTTTGATTTAGATCATAAATCATGTTTGGACCAGTCAATTAACTGTTGCAAGAACAACAACATTCTGATGTTCAACAAACCTTGCCTGTGTTGTCCTACTAAAGTTCAATTTTATGCTGCCCTTAAAATATTAAAGTTCAAGGTGAAAAGAAAATCAGCTCTGCCCATTCATTATATTTCTGCATTTTACATTACAGGTAGTCCTTGACTTATGACGTAAATGAATCCAAAATTTCCATTGCTAAGTGTGACATTTATTAAGTGACTTTTTTCCCATTTTATGATCTTTCTTGCCACAGTTATTAAGTGAATAACAGTAGTTAAGTTAGTAACATGGTTATTAAGTGAATATGGCTTTCCCATTGCTTGTCAGAAGGTTGCAAAAGTTTATCATATGATCCCAGGACACTGCAACCTTCATAAATAAGAGTCAGTTGCCAGATGTCTGAATTTTGATTATGTGACCATGAGAATGTCATGTGAAAAATGGTCATAAGTCATTTTTTTCAGTGCCATTGTAACTTCAAATAGTTCACTAAATGAACTATTGTAGGCTGAGGACAACCTGTATTGAGGGATCACTGAGGAACAACTTCCAAACCATGGCTTTCATGCAAATAGCCATTATACTGCAGTTAACTTTGAATAGAATTAATGAGAAATGTGATTATGTTTATTCATTGTAACACAACTCAACAAGCATAATTACAATACTCTATCTGCCTCCAAAGAACTTGTGAACACTAGAGTAGTCAACGAGAAGTGGCAGAATTCTTGTTAATTTCACTCCAAATCCAACATATCCCAAATTGGTTAAATGTTGCAAAGTTAAGGCATCCAAAATGGTTCATGGAAGGACACTAGATGGCAGAGTAGTAAGAAAAAGAACTGCATCAGGCCTCAAATGAATAACTATAAAAAGTATAGCTGCATGAATTGACTTGAGCTACCAGCAGTTGAAAACCTATAATGTATTCATTGGGCAACAAGAGCACACTGGTGTAGAATCCAACTCTTTTTTCCTCTTTTAAAGACAGATCTGGTGTCTTCCAAAAGATCACTATTATGAAGGCAGGTATATTATGTTGAAGCCAGGGACCTTGTCACAAAGCAGTTCAAGTCAAAATCACCATGCAGAGTAGTACCCCAACAACTGGAAGGAAAGGCAGGGGAGATGCTTGAAACAACCTAAGCAGGCAAAAAGGAATTTAGCGTATCCTAGCCCCCAACTGTGACATTCCTTTTTAAAAAAATATTGAAATTTATTATAATACAATACAGTACAATCAGTCAGTCAGTGTTATTTTTCTACACAGGTTAGATTGAGTCTTCTTTTACTTTTCATCGTAATATAACGTACTTTACATATGCATCTTAAGGTTTATATTAACTGTGAAATTACAGAAAATTCACATGGCATGACCTGTTTTGGAAAAATGATAACGACTATTTAAAACTGGAGCAGCTAATTACAACTTTAAGGTAAGTCCTGAACTGAACTGGTGATGAGTTGCATACAGCATTCGGAGGATCTCTAAGCAAAGCAATTTTGGCTTTCCCAACAGGTAGTGAAGATGAGATCGACATTGGTCCTAAATTTATACTAAAAAAAAATAATAAATTGCATTCCATCTCTTGAAGTTCCAGCTACCTGCAACGTTCAACACAGAAATTAAAAAATAACAGTTGCAAAAGAAAAAAAGGATGATCGCAAACATGCAAACAGCATCTGGGAGCCTCTGTGGCTTAATAGTGTTTGATTTGGATGGAGATTGCCAGGATTTTATATCGTTTTAATAAGGAAATATGCATTTTACCGTTGTGAGCCGCCCTGAGTCCTCGCAGATAGGGCGGCATATAAATTGTATCAATAAATACATTTTGAGCCCCAACTCAACCCGTTCCGGGAATGAACTACTCGGTATATTTCCATATATCACAGATATCTCTTAAAATAACACCTGTTTTGTGATGGGAGGGATGCTATAACTGCTGCAAGAATCTTGCAAGATCCACATGTTCCTGTCGCAACAACCAGAGGGATCCCGTCCTTAGGGTGCTTAAGATTCCTCGAGGCTTTCCCAACCTAGCCTACCTTACAGGCTTGTTGAGAGCATGAACGATCCCCCCCACCCGAACCCGCGCACGTTACCAGCATCCTATCCTATCCTACCCTTGTCCAAAAAGTCTGCGACCGACAAACTCAGCCACCCGAGGGGTTCTGGGGCTGCGTCTCGTTCGTCGAGGGTCGAGTCCTTTTCGCAAGGAGGCCGTTTCTTGCTTTTCCTCTTGCTGGAAGAGGACATTGCAAGACTTCAGCGAAGGAGCAGGAAGGCAGAGGTAGCGCCGCTTTAATTGTATCTGGACCACGAGTGGCGGCTTCTTCCCCGGAAGACAACATTCGCTCGAAGAGATATTAAAGAGTTAGAGAACCATCGATTCAAGACCTCCAGGGGTCTCCAATCTTGGCCGCTTTAAGACTTGTGCTTTGCTGGCTGAGGAATTCTGGGAGTTGAAGTCCACAAGTCTTAAAGCGGCCAAGATTGGAGACCCCTGGCCTAGGCGGTTATTAAAGTATTGAGAAAGTAAGTTTCCAGCGTTCAAATACGCCGCTCTGTCTCCTCGAGATCAAATGTTCCTGATCACAACCGTAAAAGAAATTCGAATGCTAATGTGCTTTTTTTTTCTTTTTTAAGAAGTTACACCGAATATCCCTCTTCACTTTTAGAGTCTAGGGATGCTCGGTAGAAGGGAGCGGATGTTGTTCTACTAATGTATCTCTATGGATAACCCACAGCTGGCTATGTTCAATGTAATGCCGGAAGTCTTTCCGAAATGCAGCGTCCCACAGAGCCTTGGCTTTATTTTGCCCACAGAGCCTTGGCTTTATTTTGCCCAATAAAGGGCAGAGGTGGGCAACTATGGCCCTTTTATGACTTGTGGACTTCAATTCCCAGAATTCCTGAGCTAACATGCTGGCCACAAGTCATAAAAGGGCCATAATTGCCCACCCCTGCAATAGGGAGATGATTGCAATGCTGTTTTTTTCGTTTGGTCACTTCCTGATTAAACTGTTTATTCGGCTACCCCAGGTAGAAAGTATTATTTCAAATAAGATTACCTGCGGGTGATAAAATCCTAAACTCAGTGTATTAAAGGAAATGATTAGTTTCCCTGTTCTTTGTGGAATTTGTTTCTAGTTAATCTTAACCTTATTAGTATTAGATTAAGTTTTAATGTGTAATCGTATGCTGTACACTCAATCTGAAACGAATTTCAGATTAGCGGATGTTAAATCACAGCCTCAATATTAAATATTTACTCAAAATTAATTTAACCTAAATATTTCCCTAGAATTCGATTCTGATAAATTTCATTAGCATTCTGAACAGTGGTGAAATTCAAAAAATTTTACTACCAGTTCTGTGGGCGTGGTTTGGTGGGCATAACAGGGGAAGGATACTGCAAAATCCCCATTCCCTCCTCACTCCTGGGGGAAGGTTATTGCAAAGTCTCCATTCCCACCCCACTCAGGAGCCAGCCGGAGGTGGTATTTGCTGGTTCTCCGAACTACTCAAAATTTCTGCTACCAGTTCTCCAGAACTTGTCAGAACCTGCTGAATTTCACCCCTGGTTCTGAGGCATTTGTTTTAGGTTCACTTCTCTTTTTCAGTCTGCTCATTGCTATTATATTGCTTGTTAGAATTATATAAAACAGGCATCATAGTGCAAAATTTCTGTCATGTGTGGAGTCCTTGGTGCTCTCTGAGCTGTTGTTTGTTTGGTGATGTTTCATTACCTAATTACACTGATGATATTACCGAGTCAGGTAATGAAACGTCTGCAAATAACACAGCTCAGAGAGCAGCAAGGAGTCAGCAGTTTAACTCTGAGCCACACATATTCTTTTCATTCTGCCTGTGTTAAAGGGAAAGTGCACAAATTTAAAAATAAAAGATTATCCTATTCGTAATAGATTATTTTCAAATACAGACTCTGGCAATATCAATATATTTTCTAGCAATATTGATATATATCCTGGCAATGTCAATATATAGAAGAACATCCTACAAACAATATCCTTGGCTTTGGTTTATTCTGCAGCTGAATATTGTGCCAGTGTGTGGCTTAATACCACTCATACCCAAATGATTGGTATCCAATTCCGCCAGACAATGCGTATCATTTCTGGCACATTGCATCCCTCTCTTGTGCACTGGTTACCAGTACTTATCAATTTCATATTGGCCCACATTAAAACACAACAAGCTGTCATTTGGCTAGGATCAAGGATGCTGAACAAGAAGGCTCCGTATTTACCAGGACAATATGCAACCCATCACAAGATTAAAATCCCCCAGGCGAGCTTGGAAAACAGCTATTCACTTTAACATCTACCAGTTTAAGCCCGAGAATGCTTGGACAGAGGAATGATCTAAAGTACCTTCTTGTGGCCTCACCATTAATATCCCTCACCTGGTTTTGACCTGCTTCACTCTGGTCAAAATTGAACAGAATTAGGTGCGATACTGGAAGACGTGCCTCCGTCCTACTATCATTGGTGATGCAAAGATTCCCCTTGTTGAGAGTGTGGTGCTAATATGCAAACTTTTGAATGTATTGTAGCCAACATTCCAGAATAGCTAACACTCCAGAAGATAGGCTTAAGATACAGAAGGATCCTGACAGACTTGAACATTGTGTGCTATCTAACAAAATGAAATTCAATGGTGAAAAAAGTAAGGTTCTACATTTAGGCAAGAAAAAGAAAATGCACAGGTACAGTATATGTGGTCCCTTGCTCAATAGTAGTAACTGTGAGAGGAATCTTGGAGTCCTAGTGGACAACCATATAAATATGAGCCAGCAGTGTGCAGCAGCTGCCAAAAAAGCCAATACAGTTCTAGGCTGCATAAACAAAGGGATAGAATCAAGATCACATGAAGTGTTAATATCACTTTATAATGCCTTGATAAGGCCACACTTGGAATACTGCATCCAGTTTTGGTCACCATGATATAAAAAAGATGTGGAGACTCTAGAAAGAGTGCAGAGAAGAGCAACAAAGATGATTAGGGGACTGGAGGCTAAAACATATAAAGAACGGTTGCTTGAACTGGGTATGCCTAGTTTGATTAAAAGAAGGACTAGGGGTGACATGATAGCAGTGTTCCAATATCTTAGGGCTGCTACTAAGAAGAGGGAGTCAAGCTATTCTCCAATGCACCTGAAGGCAGGACAAGAAGCAATGGGTGAAAACTAATCAAGGAGAGAAGCAACCTAGAACTAAGGGGAAAATTCTGACAGAACAATTAATCAGTGGAATAATTTGCCTCCAGAAGTTTTAAATGTTCCAACACTGGAAGTTTTTAAGAAGAGGTTGGATAACCATTTGTCTGAAATGGCATAGTGTTTCCTACCTAAGATGGGGGTTGGACTAGAAGACCTCCAAGGTCCCTTCCAACTCTGTTATTCTAATTCTAATTGTGCAAGATGTCCATTCTCTGGTTCCCTAAAAGATGCATATAAAGCAACCCCAGAGGTGATCTCTTCAATAGCTGAATTTGAATCCAGTTATAAGGCCACTGCCATTATCCATGAAAGTTTTACTTCTAATTACATGGACTATGTATATATGTTACTTCTGTCATGTTCCCATCATAAATAAATATTATATAAATAAAAATAATATATAGAAGTTTTGAAGGAAGTAAAAAAAATTGTAAACTCTAAGACCAAATCTAGTGCCACAACAAACACGTTTTTTTTAAATCTGGCACTGTCTAGAAGTGTTGGACTTCAATTCCCAGAATTCCTAGACTGGAAAATATTGGAACCTAAATCTGGTGCATCTCAGATTTCAGAAATCGGGAACTCAACACCAAAGTTTTATATTATAATTTATTTTACTATGAAATATATTCATTGAATGAATACGGCCGCCCATCTCGTGTATATTACGATCTTCTCCACGGTAGAGAGTGGAAAGAAATTTGGAACTGTAAGAAAAGCCTTGACTGACCCAACTTTTCCAACTGGAGCAGCCTCACGGAAGTCCAGCCTGTGAGTAACTCTACACCCTTTTCTCTCCGCGTTCCTTTGCGGCAGCAACGCAGCCGCTATGGCTGGGTGGCCTGTTTGGTCCTCTGGCAGCCGGCGTTTGTTCTCGTCGCCCTGGCGACTCCTGCAGCGGCCCGAACTCCGGGGCGGCGTGAGCGGTCACCGACGCCTTTGCGTGGCCGAAACAGGGTTGAGGCCGCGACGGGATAAATTCGGCGGAGTGAGCTTACACCTGGCTCAGCTGCGCTCTCCTGAGAGCCTGGATCAAGCCGCCTTCGGGCGCTGGCTACAGGGCAAGTGCCTTTTGCTGGAAGCTTGTGGGGAGACAAAACACAGAGCACAGTCGGACCAAAGGCGAGTGGCCCCGTCGGTCTCTCCGCTCGCAGCTTTTCTGAGGGCTCCGCAGCTTCCACGGCAGGATAGATGGGGCGGGGACGGGGGACAGTGTATTTGAATACGTGCAGAATGAATCTTCTCCCCCTCCTCAAATTTCCCTGATAAAATTGCCCCGAAGACAATTTTAGGAGCAAAACGTGTGAACGATCTTGTGGCCAAGTGCTGTTTCTTTCCCGGGAAAAGGGAGCAATGCTTCTCAGCACAAACTAGCAGATATACTCCATTGAACCGACTAGGTTTAATACTTCTATTTCGTCTACCAAATGGTGCGTGATCGTTATAAGCAAAAGGTGGTGGTGGGTTTTTTCCCCCTCTTGATCGCTCAATTAGGTATACCGACACCGACGTGTCCACAACTGAGATTGAAACGTAGAGGCGAAAGTGCGATGTGATATTTGCCCATTAGAAATGAACTGAAGGAGTGACGTAATCGTTAGTCACAAAATATGAGAATGGTTGTACATACCAGGCACATCATGCTAGTGAAAAGCTGTGATGCAGGGAATTGAGGTTTTAATATGCAATTAAACCAAAATTGCTGTTGCTCTGAATACCAAAATAATCCGGTAGTTATTAATAGTTATGAAAAAAACTTCATCAAGGTTCTTTCTCATTCATAAGCACTTTTATTCAGTAAATAATTTCAGTGATTTCACTGGATTTTAACTCTAAGTAAATAGTATAACATTGCAGGTTGAGAGCAGCTCTACTGGTAGTACTATGACAGGGATGATGTCACAAATCATTCTTCCAGGTATAACGAGCATTTTTCTTATACTTGGAATAGTTTTGTTGAACTAGCCTTTTTTTTTCCAAACCAAAACTGCAGAATAGTGTTTTTTTTAAAAAAAAAACCTAGTTTGGAAGTACCCCTAACAGTATTAATAATGTGGAGCAATGTTAAACATCCATATTCAATATTTTTGTTAAAATATGCATTTATCTCCTTTAGGAAATTTGCACCCCACTGCAATACTAGGATTTCCCATATTACAGGGTTATGGAAAATTATTGATTATTAATTGCTGTACTTTGTTAATATAATTAAAAATGGTACTGAATATGAGTGAAGAATTCTTAATTTTAAAATTGCTATTCTGTTAATTTTTTTTAGCTAGCGCTGTTCTCACATTTAAAAATGTGTTCATTAAAAAAAGATGTAAATTATGTTTCCAATGTTTGCTAACCACAAAAATCTTGTGCAGGAGAGTATGATCCAAAAGTGCTTCCATTCCACTTTCAAACACCTAACTTTATGCCTGCTGAGCTTTTCTGGCTGCAACAATGTCCGTGGGATATGATCTCCAGATAGTCCTGTGGTGCCTCCTTCATATCCTGTCTTTCAAATAAATTCACTCCATTGAGAATATCTAAATCCTAAAATGTTCTACAAAAATTTAATATACTTTATAATTGAATACATGAAGTATTTAAATCATTTAAAAGCAGATTTCCGATCAGACTTCATCTACATAATTAGCTGTATTCTATTTGGTATCTAGATTAGAACTCAAATGAGTGGCAGCACGGTGGCCTAGAGGGGAAGAAGCTTGCTTCCCAGTCAGAAGGTTGAGAGTTTGATCCTAGGCAGCGGCAGATGTTTCTCTATCAGGGCACAAAGAGAAAATCTGCTGTGAACTCCATGTAGGCATCAGGAAGGGCATCCAGCCTGTAAATACTCAGCTCTACTCAGTCACCCTGACTCCCAAAACAAAGGGAGTAAAGGGTCATAAAAAGCAAACAAAATCTAGATTAGAACTCAAATACTGAGAGTTTTCAAATTCTTAGGAGTTGCACCTCATTACATCTCAGGCTGAGAAAATTTGGACTAGATTTTTTTTCTCAATTGTTAAAACAGTATGAGAGAAATAAAAGGCAGACTGATTAAAATGTTTAGCACAGATGTTATCAACACCTTGTGCGATATTTTTCTCTTTTAGGTGCTATCAAGCAATGGCGAGCGGAAGGCCACATAGCAGTATGGCTGCATGTCCCTATTCTGCAAAGCAGGTTTATAGCTACTGCTGCAGAGGAAGGCTTTACTTTTCACCATGCAGAATCAGACTCAGCTACACTGGCACTCTGGTTAGCAGAAGGATGTAGCAGACTACCAGTTTATGCCACTCATCAAATAGGTGTTGCAGGTAAGCACTACAAAACATCACACACACTCCAAAAATAAGCTTTTACAAAAGATTAACAATACAGAATACCAGATAGCCACATCTTATTACCCCTAGCATTTTTGATAAGCAGGTAGAATAAGCATATAATGCAGGCCTACTATTCCCCCATCTCCTTACTTTATTTGGAAATAAGGAAACTTGGATTTGGATAATTTTTTTTATTTGTTATATTTTGTATTCCACCTTTATTATGTTTTATAAGGAAGAAAGGGATGGGATGGGATTAGAAATAGGAACAGAACAGAACAGAATAGAATAGCTTTCTTTGGCCAAGTGTGATTAGACACATAAAGACTTTAAGGCAATAAACATACTTAATATTTCTTCCTCCTATTTGCCCCACTAAAGTTATCATGTAAGATAATTTGGAGTGAGAGAATGACTAGCCCAAAGTCACCCAGCTGACTTCCATGTCTAAGACCAACTAGAACTCAGTCTCCAGTTTCTAAACCAGCACTTTAACCTCTACACCACACTGGCTCTTTTAGCCTACCTTTTATTTTTATCTACCTTTTATCTTTTATCCTGCCTCTCCCATTCCATTATGGAAAGTTCTCTGGTGCTTCTCTTCTTTCAGCAAGGTATGTGAAGTTACACGTACAAGACAAAAACTTAAGGTTGCTACAGTTGAATTTCTAAGCCCAAATATACCTATTTGGATTTTAATGTAGCTAAGTCAGTAGAGGGCAGCAAAACAAAAGATGTTTTGGATTTATTTCTAAGGGCATGTTTGAACATGTTTTCCTAAAGCATGAAAGATACAACTCAACGTGAATTATCAATAACATTTTAATTTCCGGTTGGAAATCCTAGTTACTTAAGCATGAATTAGTTAAAGTTCAGCCCTTTTAAGTTCTGCCAAACAAACTGAGAGGGATTGAAACAAAAACTTAAATATACAGACAGTATATGGAAATGGGAAATTTTGTATTGGGTTCCACTGTACTAATACATATTTCTTTAATAATAATAAATAAATTCTTTAGTCCAAAAGTGAGCATCATGTGCCCTCTACATATCTTTACTAGTTGGACATAATGGGATTTGAAGTCCAAATTTGTAAAGGCATTGCATTGCCTACTTCTTTTTTTCATAATTTCCTGTTGACATAGTGGCTTGTTTAACATTGTTGAAATTGAAAGTTTGGATGATCTGGTGTATTTGGTATTAAAAAAAAAAATAGAAGAGCCTTCATCATTCAGTTTATTTACTTATGAATGATTAACGTCATTTCCACACAGCAGACTTCCAAAGGTTCCCAGCAGTTTACAGAATAGCTTAAAACCTTTAAAAAACATGTATAAATCATTCCCAGCCTAAATGAAACAGTATGCAATAGTGACTTTTTCGTCCATTAAAAGCTGTAAGGATTTTTTTTTTTGCAAAAGGTCAATCTTCTTGTAAATCCTTTTAAACAATAACAAAGTACATGTTTCCAATATAAATGTAAACAATCTGTTGTTAATAGTACTAATGCCTATGTAATCATATATTGCAATGAAGTATAGTAAAATTCCAAACGAGCAGATAATACACATTCATAAAAAAGGAAAAACCTAATTCTTCATACTGTCATACAAGTTCTTGTAAAATGAATGTCCCATCCTTCTTATCTAATGAATTTCTCAAACTTTCTGCTTCCCAATTTGTTTTCAATGTCTTTTTCAGAAATAAATTAATGCAGTACCATAATACATTTTCTCTTTTTTCCAGTATCACATTTAGGCCTGAAAAAATGTCTTGTTTAATCCCCCTTTCTGTAGTCAGTTACTAGCAACATTTTTCCTTCTTCATACTGCATCAAGACACTGATTCAGGCCTCAAGATGTGATGGATTTTAATTCTCATTTATTTTTTTCTTTCCGGATTCTATTATGCCAATTCATTTTAGATTAGTTTACCTCCAATGCACAATAAATTTATGCAAACATAAAATGTTTCCCAAGATAATGTACCCAAATTCTAATGTTGCTTTCACTTGTGTGCTACCCTTGCCCTGAAGGCTGCTTAGAGTAGCAAGTCATGTTCTTTTGCAGTAACAATACTCTAGGAAAGGGGCCATCCTAACTTAAAGGAAAACTATTCCAGAGCAAGAAGGCTAGAACCACTAAAGCTTGCTTCTAGGTTCCTACTCCGTTATATCTCAAAGGGGCAGAATTCACCAAATGACTTTCCTACCAACATGAATGGGACATTATATATGATGCAGACAAAAACCATTTGTTGTTTTTAGTTGCGAAGTCGTGTCCGACCCATCATGACCTCATGGACAACGTTCCTCCAGGCCTTCCTGTCCTCTGCCATCCTCTGGAGTCCATTTAAGCTCATGCCTACTGCTTCAGTGACTCCATCCAGCCACCTCATTCTCTTTCATCCCATTCTTCTTTTGCCCTCAATCTTTCCCAGCATTAGGCTCTTTTCCAGTGAGTCCTTCCTTCTCATTAGGTGGCTAAAGTATTTGAGTTTCTTCTTCAGGATCTGGCCTTCTAAAGAGCAGTCATGGTTGATCTCTAGGACTGATCGGTTTGATCGCCTTGGAAACGATCAAAGGGACTCGCAGGAGTCTTCTCCAGCACCATAGTTCAAAGGCCTCAATTCTTTGGCGCTCAGCCTTTCTTATGGTCCAACTTTCACAGCCATACCTTGCAACTGGGAAACCCATAGCCTTGACTATACACACTTTTGTTGGCAGGGTGATGTCTCTGCTTTTTACTTTGCTGTCTAGATTTGCCATAGCTTTCCTCCCCAAGAGCAAGTGTCTTTTAATTTCTTAGCTGCAGTCTCCATCTGTGGTGATCTTGGAGCCCAGGAAAATAAAATCCGTCACTACTTCCATTTCTTCCCCATCTACTGTATTTATCAGGAATTGAGAGTGCCGGATGCCATGATTTTAGTTTTCTTAATGTTGAGTTTCAAGCCAACCTTTGCACTCTCCTTCTTCACCCGCATCAAGAGACTCTTTAGTTCCTTTTCACTTTCTGCCATTAAAGTGGCATCATATGCATATCTGAGATTGTTGATATTTTTCCTGGCAGTCTTAATTCCAACTTTTGATTCATCTAGCCCCGTCTTTCTCATGATGTGCTCTGCATATAAGTTAAATAGGCAGGGCAACACTATACAGCCTTGCCGGACTCCTTTCCCAATTTTGAACCAATCAGTGGTTCCGTGTCAGTTCTCACTGTTGCTTCTTGACCCGCATATAGGTTTCTCAAGAGACAAATAAGATGGTCTGGTACTCCTATTTCTTTAATCAAAAATCATATATGTAGGTGTTTTTGTCAGGGTGGCCAAAACACAAAAGAGCCAAAATGCAGACTGAGGAAAGCTGCCCTTCAAATCAACTTGGGAAAGTCATTTCAGTGTATTTATACATTATATAGTCATTATGTGGTATGAATTATTTTTTGCAAGTGTAACACAAACAGCCCTATTTTAGTTATTTCACAACTGAGAACTTGCTCATTGAGTTTAGTCTGAGTTGAGCAACACATCTGGTAATGAGGAATTACCAGATGTGTTGATATGCCCTATAGTGCTGATATACCCTTTAATCTATTACCTGTTGATCAAAATGTAATAGAGTAATATGCCAGATATGTCATTAAATCAAGATTATAGTATGTTCATCACATTGCCACAAGCTGTTTAGGAAATGAATTGAAAAATGGAATAAGAAAAATCCAGTTAGTTCTGGACAAATCCTTTATGACACGGATGTCAAACTTGATTGCGTCACAGGCTGGATCGTGACGTATCACGACACTTTTTGTCTTTGTAGGGTGGGCGTGGCCTACGTGTGACGCCAGTTTGACAGGCCTGCTTCATAACATCTGGAAGTTGCTACATCGTTTTCAATTATCTCTGCATGTTAATGTTGAACAGACAGCTGTAGTTCTCCAGTTCCCCCTTTTGTCTCTGTTTGGACATAGGAAAACATTGTTTTTTCCAGTCATTTGGTACCTTATTCCTTCTCCTGTATTTCTTAAAAATAATGAGTGGAAGTTGACCTAGACTGAGCGAACTTCATAATTCCCATATTTAACTGCTTATCTGTAATATGTTTGGATAGGAAGGTTTGATAAGAGTACCTCCCATGCTTCACCTCCACCTTCCTAGAGCTTCAATATGTGAGATAATACAATTGTACTCTTTTTGGTGCATTACTATTCCCTACATGGATAAACCGGAAGGTTGTTTCAGTGGGCTTGACAGGTTTTAACAGCTGAGATGTATGTTCGTATAAAGAGACTAAATATAGTCTTAGCATAACAACAGACAAGTTCAAAGCTAGCCCAAACTTCCAGTTTGACTAATAAACAGAATTCCACACCAACTAGCACATAACAGTCATATATCAGAAAGATGAAATCATACTCATTGTAGAATATAGAAAATTGGTGAGTACTTTCCAAAGGAATGTCCTTTCAGAAATTTTGTTCCGGATTGCTGTTGCATTTAGAAAATATTTTCTCCCACATACAGAAGTTTGATTAGTCTCTTAAAGAGGGGGTTATTTTTAGTCTCATTCTTCAGTTTTTCTTTTGTTTGGAAATGCTTGTGCCTTGTATTAATTTTTTGTATACTCCTGTATCTGAAATAACATAGACTTAATAATCTGCTAACACACATTATAGAATCAACCACTTAGCTAGAAATAACTTCTAAAATTGGAGTAAGGTGAAAATTCAGTGACAGGTGTATATGAGTGAAAATAATTTATACTCTGCCAGGAATTTGTGTTGTAGGCCATGTAATCAAGAAACTAAAACTTTATTCCAGTGGTCTTGATAGAGAGGAAGTTTCATATTAGTTTCGAAGTGAATCATGGCATTACTATTTTTCTGATAAAATAGAAAATATTCTGCCTCCCCACAGGTGCTGTATTAGATACCCACACCGGGAGAGTATTAGTTGTTCAAGACAAAAATAAAGTAAGTATGTCATATTATTTATAATCTATTTAAATTGATTTGGATTAAGAGGCCCTTTTCTTGAGCAAAAGGCTTTTAATCTGCTTTAGACCAAGAACTTTTAAGTGAAGAAAAAAAAAGACTTGAGATCCAGGAGTGTGCTTTTCATTTTAGCTCAAGATGTAATATAATCCTCCACATAGATCGTTGCACACATTCTCAACTAATGTGTTTATGCCAAGATAGGATTATGCAAAGCCTTGAATCAACTTTAAGTGCATATGTCTTAATTCCATTCCTCTAATATGAGTACATATTATATTGGTTAAGCAACCCTATTAATTTTCTTTCAGCATAAGTTAGTAATGGTTAAAAGTAAACTTCATTCCATTTTCATCTGCAGTTAAAATGACAGAAAAAGTAAATTCTCATTCTTTTCTGTCAGTTTAAATCCAAGATCAATTAGAATAGCAATGAGCTGACTTCCTCGCCAGTTCTATTTTTAGAAAGCAAAGCTAAGTTTTGAAAGTTCCTGAATGTTAAATTTCACCGAGAGGGTTATTTTTTTAACTGAAAGTTGTTATTGGCCTCTTTTTTTGGTCAATGCATTCTCTATCACTGTGTTCTGTTTGAGTTAATTAAGACTTTCGTTTGCTTATTTGGTTTTGTTTCTCAATTTATGCGGGGGTATTATTTGTTTTTCGGACTGCAGTTGATATTTAACCATATGTTAATATACGCTGTAAAGCATAAAATAGAAACATGATGCATTACTGAACATAATGAAACACTTCTGAGGAAACATTTTGTAAACAAACAAACAAACAAACAAATAAAAAAGAGTAGAGCCATTACTTTTGGTTCTTAGATTCAGGATAATATTGCATGGGTTTTTAATAATCTCCACTGGAAACAAAAATGAAAATTCTTATAATAAGAAGAACAGTAGAACAATTTTGCTACTTTCAAGAATTTGGAAACAGCAGGCAACATTTGAGATTTTTAGAAATAAGCTATCGGGTGTCTATTTTAATTTACTTGAAGAGAATTCATAAAAGTTTTAGCAGAGGCAGAAAGGCAGGCAAGACTAGACACCAGTGTGTAAGCAGTAACCCATAGTGAATTACATATTATTTAAGGACACAATATATCATTGGCTGTTATGGGAAATACTTATTACAAGGTTAAACCAGTATAAAGTAGTGGTAACTCATGATAAACCAACATTAGATGTAATAGAATAATCATGGGAAGAAAACCCTGCATAGCAATGCTGGAGTCTATACAACATTACAAATAATCCAACCACCAGTTGCCCTCCCCCAAAATATTTACATATTTGTGCAAAGCCCGCTTTTGCAGAGGAAACCAAGGCACTGTGAGAAAAAAGATGCATTATGCAGCAGGGACAATATTATTACAGAAGACGGAGTATTACTATCACTGCACACATGAAGGGAACAAGCATTACAGATAATCAAAGTCAACTATAAATGCTATAACATAAAAATTACAAGAATCAACACTCAGAAATTATCGAAAAAAAACATTCTTTTGGAAACAAGTTACAGCCTCACCAAATTGACATTCTCCAGTTGTGATAGCGCTATACAGTTATATGAAAAAGAAAGTACATTCTCTTTGAATTCTGTGCTTTTATATATTAGGAGATACATAAAAATCACCTGGTCTTTAGCACTTCTTAGAAGTAGGTAAATACAATCTCAGCTGAACAACTATACATGACATATTATACCATGTCCTCATTTATTTTTCAAAAAGAAGGCCAAAATGCTTCTTTCCTTTTCACATGGCTGATAGGTGACATAAGTTTCACTAGTATGCTAAGTAGCCTTTGATGGGAATTAGGGAGTTGTTTCTGATTGGTGTAAAGTTGGAGCAAAATGATTTGACCTAGAAAATAGTCAAAATGATCTGATCTTGACCTATAGGAGATGCCGAAAAGGCTTTTGAAAAATATGTCCTGCTATCAACAATAATTTTAGATATATTGAAAAAGATGGGATGGGAGAAGAAGTAACATGTTAGAAACAGAATTTTGGGTTCTGGCTCAGTGGCTCAGATGCTGAGCTTGTCAATCGAAAGGTTGGCAGTTCAGTGGTTCAAATCCCTAGCGCCGCATAATGGGGTGACCTCCCATTACTTGTCCCAGCTTCTGCCAACCTAGCAGTTTGAAAGCACGTAAAAAATGCAAGTAGAAAAATAGGGGCCACCTTTGATGGGAAGGTAACAGCGCCTTTGGCGTTTAGTCATGCCAGCCACATGACCATGGAGACATCTTTGGACAGCGCTGGCTCTTCGGCTTTGAAATGGAGATGAGCACCGCCCTCTAGAGTCAGGAACGACTAGCACATACGTGCGAGGGCAATCTTTACCTTTTATAAACTAGAACTCTGGGATTCACATAATCCAGTTGAATAGCTCAAAGGCAAATGTCTCCACTGTTGTGGCTTCAGAAGAAGAAAACTTTTAAACAGATAATGCAGTGGTCTAGTCACGGGAAAGGAGTTCTAAGCATCCGATAGTTCTAATCCCCTGGTGCTTTGTAATGGTTTCCAGGGGTTACATTGATGAACAATAATAGGAATGGATGAAACAAATCCAGTTGATTGGATAACTGAAATAATTTGTTTGTGGTAATCTGCAACAATTATGCTTTCTGCACTTTCAGTGAAGCATAATGGCAACTGTGTTAACTCATTCTCATATTTTTATTGTGGTTATGTTACATGATTTTGTAACTTGTCACTCTTGTATAGCCACTCTTCTGTCTGTATTAAAAGTTAAACAGAGGTTACAGAACTTTAAATATATAAATTCAATTTATATTTCTAGAAGTTTTTATTTTAAAAAGTTGGTTAACAGCTGTCAAAAGCTATGAGTGTATTCTATAGCCCAAGAATCAAACAGAAGCCCCTGCAAAGCCCCTGCGAGAATTCATATAGTATTCATTTACTAAATATTTTCCCCAATCTTGAATTATTTTTTCAATTTCTCATTTTACACTTAAAGAAATAATTGAATAGAAATAAAATTAATGACTATTCCTTAAAAATGCTATAAAATACATTTCTGAATAAAAAATGTTTATTGAAAATCATACTTTCTAAGGATCAGGTTTATATTGTCTTTAAAATTCACTTGAAATTTGCTAAAGTTTCTTTTAGTTTTAGAAATGTATACCTGATTGCATGTCTCTATGTGTGTGTCTCTCCCTTTGTATGTGTTTTGAAACATTACAGCCTTCCAAGGATGTGGCCTAGTGAAAATTCAAAGTCAGCTTGTATTTGCATAATAGTGACCTGTACTTTGTCAATTTATTTCAAGAGCTGCTTATGTGATGTCATCAGGGTTAAAAGCCAATTAAAATACAGAACAGTTTCCAATGGCTGAAAATAAAATCTTAGAATCTTATGAAACAAAATATTTATTTTGTCAGATGGTTTTTAAAATGCAGTAGTCAAGAAGTCATTAATATTTTTTGAACGAGGAGCCAGACTTCACTTGAGTACAGTTTTCATTATTCTTTTTGATAGAACAGGATATCTCTTGTAGGAAGTCATCATTGTTTTCCACAAGCCAGAATGTTCCCCTTTCCACAAACATACTTGTTTATTTCATGGCAGGGATGACTGCAATACTGACCAGTTGACTTGCCAAGAACAACCTTGCTTAATGTGGAGTTTTCCAGTTAGATTGAATTAAGTTTGCCAAATGGAAGCTCTCCTACCTGGGAACTCTGACATTAACATATCTGATAGGGAGGTTGGCCTACTTGATATCAACAACAGTGATATTGTTCTAATACAATACATGAATAGCTACGGTTTTTATAAAAGCAAGTAGAACAGAGGTTAAAGTAAGGACATCCACCTGCACAGTGAATTGGAAGCTTAAAAAATTCATTCTTCCTGTCCTAGAATAGCATCCCCCCGGAGGTACATATAGCTCCCACTCTCCAAGTGTTCCGGAAGTCCCTTAAGATCCGGCTTTGCTCCCAGGCTGGAGTTACGGTTCTGATGGAACCACTGTCTTTTTTTGGTTAATATTGTTGTTGTTTTCTTCTCTGTGCAGTTAAGTTTTGTTACGTTTTAAACTCGCTTTTAGTTACATATTTGATTTTTTTGTAAGCTGCCCAAGATCCTTGTAGAATCAGTTGGCCTTAAAAAATAAAATAGCCTAGTGATTTTTCTCCCTTTGCAGCTGAAAAAATGTCCAAGTTGTATCAGAATTTTTTCTTGGTTAACCCCATTCTAAGATATCCTATATGTAGAGACCTCTATATATAGAGGATTTAAAACTTTTTTCAGGCTGTAGAACTTCAGAAAAAGAAAAAATCTCAGAATTCCAGATTAAGAGACAAACTGTAGTAACATAGAACTGGGTGAAATTGTTGTTGTTGTTGTTGTTGTTGTTATATCCTTAGTCTCCCACATTAATGGAGCCCCATTCAATTTTTGCAAAACACTAGGTTTGCTCAGAACAGTTTATAAAATCCTGCTAGAAAGTACTTGATAATTTCACTGGATTCTAGAAAGGGAATATTCCTGCATAGGTGGTCCTCAAGTTACAATTTAATAGAACCTGCCTATTGCAGTCAACATTATGACAGTTGTAAAGTGGGTCAGCCATTTTTTTGTGATCTTTTTTCCAGTGATCGCTGGAAAAATCAAACCCATCGTTCGCTATGCACCAGTTTTGCCAAAACCATTGTAAAACATGGTCCTATTACTGTGGGATGCTGCAAATGACCGTAAATGCCAAGCGCCCAAAGTGCGGTCTTTTTCACGGGGGGGGTGGGAAGACGGATGACTGTAAGAATTTTGAATCCAGGTTGTAAGTCATCCCCGGAATAGGTCCATTATAACTTCAAATGGTTGCTTAGTGACCGGTTGTAAATCAAGAATTACTCCTACTCATCATTATTTTCTACCTCTTGATGTTTCAGATCTCTCTTTTACACAGTATTTTAACCAATTAGAACAGATCTTTCCTCATTCAATTGGGTGTATGTAGAAAGAGGTTTGATGGCTAGATACTTTCTGATTTGTCAGCTGATATCAGAGATGGAGCATATCACTTGACTGGATAAAACAACAGTCAACTCCCTTAAGGGGCTGGGCTTAAGTGCCTGTATTTTGTATAAAATGGGGAAACTATTACTTCAAACAGAATACTCTACCCAGAAGCATCAAAATAAAGGAATACAAAGTTCTATCAAGAGATCATCTTTGAAATGAATCTTCCATATGTTCTAAAACGCAGGATCATGATTAAGCAGGTAGAATGTATATTGCTAATTAGAGATTTTATTCCGAATGTTTTGTAATAATGGTGTCCCCTCGCTCCAGTTTTTTTTTTAAATGAACATTAAGACTGCATAATTATAGCACATCTGTTTCAGGATTTTTTAAAAAAACAGGTCTACATTTCTGTATTTTAGGCAGAGTGATCTTTACTTGTTGTTGATATTGTTGTTGTTAAAGTTGGGCTGAAGAGAAAAGTTTGAAAAAGTGGCCAAGTGTACCTTAGATGAACAAACTGAGATTCATCCTGATTGGTTTTAGGTTAATTTTTGAAGAAAGACTCAATAACAGGATACAACTGTCTCCCACCTTTAGATACATGACATGCTATAAAACATTGTTTATTTGGCAAATGGTGTATATCTTTCATGAACAACTACAGCAGATAGATCTCTCCATGTTATAAAAATCTGAATTATAGAATAAGAAATCATGATACACAAGAATCTGGTTTAGTTTTCAATGCATAACAAAAAAAAATACACCGCTCTTACTGATTATAACAGACACAACAGAAAACTTTATATCCAGTGCCGAATAGAACAGTATTAGATCAATACATTTTTATTTCGAAAAGGAATGATTTTGCTTTCAAAAAGGAGAATATACGTGCTTAAAGGTTAGATTACTTGGGCTCCCATCTAATACATAATTAATTGTATTTACAAATTCAAAGCTCTGTTCTAAATACTGGCCACAAAGCATAAGTACTAAATAACTTATTTAATGTTATATTTATTATATGTATAGTTAATGAGCAGCAAAATTGACAATCACTAGATGAATCAGTAGATGTTTTCTTGCAATATATTGTATAGACATTTGTCTCTAATTATCACACCTGAAAAAACAAGTTTGTAAATAAGGACTAGTCAATTGTAGTTCTTCCTCACAGAAAGGACCCCCAAAAAAGCAAGAAAATAGCTAATGCTGTGGTCCCCAACCTCTTGGGCACCAGTGTCTGATCCCGTGTTGAGAGGTTTTGCCATGGACCAGAGGGTATGTGGTTTCGTATGCTGCTTGCATCCAACAGATGGGGCTATGCTTATTTGCAGGGCCCAGTTTCTGGCATGCCATGGCACTCTACTGGTCCACAGACCAGGAGTTGGCACCCTTGAGCTAATGAGTTCTTTTGATTTCTTTTAAGACAAGAAATGCATGGAAATTTCCAGGAGGCTTGTCTGAACCAGGTGAAGACATTGGTAAGTAGCTATAGAAATTATTACATCAGTTATAAATAAATTGATGCCAAAACTTACAGATTTCAGAACTTAGTCCTGAATCTTGAAATTTTTTTATGAAGATTCAGGACTTTAAGTTGTAACTGAGGAAATCAATACTGAATCAAAATCGCTATTATTGTTATTATTTAATACAAACATTTTCTTAATTTATATAGATTATCTCATATTTTATGTGGCTATTATCCAGTTAAATTATGGAGATATCTGTTATTAGTTGAGTGGTAAAGAGATGTTTTGGTTAAATATGAGCCAAACAGCAATTTGTAGAATGGCTTATTATTCAGCCTTTTTAGAAGTGGTTTAATGATAGCATCAATAACCACTGTCTTATTGGAGTGGTTGCTAATTTAGCTACCTCAAAAATGGGAGTGATGGCACACATGAAAAGGGAAACTGTGCTTTGCCAATAAGATAATTATATCTGTATGTATCACCTTTAATCTACATACAAAGGCAGACGGGGGAAAGCAGGGGTGGGTTCTACTTACCTTTTCTACCAATTCGCAACAGACTTGCGAGCCTTGCTTCTGCACATGCGCAGATTGCTGATGATGACATCCAGGGTGGTAGGCGGGGACTCCCACCGGTTTTACTACCGGTTCTTGAAAACCAGTCCGAACCGAGGGCAACCCACCACTGGCTGAAAGGTATCCACAAAGTACTTAGAAGACTACTTTTCATTAGGGATTTTAAAGCTTTGAATATAAACATTTGAGATAATATATCCCAGACAACAAATCCTTGTCAGAAGGTCACAAAAGGTAATCACATGATCCCAGGACACTGCAACTGTCATAAATATGAGTCAATTGCTAAGCATCTGAATTTTGATCACATGACCATGGGCATGACAGTCATAAGTGTGAAAAATAAATCCCATTTTTCAGTGCCGTTGTAACTTTGAACGGTCAATAAATGAACTATTGTAAGTCAAGGATTACTTCCATTCAGGAAGCTGAATCATAATTAATTTTCTGTTTTTTTGTTTTGTAAATGTTTATAATGACATTACTTTAGTAAATGTTTCAGAGCTGCTCCAAATTTGCAGCAATATATACACAAGCCCAAATTCATCAGTTTAATGGCAGTGTTTAGTTGTTCCAAGTAATATATTTCTGGAGATACATTTTTTGCTATGGCCCTTAATACTTGTATAGATGCTGTATTGTGGCTAGTACTGCTTATTCCCCTCAAGAACGTATCCTAAATTGAAATGTTGTGGTTTCAAACCAAAAATCACAAAGTTGAGGTTTTTTGCTCTCCTCCTCCGTGTACCCTTCCAAATCTGCTCTAGAGGGTCTCCCAGTCCTTTAGAACAAATCTTGGGAGGGCAGTGGGGCAGACAATTAACCTGGTCAATTAAAGATACCTCTTTTATCAGTATTTATACACAAGTAATTAACACTCAATTCAATCTGATAACAATTAAATGAATTATTGCCAAATAATATATTTATTGCCAAAAATATTCAAAAAGACTAATAATGTCTCTTTTTTTATTAAGAGCAGTATAATCACATTGCTCTGAAAATAAAAATTGAAAATCATTAAGTTATGCTTGTTACATACATTAATAAGTAATTAAACAATATAATGTTGCATTCGTTTTAAAATGCATTAACTTTGGCCAACTGTTTTCTACTAGAAACTCTCAAATTCCAGATATATATCTTTCTTAAAGTGACTTCAATAATTATTTTAGGCTATAATTGTAGAGAGCAAGGAAGATGACTGTGACAGAGATAAGCAAGAGCTGTTGCCTAGAGAAAAGAGGCTGAAGCATTTAGAAGAGGCAGATAATATTTGGAAGTGGCTCAGACAGATACTTCCCTAATTGACTGAATTAGGGGAAGAGGTTACATCATAATTGGACTTGTAAAATTGATATCAGCTTCATTAGATGGACTAGACCAGGAAATTCTATAAACCTAAAACTACTTTTATTGAGGGTGTCTAGAATAGTAGGTCTAGACAATGGTTTCTGCATATTTCTGCCAAGGTTATCTTCCTTACTTTCTACAGCAGCGGCTCCCAACCTTTTGGGCACCAGGCTGGTTCCATGGTTTTTCCACAGACTGCGAGGGGTGTGGTTTTGTGTGCTACCTGCAAACCATGGATGGGCTTTGCTTGTTGCTCGGCCTGGTTGCTGGCATGCCATGGACGGGTGCCGATCCATGGACCAGGAGTTGGGGATCCCAGCCTCTGCAGCAATTGAAGTCTATATAATGATTGTTTGCATGAGGTTTTTTTTTTCAAACCTATCTAATATTTTACAAGTTCCTAAAATTATAATTTCTGGTTAAAACTCGTATATAAATTCATTCTTCCTCTTAGGGAACACAGCAGTTCGAGAAGTTTTTGAAGAGACAGGCATAACATCTGAATTCAAGTCTATTCTAAGCATACGACAGCAGCATGGGCAACCTGGAGCCTTTGGAAAATCAGATATGTACATAATCTGCCGTCTGGAGCCTTCTTCTTTCCATATTAATTTCTGCCAGCAGGAGTGCTTAAGATGTGAATGGATGGACCTAACAGAGCTTTCCAAGACAAAAGAAACTACTCCAATCACTAGCCATATAGCTAGATTACTTCTCTATGGATATCAGGAAGGGTTTGATCAAATTGATATATCTATGAGAGAATTGCCAGCTGTGTATACAGGTCTTTTCTATAAGTTGTACCACAGAGAGCTGCCAGAAAATTATAGAAATGTGACAGATATGCAGTAAAATTAATACTGTTTTTAATTTAAGATTATTTGAAACCAAAGTCTGTGTGTGTTTTGTTCCAGATTAAAATCAATATTTATGTTTATGTCTTTTAAAAAGATATTACCCTTAAATAATAAAAATTCTGTAGACTATGCATATTTTAAAACTTTTTTCACATTCAATAGCCTAAATCAGAATGTCTACTCCTAAATCATAAGATTAAAATGATTATAAAATTGGAACTGGAAATACTTAATTAACTGATATATTTAAGTGGAACTATGTCTCCATGCCACACTCACATTAGTGTGCATAAACAAACATCCTTATATAAACAGAGAATGAAAATAGTTTTCAGTCTTACAATTCTACACTGTAATGATATCAAATTAATTGGCAAACACAGTTGATTGGAAAATATCACATTAATTTGTCTTGTGGAGGAGGGAATATCTACTGTTGTTGCACAATATTTTATGAATTGTGACACTCAAATCAACTTTTGGCAGACATTGGAAGGAAAAGAATAGCTTTCTGTCCTCGTCCAGTTTTTGGTCCAGGTTTGTATTGACCAGTTCGTTTCAGTGCTATGTACCAATCACAATATTTACGAGACCGATATGTGTTATAGTTATTAGATTCCAAGCGTTCAAAAAAGAAGCATTCATCTGTTACATATTTCTGGAAAAAAAAGAAAAGAAGGAGGTATTATTCATAGCTTTTGTGAAAAAATAAAATGATTTATCAGATATGTTCTTCTGGCTGATAATAACTATTTACCAAAATAAATCATTTGATATAAAAGATATAATCAAATCTATGTTGAGTTTAGATCAAATCATAACATTTTAACTGCAGATTTCCTCATTTACCCATCTTTACACACAAACATATCATAAATACTACTTAAGTGTAAAGTAGCTGCTTTCTACAAATTAGTTTCCTTATTTCCATGTGAAAGATTAACATCCTTATCATGAAATTTTAGTAGGAGTATAGTAATGAACTGAAAAATCTATAGCTGCAAATACTTCTTTTGAATTAATACTTTTCTGAATACAAGGGTATTGCATTGTGTCAGTCACATTAAAATTAAGGACAATTGACATTTTACAAATTTAAATGAAATTATTCCAAATTTTGATTAATGGATTATTAACCATTTCATTGATAATATAAAAGAGGTAGATAGAGTTACTAAAGAATGAATGATAGTAAAGTAACTGAAGTGGAAGGAGATGGCATGCGGAGGGTTTCACATATAAGCAAAAGATTTATGGACATTATTGTGTGTTTTTATACCAAAAATGTTAGGAAACATCAGTTCTTCAGTAATTTGCTACTGAAAATCAGCAGTATTGAGAGCAATGAGAACCACAAG
Organism: Ptyas mucosa; assembly: GCA_012654045.1. Classification (NCBI taxonomy): domain Eukaryota; kingdom Metazoa; phylum Chordata; class Lepidosauria; order Squamata; family Colubridae; genus Ptyas; species Ptyas mucosa. The sequence continues at coordinate 12,372,037 of WNWU01000007.1, read as the reverse complement.
AAGGACTTTCTGTTACCCTACTCTGATATAATGTATAAATAAATCACATGGAATAGTTGAACTTACAGCATTTCAGATCAAAACTAAAATGTTGCTTTGGAGTGGATGGACGAATGTATGTAACCCTGCTCGCAGTGCCCTGAACCCTAAAGTCCTTTTCCCAAGTTTGCATGGCAGTTGCATGATCAGGAAAATATGTTTTTGGTTTAAAGAGTTCCAAACAGGCACTACATGTGCCTTCAAATATGAAGTGCTACTGAGTCCTATAGAATATCCTTTAAAGTTAAACCTAATTTCCTCATCAGTTTACCCAAAAGGAGACAAACATGACTCCATTATAGTGAAAACTAACATGTTGAAGACCAGAAGAAATGCTGTTGATAAGAACTTCAGAAGTGGAGACTATGGAGTTTTGGAGACAAAACTTAGAGACTACCACTTCTTCAAAAATTTAGCATTTTTAGAAAACATTCTGCAATATCCTAGAAATTTAAATTTAAATATTTAAAGTTATATTAAATTAATATTTATATTTATATAAAATTATATTTATATTATATAAATAATATTTATATTAAAGCTGCTGCCCTAAAGCCTTAATTGTGAGAAGGGAAAAAATCGAAAGAAATTGATAAATGCTTACCAGTGCTAACAATCGTCCATCTTCATTCATAGCAAGGAAACGGTTTGCACGTACACCTTTGATTGACACCACGCCTCTCTCTTCAGCTTGAAGTATTAACTTGACTGAACAGAAGAAAAAAGACAGTCATGATATTTCAATAATTTATCAGCCTGCAAGCTATTCTTCAGTTTGCTTAAAATTAAGATCTGGATACATACATGGAAAATAAATCTAATTTCTTTGCATATGTATCCTAAAGCCTAAAAACATTAAGAGTTTAACTTTTGTAGAAATAAGATACATTATTCAAATAATGTATGTAATACGTATTGCTAAATTGACTGAATGTCCCATATGAGCTAAAATAGAAATTCTATTAGAGCACATTTTCTTGGAACAATATTTCATATCCCTATCCCAAAATCTTGGAGTAATCCCAAGCAAGTCATCAAGTTTATTGCTTAAAATGCATGAATATTGAAAGCCACACAACATAGACTTTGTAGTACCAAATGGATTTTGTAGGGTAGTATTGCTAACTAACATAGTTATTTGGTATTTTAATTTGGCTTATTTTTCTCTCTAAATGATGTTAAATGGTTTACTAAACCATTGCAAACTGGAGTGTAGAAAGGTCTTTTTCTTGTTACTGGAACATTCCTAAACTGCAAGATAAAAACTGCCTTTGCTCTCCAGGTCAGGATAGGATAGGACTATGTTAGTTTTAATAGGATCAGTGGTGGGTTGCTCCCGGTTTGCCCTGGTTTGGGTGAACCGGTAGCAGTGGCGGCAGGCTCCACCCACCCACCCAGACATCATCAAACACGGTCTGCGCATGCGCAGAAGGGCCACACACTACCGATAATGAACCAGTAGCACCGGGATTTGAAACCCACTACTGAATAGGATGTCTGTAGTTTATCTTTGGATAAGAAAGAAAGCTAATTGACATCTGGTTTGTGTCTTCATGAACCTATTCTTTATTAACATGCTAAATTTTACACCTCTACTTACATTACAGCTCATTTAAATGTAACATGTTTAACTCCATGTAACTGATTTCTTATGCAAAGGAGGGGTGCTTTTCTCTTATCCAATCAACTTTTCTTTTGTAATTTTCTTTGATATGTTAACTATAAATATAAGATGGGTCTCAGGGTTCCCTCTTTGAATGAGAGGAATCCTTTTTATCAGAACATTCTGAATAAATCATAATAAAATGGTTTTCCTGTCTCAGCTGTTTCATTGGAAAAATATGCATACTGAGGCACAAGCCTAGAACCAGAGTTGGCCTTCACTATTGCCATCACATTTATATTAGAAACATAGGGAAGTAATTGGGAGAAATCCAAGACATTCAGGCACAGAATAGTAAAGGGGGAGGGGAACCCTGATCCTTCCATGTAGGTAATGGGAAGAGAATCAAAACCTGGGAAAATCAACTTCTAAACAACATGAATGGGAACATGAGGTTTTCAAGAGGAGGAAATGAGCCCTATTTTGCTTTAGCCTATATTCCTTTGTATTCATTCATCTCTGGTGCTGTGAACTTACATAGCAGGCTACAGACTACTAGAATTTATTTTAGGAAATCTGATTTCAGCTATAATGATTTTCATGGTGTTTGTGTGTGAGAGAGAGGGTGGGGGTTTTAGCTACAATAATCCTATTTTTCTTTCTCATGAATAATAAAACAACAGTGTTGAAAGGGACTTTGGAGGTCTTCTAGTCCAACCCCCTGCTCAAACAGGAAACCTTACACAATTTCAAACCACTGGCTGTCCAATCTTTTCTTAAAAACCTCCTAGTATTGGACAACCCATAATTTCTGGAGGCAAGTTGTTCCACTGATTAATTGTTTTAACTGTCAGAAAATTTTTCCTTAGATCTAGGTTGCTTCTCTCCTTGATTAGTTTCTAACCATTGCTTCTTGTCTTGCCTTCTGCCCCTTGGGAAAATAGGTTGATTCTCTCTTCTTTGTGGCAACTTGTCAAATATTGGAACACTGCTATCATGTCACCTCAGTCCTTCTTTTCACTAGACTAGACATATCCAATTCCTGGGTATGTCTAGTCTAGTGAAAATGACATATACATATATGCCAAAATTTACTTAAAAACAAAATTGAAAATTAAGTTTTAAATGGCTAAACATGAAAAAATGTATTTTTACATTCATATACCAAAACTAGTCTAAATAATTTTATAACCAATGTTTTCCATTTAGTACAGAAGGCTGTTAGTCATAAACAGGCTATTCATCTGATCCACCAAAAAATGCTTAATGACCATAGACAATTATGATTGCTTTGAAATTACAGCAAACCTTTCATTTAGCAGGCTATTAAAGTCAAATGGGATTCTTGAAACTCCAAAATGTATGTGAGAAAAACTTATTTTCCAATAACAGCGAATAGTCATGATAAGAAGCAGCAGCAAACATTGTCTAAACTGATTTACTTGAAATTAGGAGAAAATTTGGATTCTATACATTCAGTCATTAAAATCCAAAGTCTCCTAAACTAAGGAGCATTAAATTTGAGGATTTACAGGAATAAAAACATTTATACCAATAACAAACCAAATGTGCCCCAGAAATGCAAAATAGAGCTTCCTCCTTGGGTATATTACACCTTTTTTAAAAATGACCCTAAATAGAAATGCGGACCAATTTCTTTTGCTACTCGAATATGATTAGGTAGTCTCCAGATTAATACTATACTCTATACTTTCTATTCCAGATTTAGCATTCCAAGGCTACTTCTTGTTAAACAAAGCATCAGTTTCATGATACCAGTTTATATATTATTAGGTCCCCTATTTATAAGTTTGGCTTTGCTATCTGTAGTTACGACTATTGTTGGAAACACCATGTTTATTTGTTACCACCAAGCATATATAGTAAAGGTATAATAAATGAGTAAAACATCTTTCAACATCTACCTGGAAACCTGAGACTAATTAATAGAAAGGAAAGCAGGATAACTGTTCCACTGATTGTGAAAACAATTAATTAATACTTCCATGTATTCATGAATTTAATTTCTACCATGCCTTATTAGATATAGATAGATGCTAGAACATCCCTCTCACAACATTTTTAATCTAATATAGCTCTACGTACAGAACTTGCAACATTTTCTAAGCATTGCATGTATTTAATTGCATTATAATTTTAAAACCTTAAAATTTTTAAACCTTAAAACTGAATATAAAATGTGTGACTACCTCCTAAAAGTAAATGCCTTTGTTAGTGTTTGAAATACTATAAAGAACCAAACAATCGTTGGCTTTTGCAAACTGAAAGATTGTCATTTGCATAAAATGCATTGGATAATATGAAAGAATAATAACTATATTTGTTGATTTAGTGCCTTCAAGTCATTAGCGGTCATTGCTTTGATAAGTCCATGTTGTGTTTCTTGATTTTGGAAAGTGATTTGCTATTGCCTTCTTCCTAGGGCTGAGGGAAATTGAGTCACCCGGTTGATTTTATGCCTTAGTCAGGACTAGAATTCATGGTTTCCCAGGATCTAGCGTGGTGTCTTTCACCACTATTCCAAACTGGGTCTCAACTATGTATCACCAAAAGCATAAATAATATTTTGTAGCTCCCAATTTCTCCAACAAAGAATCATTCAAAAAATGACCAACAAAAAATTCCATTGAACTGTACGCTACTTAAATAGTAGAGGCAATAAAGTAATACTCTTAAATTTCTACCTTTGCTAAGAATTAAAAATGTACTATATTCTTCAAACAATACTCTACAGAAACTAGAGATGACCAACATTTTTCCAAGGAGTCAAGTATTAATATTTTTACACTTAACAGGGAAAAATATTATATTTGGCTCCAATCCTTCGTCCTTTCTGCTTTTTCTACTGTTCACCAGTTCTAGTGGCAGGAAGCTCATCTGACTAATTTACTACCTGCATATCAAGTTAAGTGCATTGATCTTATGTTTTAAGACTGCACTGCAAATAAATCAGATTTTTTTAAAAAAACTAATAACTATAATTTCAAAAGTAAATTTGAGGTTGATGGAGCTGAAATCAGTAGAATTTATTTCAAAGTAAAGACATAGGATTGTATTTTAAATTTTATGAAAGTCATAAATGCATGTGCTTTGGTTCCTGATTTATTGATAATAGTTAAGGGGAAGGCTAAACTAAGAATCCAAAAGGTCAATGATGGTTATAGGGAGTATGAAACATACTACTTTCTGTTTCCAGTGAGGAAGTGGTAATGATTTGTCAATTTTACAGTTTGTATAGTAGATATTTTTCAGCTTATTTTCTCCTTTGGTAACAAATCCATATGGAAAAATTGAGGAGCTTTCCTCCCCATGTATATATATATATATTATGTCACAACTATGTATTAGTAGTGGATATATCATTTCTATTAATCAGGAACAATATGTTCATAGCAATCCAAACAGAATTCTAAGGCCTACATGCTATTTGCTCATTCACCCCACACACAATTAAAATATTTCTGCATGAGCAGCTAAAAAAGAAAGGTTGGTTTTAAGCCAATAATTTGATGATTGTTTCAATATAAATGAATGAACCAATGAGTTCTTTTATCCAGCCTACTACATTCATAATATTTTTACCTTTCTGTCTTTTTTTTTCTTTACAATAAGTTCCCTAATAATCACAGGTCCCAAATATTTTAAACAAATAAATGAAATAAAAATATTTTCATTTTGCTTAGAACACTGCATAAGACAAATAAAGTAAACAAACAAACTTACAAAGAGAAATAGGAGGAAATCATACACAGCTTTGTGAGTTTTCCTGTCTCGAGTACATTTAATTTACTTCAACTGGCAAAATTATCAGAAGGACACTTCTCATTTTCAGTGTTCAAGAAGGGAGCTTGTGTGCTCACTGAAAAAACCTCAGGCTACACGTCTCTAGATCAATGAGCAGCATTACTACCGTCTCTGCTACGGAAAAGCCAGTTCCGAGCCAAGAGTTCAAGGCTCATCTCCAACATTTTTGCAGAGGCCCTCTGAGGAAAATTCTTTCATGAGGCCCTGCATGACATACTCTGTGGCAAAGTTACAGTGCCAAATCCATCTAAATTAAATGTTATTACTGCACATTCAAGTACTGCAGGGCAACTCACAGGAACAATTAATCTTTGGCTAATTTATTAGCTAAGTATGAGATAACAGTCAAATTAATTTATAAGAATGTTAAAAGAAGTTTCCAATTTCCCATTCGGCTGCAGGTAAAACAATGCCAGTAACATCACTGCTTGTATTTCACATCCCTTTCATAAGCTACAGTTCACTTCACCAAATGCATGGGGTAATTAAATGGATACAGGATTTAAATTGGGATAAAAGAGAAGGAAGGTAAGGTGATTATACAGATGCAGGTTACATGTGGAAAAAAATTACAAGTACTGTATTACTTTATCAATTAACAATTATATTCTTTCTCCTCATAGTGCGCTCCCCCCCATTATTGTAGTATATAAAAACTTTTAAATACTGTAACATTTATTTAATCAGTGTAGGGAACACTACACCACATTGCTTCTACAGTATAAGACTCATCTTTATATAAAGTCACCAATGATGCAGTTTTAATTCATAAGATTTAATGAATAATTACAACAAATCTGTTATGAAAGATTGAAAGAAAAATTGACAGAACACCTTGCTGATTGAACAACTTTTGATGATGCAGATTGATACAGGATTCAGGAAACGTTATTCCCAGGAAACTCAATAGGATTATATCCCACAGGGGAAAAAGAATAATATTAAAAATGAATTTTATCAAGACACTGAAACTAAAATAAGTGAGCTGAATAATTTAAAAGATCTACACACATTGAAGAATCTTGTGTAAACTGTAGAGAATAAGGGATTATGAACATCACCTAAAGTTTTTTCATCAGCAAATAATGATGGATGTAAATCATGAAATGAAAGTCTAAAACTGGGTGTGTAATTTAAAGTCAACATAAAATCATATCAATACTAGGTCAATAAAAATCTAGTATATATAAAGATAAGTTTAGTTTCATTAAAGCATAGGTGTCCCATAACCTACGATCTATGGGACAAACCTAGCTCTAAGCCCTCAACATTGTGCCACTGTGGGTGTGGGTCTAGTAACCTTAGAGAGTTTTTAAGAGTGGAAATGTGAGTAGTTGGTCTCCCAGAGATTGCACATTCGTACTGCTTTTAAAATTTTTTAAAACTGCTGGAATTGGCATATCTTTTGTTTGAAAATCACTACTTTTCTGTTGTGATATCTGCACCGTCCTTACATTTTTCCTGATGTGAAAATGCATCTAAAATGATATTTGCACACACACATACAAAAATACAAAAACACATGTATACATATCTGTATGTATGTGTTTGTGTAAAGAAACTATGTTAAACAGTTCAACTGTCCTACCATTTTCCACAGTGTCCTCTCACTATTGTTTTACAGGAAAGGGGGGATCAGAAGATCTTTATAAACATCTGCTATGAAACTTAAGCTAGCATGATGGCTCAGCGGTTAAAGACATTTAGTTCATCAGTCCGGGTTCAAGACCCAAGTGCCACGCAACAGGGTGAGCTCGGGGGGGGGGGGGGGTTGTCCTAGCTTCTGCCCATCTAGTTGTTCGAAAGCATGCAAATGCAAGTAGATAAATAGGTACCACTATTTATACAAGAACAGCATTCTGTGCATCTCGGGGTATAGTCATGCTTGCCACATGATCCTGGAAATGTCTTTGGACAATGCTGGCTCCCTTGGAGATGGAGCCATCTCCATCGAAGATGGGTACCGCCCTCTAAAGTCCAAGATGACTGGACAGGGGAAACCTTTATCATTATGAAACATCAGGTACATAACTAAGGATAAGCATTCATTTGGGGAAAGGGGAATCTTAGAAATGTTAATTAGAATTGGAAAAAGATATGGAGTTTACAGATATAGTTCAGAGACAGAAGACAAGTGTGAAAGAGCAGTAACAAAACTAGTTCTTCTTTTTTAAGCAAATATTTGAACATAGTTGAAAGGAGAAGAGCAAGCCTGGAACAAAGGTGAAGCAAAAGTACAGTATGAGGAAAAAAAACAGAGCAAGAGACTATCGTCTGTCCGTCCATCTAGCTAGCTAGCTAGTTAGTTAGTTAGCTATGACATTTTTTGAACCACCCATCTCCTTCATAGAAGGAATTAGCAAAAAAAAGAAAAACTGGAAAAACTTTAGGCGAACCTGTTTCAGTACTGGAAATGGAAGAAAACAAGGCAATGTGCCCAGATGCACAAACAAGTGACCTGACTAAAAATATATGATGAAAATACATTCACAAAAAATTATACTGGAACAATTAATTTGTTGCTCTTCTTTTTACCAGCAATTGTAATGTAAAATATGAGAGAATCTTAGATTGCAAAAAAGGAATAGAAAGTAAAAAGTTCTAGAAAGACAAAAAGGAATTTTAGTCCTTTATACCGTGTTTCTTCAAAAATAAGACCGGGTCTTATATTAATTTTTGCTCCAAAAGGCTCATTAGGGTTTATTTTCTGGTTAGGTCTTATTTTGGGGGAAATATAGTACTAAATGCATCCATCTGGCTGACAATCTTAACTGGGGCTTATTTTGGGGGTAGGATTTATATTACAAGCATCCTGAAAAATCATGCTAGGACTTATTTTCTGGTTGGGTCTTATTTTCAGGGAAAATGGTAGTAAAAAATTGAGAGAATTTTAATCTTTATCCCTAGGTGTTCAGCAGAGCAAATGAACAGTAGAAACCAGTCAAGAATATAGAGACATCTAGAATAGGTTGCAAGTTTTTTGCATTTTTTTTATTTTTAAAAAGTTCAAATTGTGTTTATTACCTTAATATTAACAACATTAAAAGGATTAGAAAACAGAAGAAGTTGTGACATGCTAACAAAAACCCTGAACTATGATTTTTTAAAAACAATAATGTTATTAAAAATTACAATTACAACCATAAAACCTAATACATTAAAAAAAATAAAAGAATAAAAGGTGCAAAGCAAAAACAACAAAAAATAGAAAAGAAAAATAAACATGTAGTAAAGAAAAAGAAAAATGACTTTCCTCCATCACAATAAGTATAAATAATGTTAGTAACTTATCACCTTCTTTTGAAATACAGCATATGATCTCTTCTTCCCATATCTCATCTCTTTATCTATAAACAAATCCTTAAAGCCTTTTCAGTTCAGTAACGATGTCAGCAAAAAGCCATTGTTTCTAGCGATAACAACATATATATTTTAATTATACTAATTCTATATACATTATAATATTCCTTTAGAAATAATTTCCTAAGCATGTGATCAGCACTGCCAAATCGGACAGCACCAACTATTTGTTCATTTGTGAACATATCCATTTAAACCTCTCCATATAGCACCTGAGTTAAGGCATTTAGTCATACAGAATTTTGTTGGACACAGGTATTTCAATCTACAACAAGAATATGTATATATAACAGTAACTGTTATATTTAGAAGGACATGACTTACAATTAGGATGGCACGCCTTCCTATGGTAAGAGAAAAATAAAATCCATATGTATTTTCAAAATCAATATATAAGAAACTCACTAATATCTGAATGGGAAAAAATAAAACCTAAAATATACTTGAAAATTCCAGAATGGCTCTCAATGATGGAAGCCTTCACATATCCAAATTTGGTGACATTTGAAAAAATTGTGACATATAAAGACATTTTGGACATTGAAGGGAAATTAAAATTGAAGCAAGAGGTTGAAGACCAGGGCATTATACTATCGTGGTGGCCTCAATTTCAAATGCAATATAGATATGAAAAAGTATGGTTTTTATAAAGGACAAAAACCTTTTGATAAGACACTGTTGAACTGTGATGAAAATTTAATTAAGAAGGTATATAACTTATTACTAAATTTAAAAATGGAGGATGAACAGATAGAAGATACAATGGTACAATGGGGAAAAAATTAGCTATAACATAGAACTAGAGAAATGGCAAAATTTATGGGAAAGAAACTATAGGTTAACAATGGCAACTTCTTATAAAGAAGTTTAACAATGGCAACTTCTTATAAAGAAGTTTTACAGACGGCATTTACCACCTGCTAGGTTAGCTAAAATGTTTAAAAATATGTTGAGCAAATGTTGGAAATGTAATAAAAAAACGGGCACATTTTATCATAAGTGGTGGACTTGTGTTAAAGCAAAAAAATGTTGGACAAATACACAAATGGATAGAAAAGATAATAGGGAAACCTGAACTGTTCAAACCTGAACTGTTTTTATTAGGGATGAAATAAAAATTAATAAGAAAAGTATGTATTTAATTACATGTTTTAACAGCAGTGAGGTAATTAAGATATTAGATTGTGCAGAAATGGATAGTCTTACATTGAAAATCAAACAGAAAGAAGACACGGAATATTATCATACATGGAACTTATTTTACCAATGGTTGGAAAAAAGGGGTGGAGAGTAAGAGTGTAATCTGTATTGTTAAGCAATTTAAATACCCAGACAACACAATGTTTATTAAGCACTAAGAAATGTAATGAATAGAAAATTAATACAATTTATTTCTAAAAATATGTATATATAAAATACCCTTATTATGTATCATCAAACAAACAGATTTGGGAAATATGTTTTACTCTATGTTATAATTTCTTTAATTAGTCAAACAAAATTTAGAATTAGATTCAACGCCTAGGTTCTAATTAGATGGATTGTATGTTTTATCCATGCACTGCTGAAATACCAGATTAGGGCTAGAACTTCCTGGACAGTATGTATGTGGTTACCAAAGTCAACTCCAAATTCATGGTAGATAATGCAAGAAAATATGCCATATCTTTCCTTTGTATTGTAAAACATGCATTACTAGACAAATTGCAGTGAAAAAATGTTCAAGGCTCACTCAGCAAGATCTTGGACTGATTGATTTCAAATATCTAGAGAAAGAGCACATAGCTGTGTCAAGGAAGAAAGTGAATTTAAGAATCTCTTTGGAAATTGTCTACTGATTCAATGGCTTATGCACTCTTAATGGATACTTAGTTCCTAAATGGTTATCATGTTATGACATTCATCCAGTGGCCAGATTCTATTTCTTAAAGGTATGCCTTTTATTGCTAGATAGATTAATCTTTCCTTATCATCTAATTTCCAAATTCCAGAGATTTTACAACCTTTGAAATCCTGTTGGGTAAAGCCAAATTAAGCACGATAATCAGATTTTAAGACTATTTACCAGGATACATTACAATCATTGATATTTCCCTTGGTACTTTCTTTGATGTGCTTGAGCTGAAATAAGTTATTTAAACTTATTTGATAACTTTGTTGCTTTTTAAATTTTCTACTGTAAAAATGAAGCAATCCTCTACCATTAAATGTGTGGTCTCGATACCACCAAGAGTGAGACTACTTTTAAACATTTTCTTATTCATGGGAAAGCTCTCTATGAACAAAGTGCCATACAATATTATAATCCTTCCCTTGTTTTATGGACGAGGGAGAAGCAGATAAGCTCTAACAAAACCATCAAGCTCCAAATACTGAGGCGGGAAAACTCTATTACTGAAGAAAGCTAAAATCTGCTACTTTCACATCATATCTCCAGCATACAAAAAGGCATTTTGTATGCCACCTTGAACTCCTTGAAGAAAAGGCATATAAATCTAGAAGAATCACTGGGGAAGATCCCACTTGGAAAATTGAAGGCATAAGAGGAAATAGTCTAAAAGGGCACAGTGGCTACCTTTTATCACCAATTTTACGAGCACAAGTTTACAAGCTCAAAACAGCAGTCACTGACAGACATTTTTAGTGACATTGGGCTTATCAGGTCTGAAAATCAAAAGTCACTCAACAGAACAATAAAAAAGAGAAGCATCTGTGAATAGCCAAAACAAGAGCTATTGTATAGCAAAACAGATTGTATAAAAAGATTTTGTAATATGAGGAATCGGGTTGAAAAAACAGAATGTAGCACTTTTCTACATAGAAAAGATCAAATAGAAAACTAATATAGTTGGAACCAATGCAACAGTCAGTCTGCAACAAATGTAAATGAAATAAAGGGCACAATTATAGCTGCAGGTGCTACAGGAGAATACAATATGAATACAATACAACTGAACTACAGGTAATCCTCCAGTTACAAATGTGTACAAATGGAGCCTATCAATTATATTCATAACTCGAGGATTCGTAGGAGTGAATCACGTAACTTGAACATGATCACTCCCTGCTTTCGCCCACTCATCACTAATCAAATGCCCGGATCAAGTGCACAAGGTATCTCAGGGTGGGGAATGCCATGGGGGGGCCTAGTAATGGAACAGGCCACCCAAGGCTTCCCGATCCACTGAGATACCTCATGCTAACCCCCCTCCCATCCTGCCGTGCCAGACTCACCTTCAAAGATCTGTCTCTTCTCTGCCATGGTTTCTTTGCCTTTGAAGGAGAGGAAAACAGGACAATTTCACTTCCAGCATCCAGTCGGCTTGCAAATGCTTTTTGCGCCAAGAGTGAAATCTTTTGGGGGCCATGATCTCACAAAAGCGGATAGGTGCGTGAAGTCACGCAAGATTACAGTCCCCAGAACATTTCACTTTCAGCGCAAAAAGCATTTGCAAGCCAATAGACACTGGAAGCAAATTGTATTGCTTCCAGCCTATCAGTCGGCTTGCAAATACTTTTCACGCCGAGGATGAAAGGTTCTGTGGGCTGTGCTCTTGCGTGACTTTAGGAACCCATCTGCTTATGCAGAGAATTGGTGCCTGAAGTCACACGAGATTACTGCCCCCAGAACATTTCACTCTCAGTGCGAAAAGCATTTGCAAGCCAACTGGACACTGGAAGGGAAATCGTCCTGCTCTCCTCTCCCTCAGGCAAATAAACCATGGCAGAGACAGATCTTTGCAAGGTAAATACATCGGGCATGGCAGGATGGTAGAGGAAAGCAGTTATGGGGAGCGGGACAGGGGAAATAGGATGAATGTTGTAGTGCCTTTGTGGTTGCTTATAAGGGTTCTTGTAAGTGAACCTCTGACAAGTAAGCATCCTCCTGAAAAAAATGGGATCTAAGGAGATATAGTAATATAAAAAATGATTCAAGCAACAAGGATGAGAACTGGAGAATGTGGTTGGCTGAATGACGCTAAGCAATATGAGGAAGTACATTTGGAGTCTACAAATATAGGGAATGTGATATGTGTAACGTGGAGGCAGAGTCAGGATTTAGTAATAAGGAAATGGTATCCATTATAGAGGTAGAATATACAGCAAACATGGTTCTGGTATTTTAGCCCACTCATGATCTTAGAATAGCAGTAAAAAACCTACAGCACTAAGCAGTGAGGTCTGGAATGCATACCATGACACAGGATTCCTAGTGCTATTAGTTAGGAACAATGTATTCTGACTATCTTTCTTCATTAATTTGGATTTTTTTCCCATACATGCTGGCAACAAAAGTGAGTATACCCCTAAGTGATAATGTCCAAATGGGGCCCAAAGTGTCAATATTTTGTGTGGCCACCATTATTTTCCAGCACTGTCTTAACCCTCATAGGCATAGAGTTCACCAGACCTCTATGGTTCACAGGTTGCCACTGGAGTCCTCTTCCACTCCTCCATGTCATGGAGCTGGTGGATGTTAGAGACCTTGCGCACCTCCAACTTCCATTTCAGGATGCCCCACAGATGCTCAATAGGGTTTAGGTCTGGAGACATGCTTGGTCAGTCCATCACCTTTACCCTCAGCTTCTTTAGCAAGGCAGTGGTCATTTTGGAGGTGTGTTTGGGATCGTTATCATGTTGGAATACTGCCCTGCAGCCCAGTCTCCAAAGGAAAGGGATCATGCTCTGCTTCTGTATGTCACCGTATATTTGGCATTCATGGTCCCTCAATAAACTGTAGCTCCCCAGTGGCAGCAGCACTCATACAGCCCCAGACCATGACATTCCCACCACCATGCTTGACTGTAGGCAAGACACACTTGTCTTTGTACTCACCTGGTTGCTCCCACACACGCTTGACAAAATCTGAATCAAATAAGTTTATCTTGGTTTCATCAGACCACAGGACATGGTTCCAGAAATCCATGTCCTTAGTCTGCTTGTCTGCAACAAACAGTTTGCGGGCTTTCTTGTGCATCATCTTTAGAAGAGGCTTCCTTCTGGGACAACAGTCCTGCAGACCAATTTGATGCAGCATGCAGCATATGGTCTGAGCACTGATCCCCCCACCCACTTCAAGCTCTGAAGCAATGCTGACAGCACTCATACGTCTATTTCCCAAAGCCAACCTCTGGCTATGATGCTGAGCATGGACACTCAACTTCTTTTGTCAACCATGGTAAGGCCTGTTCTGAGTGGAACCTATCCTGTTAAACCACTGTATGGTACTGGCCACCGTGCTGCAGCTCAGTTTCAGGGTCTTGGCAATCTTCTTATAGCCTAGGTCATCTTTATGTAGAGCAACAATTTGTTTTTTCAGATCCTCAGAGAGTTCATTGCCATGTTGAACTTCCAGTGACCATTACAGGAGAGTGAGAGCGATAACACCAAATTTAACACAACTGCTCCCCCGTCACACCTGAGATCTTGTACATTAATGAGTCACATGATACCAGGGAGGAAAATGACTACTTGGGCCCCATTTGGACATTATTACTTAAGGGTGTTGCCACCAGTTTAGACATTAATGGCTGTGTGTTGCATTATTTTGAGGAAACAGCACATTTACACTGTTATACAAGCTGTGTACTCACTACTTTACATTGTAGCCGAGTGCCATATCTTCAGTGTTGTCACATGAAAAGATATACTTAAATATTTACAAAATGTGAGGGGGTATACTCACTTCTGTGATATACTGTATATGATATTTATTTCCAGAAACCAGGACCAGCCCCTTCAAATCTATGATCACTGTAGTATCTAGATCACATGACTCATCATACATTTCTATGATGAAATTTGAAAAATGAGTCATCAGCAATTATATTATCTGCAGCATATGTTCTTCAAAATAAAGATTTGTTGGATAAATATTGTGATGGAAAAACCAGTCTTACTGATGTTGGAAAAAGTAATTTCATATATATTTATGAATTCATTTGTGCAGGGTTTGTTGTTGTTGTTTTGCTATACTTGTTGTCACAGATGATCAGAAAGTTAAACAGAGTACCCTTTTTTTCTCATTTCTTCTCCTTGCCAATTGTCCATGTCCTCCTTTGTTTGTTCATATACCTGGTACCCCTACACAGGGCACTAAACCAAAACTGAACTTTAATTACTGTTTAAAACCCATGTCAAACTCAACTCTCATTGGGCACAAATGAAAATGGAAATGTGAGGAAGATGCTACAGTAGCAGGCATTGGGAGCCACTGCAGTATGTTTGGACAAAGTGGCATACTTTGTGAATGGCACAAGCTGCATCTCTTTATGAATTTACACAGTCTGTACAGTACTGCATACATGTTTATTATTTATAAAAGAAATGATAAAGCCACCAGTGGTGGGTTGCCCCCGGTTCGGACCGGTTCGCTAGAACCGGTAGTAAAACCAGCGGGAGGCCCCGCCTACCATCCCAGATGTCATCATCAGCAATCTGTGCATGTGCGAGTGAAGCAATTGCGTGTGCGTGATCCCGTTGCAAACCGGTAGAAAAGGTAAGTAGAACCCATCCCTGAAAGCCACACATAGAAATACGCAACAGCTAAATTTCCCACAGGCAATTCTCCCTGTATGAAGGAAAGGATCAAATTGATTTAGGCTACAATCCTGCTGACTTCTAAATGTGGGTAGACCTAAACTTACCCCTAGGGAGACTTAAAAAGGATTGTGCTGCAGATAGGAGCAAATTGAAAAGGCGGTACCTTCTGTGCCCAAATATACTAAAAATGTGATTAAATACTTATTTACAATGCCTTATTTTTAATCGAGGCATAGCCTGACGTGAAAGGAGTTTATTTTGGATCGGCTGTTAAGGCTCAGACCAGTCTTAGATAAAATTCGGAGACGTGAGTATTGCAACAGGATAAAAACCAAATAAATAATTGAAAGTATTACCAACAGACAGCTAAGTATCCGGTCATCCATTCTTGGTCATCCATTTCAGAGTTGTCTCAAAAGTGTCTTTTCAAAAAGCAACTGGACTTTTTTTTTCCCCTTGAGGAAGAAGAACGTTTCGTTTCTCATCCAAGAAACTTCTTCAGTTGTGATTGCGGTGGAGATGGAACGATAGGTACTGACAGTTGAGACTGGACGGACTGTCACAGAGCACACTAAGGAACCAGAGGACTGCAAAGAAATACAATCCCACCTCACCATCACCATGGGGGTCAGAACCTATTCTTCCATCCCCCCCCCCCCCCATCACAACTGACGAAGTTTCTTGGATGAGAAACGAAACGTTTTGTTCTTCTTCCTCAAGGAAAAAGCGGTCCAGTTGCCTTTTGGAAAAACACTTTGGAGACGACAGGCAGCTAGTCCGAAGCTCGAGTAGAGGGAGGGACTTGCAAGTCCTCCCGCCGCTCGATTAACTCTCTCTCTCTCTCTCTTCACAGAGAGAGAGAGAAAGAGAGAGAGACTTCATCTTCATCTAGAGAGAGAGAGAGAGAGAGAAACTTCATCTTCATCTAGAGAGAGAGAGAGAAACTTCAGAGAGAGACTTCATCTTCATCTATAGAGAGAGAGAGAACATCATCTTCATCTAGAGAGAGAGAGAGAGAGAGAGAGAGAGAAACTTCATCTTCATCTAAAGAGAGAGAAAAAAACTTCAGAGAGAGACTTCATCTTCATCTATAGAGAGAGAGAGAACATCATCTTCATCTAGAGAGAGAAACTTCATCTTCATCTAAAGAGAGAAAAACTTCAGAGAGAGAGAACATCATCTAGAGAAAGAGAGAAACTTCATCTTCAGAGAGACGGAGAGAGAACATCATCTAGAGAGAGAAAAAACTTTATCTTGAGAGAGAAACAGAAACTTTATCTAGAGAGAGAGAACATCATCCAGAGAGAGAGAGAAACTTCATCTTCATCCAGAGAGAGAGAGAAACTTCATCTTCATCTAGAGAGAGAAAAACTTCAGAGAGAGAGAGAGAGAGAGAGAGAGAGAGAGAGAGAGAGAGAGAGAACATCATCTAGAGAGAGAGGAAAGAAACTTCATCTTCATCTTGAGAGAGAGAAAGAAAGAAACTTCATCTGGGGGAGGGGGTCCATGCGATTCCCCTCCGAGGAATCTGGGGCCGGGCAAGGCGGTGGGAGGCGAAGCCTGAGGCCGGCTACTCACTGTGCGGGTCGCTCTTCTCCCGGACTCCGTCCACTCGGCCATCAGGGTTAATCCTCAGGAAGAAGCCTCCGTTTTTGCAGTACAGCCGTTTGGGGTCCTTAAAGTGTCCAGGCGGGAAGGGGCCACCGCTGCCGCCACCGCCGCCGTCGTCGGGAAAGGTGGTGATGCTCCCCGCAGCCGCCATCCCCGCCGGGCCCGGCGCCACAACCGAGGGCTCCCCTCTGGACGCCCTTCCTCCACTTCTGCCCGCGCCTCGACGGCTCCCTCTGCCGCGGCTCCCTCTGCCGCGGCCCCCCAGTATCGCCTCTCGACGGCTGCCCCGTGGAGCGCCTGCCTGAAAGGGAGCGCTCCCTCGCACGGGGAGGAAAGGCGGGGAGTGGGGGGGAGGAGAACGGGGCGTCCGCTTTCCCCCGCTTTCGTTCTCCTTCCCAAGCTTCTTCACGTCGCTCCGCAGCTCCGAGCTGGACGTTCAGTCAGTTCTTTTAGCCAGGCGGTCGGCAGAGCCCGGCCGGCTGAAGGCTTCGCCGCCTGCTGTCGCCCAATGCAAGAAGCCAAAGGAGGGAGTCGCTACCGCCTGTGACTGCCTGAGCAGGCCCGCTCAGTCCGCGCTATTATTTACTTGTTTGTTGCCCCCCTCGGCCGCCCCCGGTCCCTCCTCCTTCCTGCTCTCCTCCCCACACACACGCACCTTCCCCTCGGTGCTTCCCTGCGCTGGCTCTCTGCCTGTCCCCGGCACGAGAGAATGGCTCGCCCTGGCTCCACTGCTGGAAACTGGCAAGGATGGAGAAGCGAAGAGGTTCGTTCCTTCCCGCCTCCTTCGCATCCCTTCGTGTAACCCTTACCCTGCCCAGCGCTCGCTCCGCTCCGCTCCAGGGCCCTTTTTGGGCCGCCTGTGCAAATCCCGAGTTTGGCAGTTGCTTCTGCGCGATCGGTCACTGCTGCCCCACCGTAAGAGGGGCCTCACAAGGGGATAATTCGCGGTTCTTTCGTGACAACCGATGGGAACGTTTCCAGGTGGCGGCGTTTCCTCCGCCTGCTTAACGATGCCAAAACCAAAACTCTTTTGAAACATCGAGGTGATTGTGTAGCACTAAGGGACTAGAGGTGCCCATTTCCCTAAGAGAGGTTTCAAGGATTTGTTTGTTTGTTTGTTTGTTTTTATGGGGAGACAATGGAGGGAGTTGTTCTGATCCCATACATGTTTATCCCAAATTACAATTAGTTGGATCAATACTTTCTATTCAAGAGAATAAAATTTAAGAGTCCCAAGTGTTAATTGCTGCTTAAAAGACAGCAAAACATTTTCAATGTTTCTGCATAAATGTGACTAAAACTCTTATCTCGTTTCCACGTAAGTCCTAAAACTAGATAAAGAAAACCCAATTAAGCAAATGAATCAAAAACTATCACACTTATTGGTTGATTTATTGAGGAAAATGATCCAAACCAGGGGTGAAATCTAGCAGGTTCTGACAGGTTCTGGAGAACCGGTAGTGAACTTTTGAGCAGTTCAGAGAACCGGCAAATACCACTTCTGGCTGGCCCCAGAGTGGGGTGGGAATGGAGATTTTGCAATATCCTTCCTCCAGGAGTGGGGAGGGAATGGGGATTTTGCAGTATCCTTCCCCTGGAGTGGGGTAGGAATGGAGATTTTGCAATATCCTTCCCCTGCAGTGCGCACCAAGCCACAACACGCCCACCAAGCCACGCCCACAGAACCGGTAGTAAAAAAAAATTGGATTTCACCACTGATCCAAACCAATATTTTCTGTGGCAAAAGTATATGAATTTCTAGGATTATCAGTTCATTTGAAGGTGAAATTTGAATCAGGTATTTCAGTCCATGAAGAATAATCAGGTGAGAGATCCTGTTTAAAGAACAGAATGCAAGGCTTTCACTATGAACATCTTATCTTCACAAGGCAGTTATCTGGAATTGTGTCATGACTCAAACAAAGGAGTCTGAGGACCTCCCCAAAACTATAATTGATGCTCACCAGACTGGAAAAGTTCCTGTAACCTGACTACACTGCAAAGCTCTAGATTTCTTGATCAGTATGCCTTAAGTAAAGCTTGGCAACAAAATAAATGTTTGGCCAATGTATGCTGAAGGAATGACCATGGAATTTTACTTGTTGGGAAATTTTCAGAAGAAATATTCTGGTCAGTTGGAATGCTAAATCCCATAGAGATCTGGGAAGAGAGGAGGCATTAAAAATCAGTATGATCTTTACTTGACCATTACTTGGGCCATTCCTACATTAACCATAAGTAAAATAAACACTTAGGGCAGCAAGGTTAGGGGGTACCATACAGTTTTTTTCCCAATCATACCATTAACTCTTTCATTACCACGCCTGACTTCAGGGTTTTTTGCCTTTATTTGCTGTATTTGACTTTAGTGTGCACTGTTGAAAACATTTTCTTTGATGTGGTGAATAATTAACATTTAAAAGAGAGGTTTGAAGTTGTTATCAAATATTTTATTTATTTCCCTCTCATGAAGTGAGAGTCTCATTTTCCCAGGGGCACCACAATGGCCTATGCTTAGGGCATCAGTTGGGTTCAATCCACCTATGTCCTGGACACTATATATGTTTATAGCTAAGAATACGAATGGCTTGGTTACTACCAGCCACAGAACAAAAAATGTTAGACCTCTAGAAAACATTATCTCTTTCCATCAAAGAGCATGATGCTTGGAATCCCATAAGATCTTGTCCTCTTTTTAAATTAATGATGTATGACTGCAGTATTCTAGAAACTATTTGAAGTAAGCCTCACTGAATACTACAAATGTACACATAGCAAAACCTCGTTGCATTTTTGTAAGCGTCTTGTGATTCAACTATTTCAATGAGATTAAGTTACATTCTTTCTATAACTGTACCCATATTACAAAACAATCTGGCAACTGAAATGTGCCAGAATTCATTTCTGTTGGATGATAGAGCAGAGTGATCTGTTTATGATGCTATTTATATTTCAGATGTATGCAGGTGCTCCTTGACTTACGACCACAATTGAGCCCAAAATTCCTGTTACTAAGTGAAACGTTAAGTGAGTTTTGCTCCATTTTACAACCTTTTGTAGATGACGAGGCTGAGTCCAAGGGAGGGGTCAAATGTATCATCAGTCATGAGTCCTTGAATGCCCACAAGAAATCTAGGCCCAGCCCACCTTGAATTCCTTTTTAACTCCTACTTATTTCCTTTGACCATTAGTAGTTCAGGTTCTTGTAGACAGCTTAAGCTTGCAGTAAATCTTTATACTCATTTGAACTGCCTGAATCTCCTCATTTCCCCCATACTTTCCCCCTTTCTTGCCACCATTGTTAACTGAATCACTGCAGTTGTTAAGTTAGTAACCGTTAAGTGAATCTGGCTTCCCCACTGATTTTGCTTGTGAGAAGGTGGCAAAAGGTGATCGCATGATCCAGGACACTGCAACCATCATAAATATGAGTCAGTTGCCAGGCATCTGAATTTTGACCAGGTGTCCATGGCGGGCTGCAATGGTCGTATGAAAAACATCATGTCACTTTTTTCAGTGCTGTTCTAACTTTGAATGGTCACTAAATGAACTGTTGTAAGTCAAAGACTACCTGGATACAAATATCAATAGTCAAACATATACAGGAATTCATTATTGGTAACTTTCTGAAACAGTTCTAAAGAAACTGGAAACATTGACAACAGTGCAGAAAAGCTTCTTTTAAAATCACAGTGCAGTAATAGACTCATTTGTCTTAATGGCCCCATCCTGAATGTGATACTGCCAAAATTCACACCTTGCCTCATTCATTCAACTTAGACTCACCTTTCAATGATGAGGAGCCTGCTGGGCAATCACAGGTGCTGTGCCAATTTCACGCTGAGCAAAAATGATTCAATCAACTCCCTAAGTGCTAAACAAATAACTAATTTGGCATATGTTCCTATGAAATGGCAGGAATCAGATGTGCAATCATGTTTATTTGCAAGAAATTAACTCTGTCCTGGAACACAACCAGAATGATTAGGAAATGTTATGATCCTGGAACAATGGAGTCTCCTGTTGATTAGTTCAAACCCAGGATTATATTAAAACTAAATGTGCCTAAAACTCAGAGAATTGTTGTGTGGCTTGACTTGAATGTAAATACTTTAATCAGGAGATGGATTGAGTGATGTACATACGGAAACCAGATAATTTTTTTCATCTGAAAAAACTCTACTAACTGAAAACACACTACGTATTTGTGTCCTTTAAAGCAGAAAATGTTATTTCTGAAAACATCACTTTTGGAAATGAAACATTTTCCTACAGATAACACAAACTGACATTGTGATGTAGACTTGAAGATGTTATGAATTTGTTTATACTGTAAAAATAAATTACAAGTTTTATAAACAAAATAGACATTAGGGCACTCAGGGATGCAATAAGAATGCTACAATAAAGTTATTATTGTTTTGCCAAAGACTATTAATTATAGTTTTACACGAGAAAATACAGAGCTTTCTAATGTATTAGCAAGAAACATTTATGATTTGGTAGATTAAAAAAATATAAGCAAAATTGAATTAAAAGTAATTTCTTGTCAGTTTGGAGACTACAAAACAGTGTGCGTTATAAAAGTTATGATGTAAATCTGGCAACAACATAATGTAACCCTAAAAACATGTGGACTTGCAACATTGACTGGATGTTACAGCATATGATTTCCAAGGGCAGCTTGTGTGTCATCACCCTGTATTATAAAATATCACATCTGTAGCTGGGCAGTTGCTCACAAGATCAGGACATCTATCTTTTTTCTGACTTTATTCTTAAATTTAGTTCTTTTCTCAATCAAGTACCCCAATAGGTCATAAGTTCAAAGAATTCTGCATTTTAAGTAGTGCACATTTCTAATTAATCAGAAATTTACATGACTTTTTTTTTTAAATTCGCAGCATTACAGGAACATTCTAAGCAATGTAGAAATGAAATATGATCATTGCAGACTTTAGCGATGATCAAATCTCTGGCAAGTTTATTATCATATGATGATAATATAATGATCATACTTTTTCTCTTTAAATGACGCCTAAGTGCATAAAACTTCCTTATGTTCCTAACTAAAACACATAGTTAATGAATAACAACTTTTAACAGTTGAATTAACAATGATGGGCTGAACTCACATTTCCTAAAGTGAAATATTAATCAGGACTATATTTAAATAACACGTCACATGAAGAAAATGTTCTCCATTCTTGATAGTTCTGTTCTCCCCAAAGAACACAGACATAAAAATTCACTGCTTTCTACTTTGCTTTCACTTCATTCTACAACTATTGCCATAAATTCACAGCATGAGGCCCAACAAGGGATTCTAAGTGCTTAGTACTTAAGTAATGTTCCAAGAGACTTTCAAAGCAAGAGTCACTGAGTAGATCTCAACAAACAAAAAACCTGTACATAATTACAGCTTATTGTACCATTTGTTTCCCTAAAATCTTTCTAACAACGCATACAATGAATTTTTATTGTCCTAGCTGAACAGAAGAAAAAAGCAAAGCTTTCTGTGAAAAACTTTTTAGCATTTGTTTAATACTTATTAATGTTAATACTTATTTTTAGAGCTTTTTGTGCTTCAGTGTTCCATATGTTTATCTGCAATACCCCATTTTTCTACCAATCTGGTGCTTTAAATCACTCTATGGACAAGAATAAAAAAGGTTAAACTATCTGGGAGTATATGTGTATACTATGCATGTGTATGTGTCTGTGTATCTTTTTGTGTGTGTGAAGATTATTGGGTAGAGGATCTCAACAGCTCTCATTCCCCTTCTACAAAGACTTCTTTCTCTTCTTCAAGTCAATGAACCATCCTACTAATCTCTCCCTTTCCCTCCCAACTCTCCACTTCTTCCTCCCATGTCATCAATTTTTGTTCTCCTCTCTTTATGCTCAACTCAGGATCCAGCCTACCAACTGGTTTCTCCTATCCCCACATCCTAAGATCCAAAGTTTCCTATCCCAGGATCCAGCCAATGTCTCCTATACACACAAATATGTATGCATATGCATATACCTATACACATACGATACATGGACAAGTCAAGAGAACCTGGAATTGATGGAATGTTACTACAAGAGCAGATCTAATGAGAGGGGATATATGACAGAAGATTTATGGACAGAAGACCACAGTAACTGAGAAACAGCTCCCAGTAGTTACCCAACACTTTAACATAATGAAGATAAGCTGTTCTCACAACTTGAAATAGAAAACCACATCTCATACTCAAGAAGACCCAGAAGAATAACTGGGTTTGCAGCCAGCACCTGAAGCTAGAATGTTAGTATCACCATCTCCATTACAGAGCACAGATGCTGTATGTCTACGTTTTAGATGATGGCAATAATATTTTTTTGCAAAATATGGTCTAAACATAAGTGCCTATTACAAGGAAATCTTTAGAAGTCTATAGTAAGGTAGTAATAAGATAGAAATAAATGTATATTTGTTGCTTCAACTATTATAGTCCAAGAAGACATCTGTATATTGTTACCAATCTTCTCAACTCTATTTCATGCACCCTATGTAATCTGTGTAATGGACAATAAATCTTGCAATGTGTTACTATTAAGTTCGGGAAAATATCATCTTTTAGTGTCTGACTTGGTCATCCAATGAGTATAGTTATCACATCCACATAACAATACTATGAAGAACTAGGTGTCGTTGATGGGAAGGCATATGCAGCCCTCAAATAGGTAAGTATGGTTGATTGTGTTTTTTGAGATTGATATACTGGACAAAATGTTTATTTCTTGGAGGGGAATGTTGAACCTTATTTCATCATGTCAGTTTTGTGCCAAGTATGCCTGCAATTTCTCAAATATGACATGTCTGATTCTCCAGCCAATCTTCAACAGCTAAAAGAATTAAGTTGTAAAGGTATAAAAGCCCATTTAAATTCTTGGTAGTCATTGTTTCATCATTTCCTAAGTACAGAACACTTTCTATATGAGTAAGTATGATATAGTATTGCCCCATTATGCAAAAAATTTAAGCATCACTATCACTTCTATTAGGTCATCATTATGCAAATGATACAAATCACAACAATTGTAATAGAATTAAGATAATATTAACATACACTTAATTTTCTCATTCAGCCTTAAGTTATTATGATTACTTAAACAAAATAGATTTGCAACTATCCAGACAGAAATTTGGTCTACTGTTTTCTAAGTTTGCAAAACGAGATCCCATTTAATTTGAAGATTCACTGTATCTAGTCTTGATATAGGTTTCTGCTTTGTTTTTGCACAACCACCACTTTTGTTATATCCTAGCTTCTATAACATCTCTGCAATTACACCAACCCAGGTCCCCACTGAGTGGACAATCCGTCAGATTACCATCATAGGAATAATCCACTCTAGCTGCTAAAATTTAACAGTTTTGTGAAAAGTGTAATAATGATAACAGCGAAACAATGGGACTAATTTCCGCTACCCTTTCCTTGTCTCTTGAACATAACACTGGAAATCAGCATTTCTTTGATTGTATAAGAAAGTAGGTAAGGAAATCTTAATTGAAAGTCTTCTCCCCAAGATCCACTTATAGAAACTCAGCTCCATTTGTGATACCTCTTTGCATTTTTTTTTAGTCTACTCAATGTATGTTGTGGTAGAGTAGAATTTATGAAGAAGGATACCCAAAATAAACAAGAGCAGCCTGGCAAAGTCTTCAACCCAGAGCCTCCACCTCCTGACTGCAGTGCCAAGACTGACGGATGTGTTCCCCATCTGATGATGAAGATATGAAAACCATTTGCTTTGCAACAGTGATTCAGAAGCAATACACCAGAGGAAGATAAGAATTGGCAATGGGAACAAGAAATTTCATGCAAGCATTGTTTTCTGCTGATTCTAGATTGGGTGTATAGGACTTTAACTCAGTATTGGGGGAGGAAACGTCCCACAGCACTAACGTTCCAGTTATTGAAGCATAAACAATAGCTGACAACAGATTTCTTGCTGGAGAAAATCTAGACACCCTTTTAAATAGACACGCACTCATTTTTTTTGTACATTTAAGGACTGGACTTCCTCCCATCTCTGAATTTCACATAATATAAATGCATATAATACACTCTTGAAACATCAATATTTCTCCTCAGTATTAGATCTCTATGTCTAGAGATCAGGATACTCTTTGAACCCAAGGTTATTATTTGACAAGAATTTGAGAGAATGGAGATGGAAACAAATTTTGATTTAAATTTAAATTAGATTTAATTTAATTACCATTAAGTTTGCTCCCCATTCAGTTAATGATTAAAAATTAGAATTATTTACATTGTAGAAAAGCAGAGGGATACTACTCAGATTTTGAGGATAGTATTTACCTTCAGATTTAAAGTTAATGGAGCTGAAAATATTTTCGGTCAACAGATATGAAATTGAGCAGATAGCAATTTATATTGATTTGGCTAACTAACTGGCTGTTCCAAAATCCCTTGAGGATAGCTTTCTTAAAACACTGAAACTTTTAGTAATAATTATAAATAAAATAATTAATAATACTTTAATAATAATTAGCCTGATCACTGATTTTATTGATTAGTTCAAGTTGGTCCTCAAACTAAAAAAAAATACTTTCTCACCTCGCTGTATTTTTCTTACTCATTTATTCCAGCTAATAGACAGGTCCCTTATTCCCTACCTTATTATATATGTATAGGGTGTGAAAGAATCCAGGGAGAAAAATTAGTCATTTATACTACTTGGGTGGGTTTCTGTTTGTTAAAGAGTCACTACCCAACAGCAATCTGGCTCATTCTTGTTTTATAGAGCACTTCCATTCCAGTCACATGAAGTTAATCCTTTAATCATTTAACCAGCTGTACAACTCTATTGAGTGCTAGGTCAAATCTGGTTTGCTGAGGTCATGTCAAAAAACAGGAGAATATTTTCCTTTTTTGATAAGACATTAGTGGGCGGTGCTGGACTTTTCTTAAGTAGTTACTCACAAGAAAAATGAACTTGATATTTGTAAATGTCATAGATTTGCGGCCAATTTCTACACATAGAATTTGGCTAAAGAGCAGCTAATGATTAACAAGATAATTCAGATAAAGGAAAAGGAAATGGTGTATGTTTTTAATGTGAAGTTAAAGTTAAATGTATCATTTCCTACCATTATCTTCAAGTGTGATCACGGTTACATATAACTCGTGTTTCTTTTTAGACATCTTTATATATATCATCTTGTAATTCAAAATAGGTAAACAACATATAACTCATTTAGAAAAAGAGATTGTTTTAATAGTTGACACCAATGAGAAGATAAATCAACAGAAGTAATGGGAGATGCTCACTTACTATTAAGTGATAACACTTCTTGTTATTGTTCTTGCCACTTGACCCATAAATAAGTATAAAATTCAATGCAGCTTATTCCCAAGAAAATGTACAGAGAATTGTACCCTTTAGTCTCAATACTTCTAAAAAGGATAGCAGGCAAAGATGATTAGGGGACTGGAGGCTAAAACATATAAAGAACAGTTGCTGGAATTGAGTATATCCAGTTTAATGAAAAGAAGAACTAGGGGTGACATGACAGCAGTGTTCCAATATTTAATGGGTTGCCACAAAGAAGAGAGAATCAGCAATCAGCTATTCTCCAAAGCACCTGAAGGTAGGACAAGAAACAATGGAAGGAAATTAATCAAGGAGCGAACCAATCTAGAACTAAGGAGAGATTTCCTGACAGTTAAAACAATTAATCAGTGGAACAACTGGCCTCCAGAAGTTGTGAATGCTCCAACACTGAAAGTTTTAAAGAAGAGATTGGGCAACCATTTGACTGAAATGACATAGGATTTCCTGCCTCCAATCTGAAGCACTCCACATGTGTCCAGATAGCTTGCTTCTAACTCTGTTATTGGAAGATAGGTCCCTTCCAACTCTGATATTCTGTATTCTGTTTATAACCAATGTCAATGAAAGCACACCAACATCACTGTGCAGTGGGATTTTGGAGAAAGAGTTAAATCTAAACCAGCAGTTAGGCAAGAAAGCAAATGTATAGTTCCAAACATCAAGAAGATCAAAACAATAAAGAGCTCCTTCCTGAAAAATACATTAGGCTGGGATTCCTGGCCAAAGGTCATCTAAGGAGCTCCCTGATAAGAATGATTCAAATCTAACTTTTATAAGCCTTCCAAATTCACTCCCAATACTGATCCAGGAGATAATAACTTGGAATACTGAGTGCCTTATTGGCCTCGAATGAACTAGATCCCAATGAATTGGGTATGGCCAAAACAAAAATGTAATATAATATGGATATTATCATGGATAATATAATATGGATATAGATAACACTTTTCCTCATGTCTCATTAAGGCTTTGGTAGCAACTCTTGTGGGGATGTGGGGGCATTTACCCCAGGCTCCTGGGGTTCCATGTGGCCCAAAATGTTCCTCTCTTCTAGACATCAGTTTGTAAATTAAGGCATTGCATCTTTCTCTAAATATCTTCCCATATTACTCTTTCATAAGGATCTGTGCAGTCCAGGCAGTCCCTTAAATTTACATAGAAAATTGAATGATTTTTGGGTGCAACTGCCAAATGCACATGCATACATATCACTTTAATATAAAACATGTCAGAGTAATATGCTATAATCACATATTAGTTTTATGGTATGAACTTGTAAAGAATGCCAATCAGAGTGGACAGAATTTGCTTTTAAAAGACACACTCACACTGTTCAGTAGTCAAACTGAACTTCAAATGTGTATTTGTTTTCATTTCTTATTTTTATACTATGGCTGCATGAGTACTACTCTTTTATTATATGCTTTAATATTATGCTTGGATTAGAGACATTTGGGCTAATTGAAAGCACACTTCCACAATCCCCAAAACATATGGCTTTTTGCAGACTAGCTAACATAGGGATAGTGAATAATAATGGCAAAAGCCTGAGGAGTGGAAAAGTCTGAACCAAAACGTTTGCAGTTGGCATCACTGTCAGGATGAAGTGACTAAAATACAATTCTAAGTTACTTCAGAGAGGAAGCATGTCCAAAATGCTGTAGCCATTTAATTCTGTTGCACTTAAAAGCTGTTTGAATTGTCACTCAGTTTGTATTCTTGACTCCGTTATATTTCATCAGGATAAAACCCTTAATATAATATCAGTAGCACTTAGATATAAATGCTGCTCCATAGTATTTTACAGCTCTCACTAAGTAGTTTACAGAGTCAGTATATTGCCCTCAAAAATCTGGGTCCTCATTTTACTGACCTTGGAAGGATGGAAGGCTGTCAGCCTTAAGCCAGTAAGAATCAAACTGCCACACTGCTGGCAGTCAGCAGTCAGCAGAATTAGCCTGCAATACTGCAGTCTAACCACTGCACCACCGCAGCTCTTAAAGTGATATGAGAGCAATCAAGAACAAAGGAGAAACCAGAAGTTAGGATCAAAAATCTGAAGATTCATTGTAGGCTAAATAGACCATATTGTCTCAATACAGACAGAAAATTTTGTTCTTGTCTCCAGGAAGCCAGGTGGGTAAAGTCCGTCCCGCAGATGCTGTGGTCATAACAGGGGCAGAAATTAACAAAGACTGGCAACATTCTCTGAGATGTCTTCTGAGATTTCAGTTGCTCTTAAAATTTGTTTGGGTTCTCAGCACATTCTCAGAAAATTGACATCTGACAATTTTCAGAAAGGAACATTAAGGGATGCCAATACTTATAATTCATCTCTAATCTCTACATACTGTATACTACTAACCCTTGACAGTCTTATGGAAACAGTAATTTAAACACAGGTTTTTTTCCTGAAACATATGTTTTTATAATCTCTCAAAAACTATCCGCTTTAAATAGAAAAGCCTTTTGATTTATTGTTTACTGAAAATACAAATCTGTCAGAAACAGAGGCAGTCAGGTGGAAAAAAGATGACATCTGAAAGCAAAGAATTTGGCACAAGATGAAACATACAAGCAGAATATCCTTCTATGCTCATAAACATACATAATCCAGGTAACAAAAAATATGAAAACACTTTAATCATACTTTTAAAAATAGGGAAGGTACGTATATTGCCTGCCTAAACAGCACCAGAGATGCAGCTTATCCTATAGTCTTTGGGAGCGTGTTGCCACAAAAAAGGCTTTATCTCACATTCTCATCATCTGAATTACTTTTATGGAAATTTATAAAACAAGTCTTCAGAAGATAATCTGAACGAAATGACAGCACTTTAAACTGAGAGAAAAAGAATAGACGCTAATGATGTTGATGTAAGACCTCTGAAATGGCAGCTTTCAAAAAACATACCAGAGATAAATTTGGTTCCTGCACTCTGCACTAACTGCATTTCTGGAGGTTATGTACTGTCCAACTGCTCTTGTATTTCTACTTTCCTTACTTGTTGTCTTGGATCCTAACATTTTTATCTTTTAATGGAAAAACCATTCCATACACCCTTTCATGAATTGTAAATTGCTCTTTTGTTTTATAGAGAAAATGATTTTGTACTGAGTCCCAAGGTTAACTAATGTGCCTTTATCCAATTTACTTTGGTTATAAAATAACCAGCATTCCATTTCTAGAAAAGTTGATGGCCTTGGAAAAAAAGAGACATTGGGACAATATAGAAAAGATCTGGAATATGTTTTTAGTTTACAGATTTCAATGCATGTACAATATAAAAATGGGGTCCCATTTAAATAGTGTTGAAGTTATTGCTTCAGCTTTTGATAAATAATATGATGTTCACCCTTATCAAGAGAGTGAGACAGTTGTCTCAGGAAGTAGATTAAAGAGTACTGAGATGGGCTTTTTTGTTTTAGAATAGAATGGAATTTTTTATTGGCCAAGTGTGATTGGACACACATGGAATTTGTCTTGGTGCATATGCTCTCACTGTACATAAAAGAAAAGATACGTTCATCAAGAATCATAAGGTACAACACTTAATGATATTCATAGGGTACAAATAAGCAATCAGGGAACAATATCAATATAAATTGTAAGGATACAAGCAACAAAATTAGTCATACAGTCATAAGTGGAAGGAGATGGGTGGTGGGGAAAGAATTATCAGAGTGGGGAAAGAATTATCTTTGTTTTTGGATTGTTTTGTGTCAAATGGCAAAATTATTTGGCTGGCCTTGGATACACATCAGCTTCCCGAGCCTGGATGACATCTAGATATAAGGATTTTAATTCTATAAGTGGCTATTGTTGAGAAATATATAATAGGATCCTCCAATGCAGATTATAGCCTTACCTGTAAACAGAGATGCCAGAATTTATAGAGGTGTTAGAAAAGGCCAAGGAACATGAAATGTTATTACTTACCTATGTACACTGAATAACTGAGAACATCAAACCCTTCCCAAAAGCATTATGTGAGTCAAAGTTTATAGAAAAGGCTTTAATTGTGCTGAAAATGCAAAGGATCTGCAAAATCTGTTATTAAAAGTCAAAACGTGTAGAGAAAAGAATGGGACTAAAATTAAATATAAAGAAGACCAAACTAATGACAATATGCAAAATATCAGCCACATCAAGTACAATGAAAATATCAAAATGGTAGATACTGTAGTTGGTTTTATGCCTAAGGCAGGATTAGAACTCCCGGTCTTCCAGTTTCTAACCTGATATACACCAAGTAGCTCTCAAAAAGTACAGGTCTTGATTTTTTTATGAAGTAGTATATCATATTTCTAAGTTTTCATCTAGGCTGTTTTGTCTCAATCAATCTTGAAGAGTTTTTCCCTCAGGAATGTTTAAGGTGGTCTGCACTTGCTTTTTTTATTGTCTCAGGCACATTATAAGAAATAAAAACACATGAAAGTGGAACATTCACAGATAGGCTTATGAAGTGGGCAAAGTCTAGATGCCAAAGTTCTTCACAAATTATGAAACACATAACTACAATCCAATATCTATCTGTCTATGCACTACTACCAGTGGTGGGATTCAAGTAATTTAACAACCGGTTCTCCCAAAGTGGTGCGAACTGGCTGAATCGCACCACTGACTATTACTAAAATTCTTCTAATGTCTGCAAACTTTAAATGGGCCAAATGGTGCATCAGAGAACACAACTTTTTTAACCAAGGTTAAAATGAGCTAAATTACAGAATGTGCCCAAAATCAGGACTCCTGTGCAATTGGAATTTGGAAAATTTTTTAAATCAGGATGTAAAAATTATCATAAAGCATTTTATGACATAATATAAAATATCATAAAATATTTCCTATGGTCAACTGCTGATGTTTGACCATCAAACATAATAGACTATTCTGGGGACAGATAACTTTAAAGATTTGGCCTTTAAAATTCTTTTCTAACAATGATGAGGGATATGCATTTAAATGGACCTTGGAGGATAAAAAATCTTAGTTAGCAACAACTTGTAAAGATAGTAATTTGCTCCTATGTTGTCCCCCCAAAAATGTATGTCCAAATCAGAGGTGGGCTTCAAAAATTTTAGCAAGGGGTTCTCTGCCCAGTTGTTGGATAGGCATGGCCATGGTGCACATGGCCTAGTCGGCCTCCTGCACCATGGGGGGGGACGTTTTTGCCCTCCCTGGGCTCTGGAGGCTTTTCTTGAGCCTCCGGGAGGGTGAAAATGGCCTCCCCAGACTCCGGAGGCCCTCTGGAGTAGGCCTTCCAGTAGGCCAATTTTTTGCCCTCTCCGAGCCTCCACATGCGCCCTGCACTTACCTGCATCCAAAACGGGTGACGTGGGAACTCCTGGGAGGGGAGGAGTGGGTGGCGCCAGCCAGGAGTGGGATTTGGGGGTTCTCTGAACTGCACAAAATCTTAGCTAGAGGTTCTCCTGAACCCCCAACAGCCCACCCCTGGTCCAAATTGATGGGAGTATGATCCTCCTGAGCCTATGATAATAAATTTGAGCATTTAGTGACATAAAAGTATAGGAAAAGGGCTTATGCTCATATATATTTTTCTCTTTAAAATATGGTTCAAATAGTAAAGTATCTTATCATAATTTTATTATTTCCAGTTAACAACCATGAAATATGAAAAGAGTCTCACAGTAACAAGCAGAGGTAAGTAATCCAATGTAACCCATTTAGAAAAAGAATGAATGCCCTGGCATTACATACTATTGGAAAAGAACCAGTTTTTAAACATAGAACAAACTATGTATATTAAGGAACGCCTATAATGGCTCTTAAAAATATTGTATTATCTCCAACTCATCTGTAATATCTTGCATCCATGGATGAGCTCCATAAAGAAGAGATAAGATCTTCAAATGAAAATCTTGAAGTGCCTTGGGAACAAACTTATCACCTTAAGTATAGTAAAACTGTAGGGCAGCACTTAAGAGTGTTTCTGGCTAATAGCACTACTGATGACTTTTGTGTCTTCTGTTCCAAAATACACTGAGAAGGAATATTTAGATATTTGTACTGTACTTTTACAGCTGCTAAATATATGGCTGAACCATTATCCAGTTCCATAATCCTGCAGAGAGGAGAAAAGTCTAGAATTGTTTTTACTTTTTTTAAAAAAAATCAACCAACCTAATTAAAAACTCATTTTAAAAACATGTCTGTTTCATGAGCATATACTTTTTTGATTTCTTAATTTAGACTTGGTTCTATGATCAAGAATTTCTTAGTCATTTTAACCTGGAATTTCCCTCTTTCCAGGAACTTCAGTATTTTTAAATCTGGATTTCCTATCATTTCATAATATTTAGTTTATTCTTTTTTCACCACTTTCAGAAATTTTATCTGAGCTTTTCTCTTCTGTAATCTCTTGAGGAAATCTATCTCCAAACTGATGCTTTGCAACTGTTAATGAGAGATAGTTCCCTTATTATACTAATCATCAGGTTTTTAAAAACATATTTTATTGAATAAGCCACAATGACTAGGCTAATGTTCAACCATAAGCAATTATTTACAAACCACTATTTTGCAAAGCAAATCTGAAAAAATAATTAGAAAACTGTAGGTACTTTTCCAGGAAGTCAACAGGAGTCAAAATTGATTTGAAAGTACCTAAAAAAGACCCCAGCAGCAATTTTCAGATAGTTCTCACTTATGACCATTTAACAATAGTTCAAAGTTACGATAGCCGCAGAAAAATTGACTTACAACCCATCCTCACAGTTATGACCATTGCATCAATCCCCACGGTCATGTGATCACTTTTTGGATGCTTGGCAAATGGGTCACATTTATGATGGTTGCAGTATCATGTAGTCACATGATCGCAATTGGAACTTCCAGCTGGCTTCTAGCAAGCAAAGTCAATTGGGAGAACCAGAATCACTTACGGTAATTACTGCATGAAACACTTAACTCCTGTCTGATTCATTTAATGTTTACAGTAAAAATGGCTGGCCATGTGATGGCTTGCTAGTGAGTGATTTGCTTAGCAATTGAAATTTCAGTCCCAGTTGTGGTCATAAGTTGATGTCCATCAGTACAGAAAATTATTGCATCTCCCTGAATTTGTATTCTGCTCAGCATCTTTTTCTTGATATTTCCTTCCTTCAGGCTTTCTTAGTTAATGGCTGATATACTGACCTGCCTTATCCATTATCTTTCCTCCAAACAGATGTTTAAAGTTAGGTTGATTCTCTGATTATGCAGAATAAAACAGCTGCCTCATAAATGTTGGGTATTGTGTAAGGCAGCAAAAGACTGTTATTATATTTTTACTGCCAGGGATGGAAAAGGGTATTTCGGGGATTAGCTTCCCTTTACTACAAAATTATTTGATGACGTGCACAGAATTCCTCCTGATTTTTGAATGAATGGGTGGCACCGTTTGCTATATTGCTCCAAACAGCAGAAAATGCCTTGGGCTGTACTATAGCTGTTTCTCTTCTTGCAAAGAATTAGGAAGACATTTTAGAGAGAAAGAGCAAATTATAAAAAGATCATCAAGAGAACATCCTGGCATAATGTTTCTGTTCAGCTGAATAAGTACTTAACTAGCAACCAGACAGCCAAATGATAAGCATGATGTTACTGAATTCATCTAACACAAAATCATTTTTTTCAGCCTTACTTTGATTGTTTTTGTGTACTACAGCCAGAAAATTAAAATATTATTCAAGGCAGTATTTTAACGGGAAATATAAACTGCCAAAATACTAGTTCAGCTATGAAACACTCTTTCCTTTCTCATCAATACAGTACAGTTTTAGTTAATCTATCTAGCAAACTGTTCTCTATTCATAAAGGCAGAAATCAAGCTATTACAGATCTTAGAATAATAAAATCACGCTTCACATAAAAAAGGCCTTTATTAATTAAAAAGAAAAAAATATATAAATCGCGTGCACTCCCTCAACTTCATCTGTATTCTTATTTCATGATGTATCCCTTTGCCAGGTCATACTTTCCAAAATAAAATAACATTTGAGCAATTTTTGTGAGGGGGAGCTGAACAGGCACTGCTGTGCTCCTATATCAGATATCTCACTAGATGAACACTGCTAATGTCAGGGATCACAGAAGCCTGTTTTTTTAACCAATTCAGAATTTTCATAGGGAAATGACCTGGTAGAAAACAGAATTAAATACTACAGAATTAAATATTTCTTTGCTACTGCTACTGCCCTCTGAAACGTCTTGCCTCCCAGATGTGAAGTTGGCCCCAACCCTCCTATCCTTTTGTAAAGGCCTAAAGACCTGATTCTGCCAGCTGGCTTGGGGCCTTAATGGGGAAACAGCATAGTAGAGGCGGTTGATGAAGTAACAACTGATCCCACCTCTCCCCATTCCGCCCCCACCCTCCCCAAGTGTCCTTGATTTTAATCTTGGTTTTAATTTACTCTTGTTTTAACGTAGATGTATTTTTATGTCTTTAAGCTGCCCAGAGTTACCATATGGTAACATGTGTGGGCAACAATTCTTATAAATAAATGAATGAATGAATGAATGAATGAATGAATACATACATACATACATACTCATACATACATAAATGCATAAATAAATACCGTATTTTTCGGAGTACAAGAAGCACCTTTTTCCCCCCCTAAAAGGGGGTGAAAATTTAGGTGTGTCTTATACACCGAATGTAGCCCTGCTCACCCACTGGCCCCCACCCTTTGGCGTCTGCCTCCCAGCAGTTTACCTCCTTGCAGCAAGCAGCAAGAAGAAAGCTCGTTTCAGCTTCTTAGCACAAATTAGCACAAATTGATTGTCCATTGGATTAGCACAGCCTAATTAGCACAAATTGATTGTCCATTGGATTGGCCTCCCGACTCTCTGCTGTTTTGCTCTCGGCTGTTTTTTGTGGGCCTCTGCTACTTGCTGCAAGGAGGTAAATTGCTGGGAGCAGATTTTTTTTTCCTTGTGCTAATCAAGCTATGCTGAAAACGAAAATGAAAGTAAAGCAATCTGTTTGCTGTTTGCTGCAAGGAGGCAAAATTGCTGGGAGGCAGAGGCAGATTTCTTTTTCTTGTTTTCCTCAGCAAAAAAGATAGGTGCGTCTTATAATCCAGAGTGTTTAATACTCTGAAAAATATGGTAGTTTTTATAGTAGCGAAGGGAACAGTAATTCAGAAAGTTTCCAGAGGTATGCTAGATCAGAGTTCCCCAACCTTTTCAGCTTTGAGGACTGGGGGTGGGAGAGGGGATGGTCCTGTGCACACCATGGGCATGCGCAGCTCCATTTGCATGAGTGGTGGGCACATGTGCCTAGCGCTCACACAGATGAAGCGCATGTACATGCAGTTACCCGCTGTTCACGCAAGTGGGGATGTGTGAACCTATGTGCTCACCCATCACTTCCGTGGCCTGGTTCTGAAAGGTTCAAGGCTCGGTAGTGGACCACTGCTGGGAGTGGGGACCCCTGCACTAGATACCCAGTCAGTTGAGCCAAACTGGGCAGTATTACCTCACACTGCAGGAGACTAAACACCAAAATATAAAACATTCCTGATGTTGTAGAATATCATCTGTCTCTGGGAGATTCAGCACTGGGTAGCTAAAATCCTTATTTTTTCCAGATACATAAAACACAATGAAAGCCATGCTGGTGCCCGGAAAAATGTTAAGCATCAGCTTAACATAATAAGCTTCTGAATAGATACTGAATTTTCTGTTAACTTTAGGAAACAAGCCAGTAATGAATGAAATGGAACATTATTCTGCAGATTTTTATTCCATTAGATGATATAATGTCTTTGGCTTTTGGAGGACTTCCAGAATTCTGATTCAATACAAGATAGCATCATCTTCCTTCTAAATAAAGCCTGAAACATTTGGGGTTTTTTATTTGAACTTTAAAAAGTAACATCTGGATAAGAACCTTGACAGATGCTTCTCCAGCCTTAAATATTGTGAGTTAATTGAATAGGAGAAAATATTAGTCACCGGATCCAAAATCCCACTTAGACAAAGATGTATAGAAGAAATCTTGTAGTTATTCATTCTTTTTCCAGCTATAGCGCTTCATCAAACTCAATAAACCATTCCTAGAACTCTGTGATCTTTAAGAGAATGCCATCTCCATCTTAAGAAGTAAAGCTGATAATTAAAGGAAAGGTTCTCTTGATGTGGAGGTGGATTCTAACAAACATGAGAAATACTTTGAGTCTTTTCCATCTTGTACAGTCCTCCATGCGATGAAACAATTTGTAATACAATGAAGCAGTCCTGAACATTGCATCAATAGGT
Source organism: Ptyas mucosa (assembly GCA_012654045.1). Taxonomy (NCBI): domain Eukaryota; kingdom Metazoa; phylum Chordata; class Lepidosauria; order Squamata; family Colubridae; genus Ptyas; species Ptyas mucosa. The sequence continues at coordinate 12,335,399 of WNWU01000007.1, read as the reverse complement.
TGAGAGTCTGTTCTTTAATATTTCATTGAAAACTTATACAGTCCTATTCTCCAAATGCTTGTTTTATGCTATAAAATGAGGACTTTATTATACACATGTGGTATATCACTTTGTTATTCTTTCTCTTAACAATCAACTATACCTATGGGTATTTGGGTACATTTTTCGTAGAAGGCTGTGCTAGGAAAGGTTACATTTTTGTATGTCTTCAATCAGCAAAAGATCAAATTTCAAGATGAAACTTCCAAAGTTCATTGAATAATAAACAGTATTATTTTTCTACTAGTATTTGTTATTCATTGTGTTGGGTTGTTATTCTATTTGGAAAGTAAACAACTCATTTTAACAGAGAGGTGAGCTGTTCCAAAACGAGCAAACTTGTCAATCAAAATATGTTGAAAATAGCAAACTGAATAAAATTTATGTGAAAGCAGAAAAACCACATGAATTTTTTTTTTAAATGTTAGGTTATCTGAAGTAAGAAGAAGTAATCCTGACTAGAGTTTCATAGAGCTAACTAAATTTCAGCAATTTCTAATGTTTATTTCAAATATATGGTCCACATAATATCCACATTAAATTGATGTTCATTTCAAATAATTGAGCCAAAAATGAAGCTAAGCTTTTGGTTGTAGCTTTCAGTTATATCTTCTAGTTGTATTCTATGTCATCATTAATGGATATGAGGAAGAAAACTAGCTGTGTAAAGGTAAGCATCTTGCCTGGAGATATAAAGGTAAAGGTAAAGATTCCCCTTGCACATATGTTCTAGTCGTTCCTGACTCTAGGGGGTGGTGCTCATCTCCATTTCAAAGCCGAACAGCCAGCAGTGTCCGAAGACGTCTCTGTGGTTATGTGGCCGGCATGACTAAATGCTAAAGGCGCACGGAACACTATTACCTTCCCACCAAAGGTGGTCCCTATTTTTCTACTTGCATTTTTTTATGTGCTTTTAAACACAATATGCTAGGTTGCAGAAGCTGGGACAAGTAACAGGAACTCACCTCGTTATGCGGCACTAGGGATTCGAACTGTTGAACTGCCGACCTTTCGATCAACAAGTTCAGCGTCTTAGCCACTGAGCCACCGCATCCCTGCCTGGAGATGTAGTATCTCCATTTTAATAATAGATAAACTGCATTCCCCAGGAAAATCCTAATATTTGTAGCAACATTCCAGATGGGAAAGAATAAAGAGGTAGAACTGCCTTCCTTCATGTCAGTGCTTCTGCTAGAATATGTTCTGAAGAAAAACATAGGAGAAAGTTAGGAGGCAAAGGAAATCAGCAAACTTTCTCATCCCCCAACTAACATAATCCGACACATGGTATGGGAATTTGAGACCTGGAATAGATCCTCTGAGCTCTGACTCAGAACTGTATTGGAAAAGGACAACTAATGACGCCCCAGGAAAAACATAAGAGGACTTATCTGTCTAGACTTTCTACAAGAAATTCCAACTAGAAAACCAGGATGCTAGGGAATTAATTAAATGGATGGAAAGGGATGAAGCCATCATTCTCAGAGGATAACTGAGTTAGTGCAGGAAAGCTCAGAAGACTCTGCCATGAGTGCATCAAACAAAAGATTAAAGACTAGATTCATAGAGGAGAAATGTGGAGTCCAAAATACCTGGAGAACGCGAAAGAGATTCTAAAATCAGTGAGATGTAATAGAGGCCTATCCAAAGCCTTTAAAGGTATTACAAAGCTGAATTTTCAAGGGGAATGAAAACATTATTGCCTGTCTTAAAGTCAACAATTGGCCCTGATGTTATAGCCAGGATGAGGTGGAGGAACTATAAACTGCTGCAATTTCAGAACAGAGTTGTCTCAGCACCATTTTAGAACCTCATTTAGGTATGCTGAAATATCTAGAACTTCTAAATGCAAATTATAAAGTATCAACAAGCTATATTATAATTAAGATTATTAATTGAAAAATGAAATATTTTTCTCCATATATTACAGCAAGCAAACATATAGGTGAACTTACACTGAAATTATGTTTGATTAACTCTTCTCCAGCTAAAGCTTTCTTTTAAAGAAATGCTTTTGGAAGATGAATAATATGTGACATCTGTAGAGTACATTAAATTATTTCAGATGAACTTGGAGCACATTTAATTAACATGACTGCTCTTGGAAAAATTGCACCACACTTACTTTGAAATTAGCATTTCAACTTTGTATTTTGGCTGACCTTTCAGCCTTTGATGGATTACCCAGTTGTTTGCAAAGAAGAGAAGACAGGGAGAGGGAGGGGAAAGGAGGGGAAGGGAAGCAGAAAGGAAGGGGTGGGAATGGAAGGAAAGGAGAGAGGGAAGGAAGGAAGGAAGGAAGGAAGGAAGGAAGGAAGGAAGGAAGGA
>WNWU01000007.1:12303624-12333022 GCA_012654045.1 Ptyas mucosa | reverse complement strand
GGAAGGAAGGAAGGAAGGAAGGAAGGAAGGAAGGAAGGAAGGAAGGAAGGAAAGGAGAGAGGGAAGGAAGGAAGGAAGGAAGGAAGAAAGAAAGAGAAAGAAGGAAAGAAGGAAAGAAGGAAAGTTCTTTTAGAACATTAAAGAGAGATATGTTTGTGCCTGCAAATGTGCCTATGGAAAAGAAACCCTTTACATTTGCCCAATTATCTTCTGGATCAACATTTAAAAACACACTGAGCAGAATACAAAACCCACAGGAATAAGCATTAAATATGAGTTGAGAACTCATATATACACAGTAGTCTAGGATTTATAGAAGTTTTTTTTCTAGGGTATGTTTGTAGAATTAGAATATTTCTAAATGGACATCAGATTTATCAATATATGTATTTTGATTTTCAAACTTTGTAGTACCATCTTCCCCTAAAAGAATAGATCAATTAATATAATTATTTCATTGGGCAAGAAATATACCACATTTACTAATTATGGTATATTTTCATCAATGTACTCCAAAGATTCTCCAATCTTGCTGGGCTGCAACTACATATTGACAGTTTGCACAGGTAAAATGAGAAGCAAAGGTTGAAGTAAGTTCTAGCACCACTCCTACTCATTCTATGCACAACTGATCAAATTTGATGCCTCCAGTGCCGGTCCACAGGTTAAAAACCCTGAATGACTGTATTAGAGTAAGGGAAAAAAGAATTAAAGATGATCACATATTTACAATGATTGTCAATGTCATTAATTTAAAGCTATCCTAAAATGTAAGTAAAATACAGTAACAAGCCATGGTGGTTTATTCAATAAATCAAGAAATTAGGACTCAGAGCTAACTTATTTGAAGTCAGCTGGTGAACATAGCGCATTTCAGACATGTCCTAACCTACAACAAAGAAACCTCACTATGGCATAATATGACATATGGATTGGCAGAACATGGGTTGTCAAAAATCAGTAAATCAAAGTCAGGAGATATAAAATGGACATATACATCTTGGTGTTTGGTACATGATTTTAAACCAGGGGTCCCCAAACTTTTCAGCTCATTGACCCCTTCATGAAGTTTCAGCTTGTTCATCACTCACTGATTCTTTACTGTAGTTTATGAAAATAATTTAATAAACACATTTATTTATATCTCACTTTTATTATTTCTATAAATAAAAAATTTCCCTGCCCAAATTTTCTCATTCTTGTGTGACATTGCTCCATATATAGTATGCCTTCCATCTCTCCAAAGGCAGCTTTAAATTTATTAAAATGTTGGCTAACAATTAACTTTCATCTAACATTTTCAGAATATACTAGGCTACGCAAGATAAGGCATTTCTCATTAGAGTTTTGAAATCTTGGGGAAAAAAAGAAGAGTTTGTTTGTTTCTTTGTTTGTAATGGAGATAGTAAAATGTTTCTCATAAATTGAAAAGGCTCAGAAAAAGGTGATCAATGAAATAATTGAGAAAAGAGTGATATAAAACTTTTGCCCACTTATAAATTTGATAGTAACATTTGTATCTTTTTATATGTTATTCATTTAATATTTTTATTTATTTTAATTTTGCCATGTGGGCTCTACTGCAAACTCTCAGCTTACCACAAAACACAAGAGTATTAAATATAATTAAATATAAGTCTGCATAAAACCACAATAAAGCAGCAAAACTAAAACTACAACTTAAATAAAACCATATTAAAACCCTAGATTAACTGCAACAGCTAAACAGCAGCTACAGGAGCTATAATCATGTTTTAGTATCCAAAGGCTTCTGAAACTAAAACTTTGTTTTGTTTAGAAAGAAAACTCCAGAATAAATGTAAAGTCCTTTTATGTAATAGACAGAGGGAAACCCTGAGTTAATCCTGACCCCAACACTTATAATACAAAAAGAACAATACAAAAATAAGCATCAAATATTATTCAATATTTAATAAATACTGACATATTATATGTTAATGATTAAGATAAAAATATGTTTATACAAAGCTACCTTATTTATACAGTCAAATCTGTATAAACAAGGATCAGTTGGGGGGGGTGAGAGTGGGTGTCTAATTTTCTTCTGCCCTGCAGGGACTATTCATTCATTCATTGATGTGTCCCTGTTTTGCAAGATGTCACATCTTAGGTACTTTTTCCACTCTGTTTAACATCTATATAAAGCCATTGGGTGAGATTATCCAATGGTACAGGGTAAGATACCATTGCTGGAGAAGATTCTTGAGAGTCCCTTGGATTTCAAGGAAATCATATCAGTCAATCTGAAAGGAAATCAACCCCGACTCTCAATCTCAAAAACTTTGACCACCTAATGAGAAGAGAGGTTGGAAAAGCCTCTGATGTTGGGAAAGATTAAAGGCAAAAGGAGAGGATGAGATGGTTAGATAGTGTCATTGATGTAGTGGGAATGAGTTTGGGTAGACTCAAGAGGACAGTGGAAGATGGGGGGTGGCATGCTATGGTCATAAAAAGTTGGACCTGACTTATCAACTGAATCACATGAAGAAGATACCATTAGTATGCTGATGGTACTTAGCTTTACATCTCCACTCTAAACCAAATAAATGATGCCATGGAAGTGTTGTCTTGATGTCTGGAGGCTATGGAAGGTTGTATGAGAAACACCTGACTTCAGTTCAATCTATGCAATACTGAGTACCTTTGGATGTGGGGACCCACTGTTTCTGGGGACATTCCATCTTTTGTATTGGATGGGATTGCATTGGTTGCCCCTTTGCTTTCGGGTTCAATTCAAGGTGCTAGTGATTGCTAAAATTCTTCATGGCATGGGACCAGACTATTTGAGGGACTACCTCTTTCCAATCAAATCTACCCATCCCATCAGATCCAGCAGGAGATGCATGTTCTGGGTCCTGACAGCTAGGGAGTCTTGTCTGATGAGGTTCAGGAAGAGAGCCTTTGGAACAACATGCTGGTTTTCTAAAATGTCCAGAAAACATAGTTTTACCATCAGGCAAGGGACATAGGAGTGTGGTTTAGATGAGAAGTCTTAAGGTAACCCACAAGATAATCAACTTCTCATTGATACCGAAAGAAGAATCAGGTCTTAAGAAACCAGAAAATTATAGACCAATATCTCTATTAAACACAGATTATAAAATCTTCGCAAAAGTATTGGCCAACAGATTGATGCCAGTTATCCAAAAGGTAATTCATCATGATCAAGCAGGATTTATTGAAGGCAGATATATGAAGGAGAATGTCAGGCAAGTTATAGATTTACTGGACTATCTAGATAAGAATAAACAGATCTCTGCAGTGCTGGTTTTTTGGGATGCGGAAAAAGCCTTTGATCGAGTGAATTGGAACTTTATAATTAAGACTTTGGAAAAAATGGATTTGGGGGAGCGGTTTATACAAGCGATTGGTGCAATTTATCAAGAGCAATATGCACAACTCATTATTAATGGATGTTTAACATCGAATTTCAACATACAAAAAGGCACCAGGCAAGGTTGTCCATTATCCCCACTATTATTTATTTTAACTTTAGAAGTCTTACTTAATGCAATACGGGACTCAAACTCTTTAAATGGAATAGCCATAAGGCAAGAGGACTATAGAACTAAGGCATTTGCAGACGATCTGGTTGTTACCCTATCACAACCTATGAAATCAATAATCCAGATGAAAGATATTATAGAAGATTGTGGCATGGTATCTGGTTTTAGGCTGAACCAGAAAAAAACTAAAATGATTGTTAAAAATTTGACAGAGAGTAAAAAAAAGGAACTGGAAAGAATGGCAGGTTTCGAAATTGTTTCAAAGGTCAAATATTTAGGAGTACAAATCGCAGATTCAAATGTAAAATTGTTTCAAAATAATTATGAGGTTCTGTGGCAAAAGATACAAAAAGATATGCAAAATTGGAAGAAACTGCAGTTATCACTGCTTGGAAGAATATCAGCAGTAAAGATGAATGTTTTACATAGATTTATTTTTTTATTTCAAATGATACCGGTGCTCAAATCAGATAAACCACTGCTAGAATGGCAAAAAGGAGTGAATAAATTTATTTGGAATGAAAAAAAACCGAGAGTCAAACTGAAAATAATGCAAGATACTCGTGAGAGAGGTGGTCTTAAACTTCCAAACCTTCGATTATATTATGAAGCAGCTGCATTGACACAAATAAGTGATTGGTTTGGGAAAACTAAGACTGAACTGCTGAATATAGAAAGTCATGACCTTGTTTGGGGATGGCATGCATACTTATTTTATGACAATAAAGTGGATAAAGTGTTCAATAGTCATCTACTTAGAAATGCCTTGATGAGAATCTGGAGGAAGCACCGAATTAATTGGGATTATAAGATTCCATTTTGGCTAGATCTTGCTGATACCATGTGGAATACAAATATTAAGTCACTCGGGGGGTTTTTATATAAAGAGTTACTTTATTTTGAAGAGGGCAGATGGCGATTGAAGACTTTGGACATGCTGTTGGATGAAGGGAAATCTTTGACCTGGTTGCAGTACAATCAATTACAGATGAGATGGAAAGAAGACCAACAAACTGGTTTAATGGAATATGAAGTAGAATTGGTTAGACAGATAAAGGAGACAGGTCCAATGCATATTAAGAGAGTTTATAATGTTTTGTTAGAAAGGGATTCAGAAAATGAGTTAGTTAAAGATTGTATGATTAAATGGGCACAGAATTTCTCTCAACCAGTTATGATGGAAACATGGGAAAAAATATGGGTTCAGAATGTTAAGTTTACACAGTCACAAAATTTACGAGAAATTTTTTATAAAATGTTTTATAGATGGCATTTAGACCCCAAGAAATTGTCTTGTATGTACCCTAATGTGCAGCCAAAATGTTGGAGATGTGAGTGTTTAGACGCTACATATTATCACATATGGTGGACTTGCAAAAAAGTGAGGGCTTTTTGGATAAAAATATGGTGGGTTATGCAAAATGTTTTAAGGAAAAAAATACAATTTTCTCCGCAATTTTTTTTATTGGGTATAGTTAAAGATTTTACATTGGGGGAAACAAAACTGATTTTGTATATGGTGACAGCAGCTAGGTTGTTGATTGCCCAATACTGGAAGAGTGATACCTTACCGACTGTGGACCAATGGATTCAGAAGATGGCTGGATTTGCAGAAATGGCAAAGATCTCAGCCTTTTTAAAAGACCAGACGCATGAGAAGTATATACAGGAATGGAATAAATGGATTGAGTATATACAGAATAAGTATCAAACTAGAAAATATTATGTAGCTTTCAGCTGAGAGGGATTGATGATTATGCTAGTAAATATAGAAAAAAGATATGGAAGGATGAATAACATATATATTGTTTGGGAATATTAGTATTGCATATAATGGAAGTCAAGGGGGGTGGGAGGGAAAGGGGTGGAGGGGGAGGGTTAGGGTGGGATTGGGAGGGAATTATATATTTTTTCTATATGTATTTTATAATGTTGGGCAAGGGTGGGGGGGGGAAATTTGTATTTGTAAAACTTTTTCAATAAAAAAAAGACAATCAACTTCTGCTACAAGATTCAGAAGCAAATCTCTTGAAATAGTTAGCAATCACCTTCAAGCATCAGAATCCATGAAGCTGATTTGCATATCTAAAAAATGTAATTTGATTGTAAATGCTGGCCTCGAACTTCTATATTATTTCCAAGAGCAGGAATTATCTTCCAGGTCATTTCTCCATTTAGTTGGGCATGACTAATTCCCAATTTTCACAAATTGCAATTCTTAATCCAAATTTTAGTAGGAGTATTTCTTCTTGTCTCCTGTTGGTTTCCTAGAGATTTCTGATTCATAGTTCAGCACCTTCTCTCTTCTCCAATTTCTGTCTTCTCACACCCAGGCAGGTCTTTGCACAGTTCCCTGAAGATTTTCTTGGCTTTGAGTTGCATCCTCCTAAACTTTAATCCCAGAGATCCGCTTACCTCCTACCACATACAGTTCTTCCTGCTGACCTTTCTATTTCTCATGGAAAATAGCTCACCAAATGCCTGCAGCTGTTTCCAGTCTTCCCCTTAGTTAAATTTTTCAGCAATCTCTGTACTCTCTTTCAGGCGTTCTTTCATGGTGATCCTCCCAGGTGATCTGCTTACTTCCAGATCTCTAACTATTTCTCTCCTTTCTCTCAAGGCCAGAGCAGAGAACAACCTGCTTAGACAAGACCAGAAAAGTTTCTTCTGCTTCCCACGTCCATATTCCTCCCCCGAGCTTTGGATTTGCAGCCAAAAAGTACTCTCCTGCCCTTCCACTTTATGTTGGGATATGCGTATCAACAATTTGGTTGAAAGAGGAGAAGAAAATATTGTGCCTTGGCTATGTGCAAAAATTAATATCGTGTGTATAGACATCTAAAATGCAAATATTAATGCAAACAATAAAAAGTTAGGGTTACAGGGTATAGGTATAGAATTAAGATCATGCAAAATGTTAATACCTTTTTATAATAACTTGGTAAGATCACGCTTGGAATATTGCATCCAGTTTTGGTTGCCACAATATAAAAAAGATTTGAGACTCTTGAAAGAGTGCAGACAAGAGGAACAAAAACAATTAGGGGATTGGAAGCTGAAACATATGAAGAACAATTGCAGGAATTGACTAGGGCTAGTTTAATGAAAAGAAGGACTAGAGGTGACATGATAGCAGTGTTCCAATATCTCAGGGGCTGCCACAAAGAAGCACCTGAAGGCAGGACAAGAAATAATGTAAGGAAACCAATCAAAGAGAGAACCAACCTAGAACTTCTTTTTTTTAAACTTCCTGACAGTTAAAACAATTAATCAGCGGAATGACTTGCTTCCAGAAGTTGTGGGTGCTACAACACTGGAGGTTGTTTAAGAAGAGATTGGGCAACCATTTGTCTGAAATGGTATAGGACCATGATGGCGAACCTATGGCACGCGTGCCACAGGTGGCACATGGAGCCATATCGGTGGGCGCGCAAGCTGAGCTCCAGCTGATTTTCAGGCCTTCTGGGCCCACCAGAAATAGGGACACAAGCTGTTTCCTGCTTCCAAAGGGCCTTGGGGGGAGGCCCGTTTTTCATTCTCCCCAGGCTCCAGAGCCTTTCTAGGAGCCTGGGGAGGATGAAAACTGTCTTCCCCATCCCCGGGAGGCCCTCTGCAGGCCAACTTCTGGTGGGACCTAAAGCCTCTGGAGCCTGGGAGGGCGAAAAATAAGCCCACCATGCCATTGCATGCCAAAAGCGGGTGGAGCATGAGGGGGATGAGGGGCATAGAATTATGGGTGTGGGCACACGCACGTGCAACCCCATTGTGCTCCCCCTGCTTTTGGCACGCGATGGCAAAAAGGTTAGCCATCACTGGTATAGGATTTCCTCCTTGATCAGGGGGTTGGACTAGAATCCTCCAAAATCCCTTCCAACTCTGTTATTCTGAGGCATGCTTGTTTTGGGCTGAAGACTGATAAAGACTAGGAAATAAATTTATGTATGATGCTAATTAAAACGGATCTGAAAGTTCAAACAAAAAAACATTTCATATATACTATAAAATTAATACAAAGCTGTGTTGAGATGCACATGACATATAAGAAATGGAAGCAGGCAAAAAGGAAGCGGGAAAAACTATTTATGCATAGTGCAAAACCATATGATTTCTTGATTTTAGTTTGTGGTTTTAATCCAGCCATTGTGGTTTGTGAAGATTTTTTATCTATTGCAATGCACGGACCCAGTAATTATGACTTTTTTCAAGAAACCACGATGATCCAAACAAAAAGTTAAAATGTATTGTATAGCACAATAGTCCAAATTTTTTAGATCATTTAATGTGGATAGGAAGAATTCAGAATGTGGTTAGAACTCAGAACGTGGTTTTCCTAAAGAAACTTAAGAGTGAAAATAATCGTGCAGTTCTATTTTTGTGTAAAAATAATTTGCTGTGTTCCAGAAATGGTGTGAAAAAGTAAAAATAAAGCTTGGCAATAGCTTGTAAACATAAATAGCAAACTACACTTTTCTCTTTATTTACTTGTTTACTTCAAGAAACACATCACATAGAAGCCTTGTGTAGGTCCTGTTTGTACTTTCACTATGAGAAGCTTACACTATGAGTGATCATTAAGTTTGCAGATAACACTACTATTCTGGGTCTTATTACAGGTGGAGAAACAAAGTACAGGGGGGAGGTTCAAAAACTATCCACGTGGTGCTTAAAAAACAACCTGCACCTGAACATCAGCAAATCCAAGGAGATGGTGTTGGACTTCCGGAGGAAGAGAGAGGAATCTGCCCCACTTTACATCGAGTGGGGCTGTGTAGAGAGAGTTTCCTCCTTTAAATTCCTGGGAGTCCATCTCAGCAAAGACTTCACCTGGAAAAACAACACGATCCAGGTGGCCAGGAAGGCCCAACAGAGACTCCATTTCCTTAGGGTCTTGCGTAAAAACAGAGTGGAAGAGCAACTGATGACCTCCTTTTATTGGTCCACAATAAAAAGCGTCCTCACTTATTGCATCACGGTATGGCATGCCGGTCTGACAGCCACGGATAGAAAAACATTAGAGGGTGGTGAGCACAGCAAAAAGCATTGTGGGCCGTCCACTGATACCACTAGATGAGATCGCTAGGGCTCACTGCCTTAGAAGAGGGAGGAAAATTCTCAGAGACGACTCTCACCCTGATCATCACTTCTTTGCCCTCCTACCATCAGGAAGGAGATATAGAAGTATAGCCAGCCGCACAAACAGGCTGAAGAACAGTTTTTATCCATGGGCTGTTAGACCCCTGAATGAGAAATAACATAACTACATAGTATGATGGACTGCAGGGCCGGCGCAATGTGTAACATGTTTACACTGGTGCAATAGGACTGGGTGTTTTGTTAATGATTTATTGGGTTAAGGATTTTCTGTCTTCACTGTGAGTTGTATTGTGTTGGGGGAGGGGTGCACTGAGGGAGGTCAACCAATCCCAGAAAGAGTGAGTGCCTGTTGCCCTTCCTTCTGTCCAGCTGAGGTTTTGCTGTCTTTTATCTGATCTTGACAGTCTCAAAATGTCTTTCCCACACTCCTGTTGGAAGAAATGTTCATCTGGGTTCCATTCCAAGTGGGGAGGAAGAACCTGGAAACATGGAAGTTGTTTGAAAAGATAGTTTAATGGTAGACAGGACCACATGGTTTGAGGTCCTGGGCAATCGAGCACATGGGTGAGAGAGAGATTTATATCCTCTCTTGGGCTTTGAACTTGCTTCCTGTTCCTGTGAAAGAAATGTTTCTGATTGGTTGTCAGCTCCCATGGGGCCATTTAGGGGTAACTTTGTAGGTTGTCTTGGGTCCCAGGGTTGGTTGAATCTTGCTGGGTGATATAATGAAGGGGCTTTGGGAAATTTCTGTTATGGCTGAGGGATAATCCTACCTTTGTTGGATCTTGGGTGAGGGTATTTGCTTATGAATAGACCTAGCCATCTCTATCTTTTAAGTGCTGACATCTGCTGTGGGCTATTGAGGAGGGCGGGAGCTATTAAGAGTGAGTCTGCTTCCTGCCTAAAAAAAAAACATGTTTCTCCATTTCTCATCCAGGGAAATATAATATTCTGCCTTTTTAATATTTCCTATAATATTTCATTCATCTAGGAGAGGGTGCTAATTTCCTACACTCCATAATGTAAGTATCTTCTCACTACTGTAACTCTGAATTCCAACTGAAAAATATCTTCTTCCGGGGCTCTTCGAAGCTGAGCACCTACCACCATATCAACAACCTTCCTAAAAAGGGAAGTGTAGGAGCTTGGACAAAAGTTGTTTAAGAAAGTTAGGTTCAAAAATGGCTTCTTGAAGTGAAATATTGCCTTCTTCAAAGCAGAGAGAACCATCCACTTCTGCAAAGAGGCATTAAACACCACTTGGATCCAATCATATGCCATCTCCCAGGAGGCGTTGATAATCCAGGAGAAACATGGGTTCAAAACACAGGTGGCAGAGCTCACAGCTGTAAGGACCAGACTCCTTCCTCAGGACCAACTGGCTGAAACGTGAAGTGAACATGCTCCAGTCACATTCATAGGACCTGCCCAGCTGGACTTCAAGGTATTTTGAATGTGTGATTTTATCTGACAGATGCCTGCAGTAATATTCACAAGGATTTCCATGAACCCTTCTTACCAAAGATGGACCTGGTTATTAGGAACAGGACTGCCAGCTGGCTATGTTAGAAATTGCCCGGACTGATGTACAGTATATGAGATGGGAGGGCTATACATTTATTAAATAAATAAATATATATATGTGGACACACAAAGAGTGGAAAAGTACTTTCTCTTCATCACTTTTATTATTGCAAGGTATGTCCTAATGAAGGTTGTCAGCTATGTTTAATTGGATGCCCTCTTTCTCCAGCAGTGCACTAGGAATCTCGTGCTATTTCATATCTGAGAGTTCTTCCATAAGAGTGGACATTGCAGGATCCACTAATTTCAAGCTATGTAGCAGAGCTTCAGGAATAATCCCAACTTCCTTCTGAAAACTCACTGGGTCCACATCAACCACCTGGGGCAAGCTGATAGAATAGCCGCTCTTCCCTGATGATGTGTAAATATGGCTTTTATTTGATTCTCTAACTGACCTTTCTCATACTGTATGAACACAGACTACCTGAATACTGTTTTATGTGCAACAAAATCATGCTGCTTTTAATTAAAATGTTTAAGGTTAATTGTATTTAAGGTTGTAGTAAATAGCAGTGTAGGTCGCCATCTGCTGGCTAAAAAGAACAGTCAATTCTTTTTACACTGGAGTATGCTGTGTTTGATCAGTAGATAAAAGTGGTTTTTCTTCCCCTGAAGGCCTCTGATGATCTTCTCTCGAAGGCCTCTGTTAAGAGATTTAGAACAGATAGGGGAAAAAGAAGGTTTCACAAGGAAGAAAGGAAGGGAAAGTTTCAACAGAGGGTCTGAATGTGTTGCCCTAGAAACCTTACAAACATTAGGATTATTATTAATGATAGTCAAAGCATCTGGATAATTCTCTAACGGTCTAATGTAGGGGTCCTCAAACTTTTTAAACAGGGGGCCAATTTATGGTCCCTCACACTGTTTGGGGACCAGACCAGCTGGGTAGGTGTGGCTAGGTAGTCATGTGACTGGGTGGGTGTGGCCAATTTAGCAGTCCAAACAATACACACAAATTAAACTTTAATTTGTTATGCTCCTGAGGGTGGAAAGGAAAGGAAGGGATGTGGCTGCCTTAGGATATGTATGAAGGACTTCTCTTTGCTTGTGTGTATGTGTCTCCTCCCCCCTCTCTCTGGAGGCAGGAGAGGCAAAAAACGGGCCCATTTTTGACCTCCACAGGCCTCCGCACCGCCTGTTTTTGGCCTCCCTGGCTTCCAGAAGGCGGGTGAGGGCCAGCGGATAGGCGGGACAATGTGGGTGGGGCAGCTTTGTGGTCCTGCACGGGCCAGATTAATGGCTTCAGTGGCCCGTATCCGGCCCCTGGGCCGTAGTTTGAGGACCCCTGGTCTAATGCACCCCACTGAAATTAATAGGGTCATTATCACATTAGAATTTGTAGAGTTTTAATATATTATCTAGGTATTCAAGAAACTTTAAAATATATTTTAGAACTCTTACAATAATCCCATCCCAATATTCTATATATATGCTGGATTTTAGAATTGAAGGAAAGCACATTTTATCTAAAGACAATTCATTAAGACAATACAAATTTGAACCAGGGGCTTCTTGATCTATACAGACCAGTCTCTTACTAGATTTTTAAAAAAGAATCTCATGCTATCTGATCAGCCATGGCCAGCAGAGTCTAAATCACAAAAGAAAGAAAAATGTACATAAAATCCAGAGGGGAAATGGGGAGAGTGGAGAATATCTATTTCCCCCCTTTTTTCTTTCTAAAATTGTCAGGTGTTGGGGGGAAGGTATGCTTTCATATCTCTTGTTGATATTGCTGTCATTTAGATACCATCACAGTGTCCTACAGTGAGCACACTAGGAGCCTTATGAGAAAAAAATCACCTAGACTCAGAAGCTGAATAACTCAGGTTGTGTAAGTCTGCCTCACTATACTGCAGGTTTCTCTCAGACTTGAAATTGGGCCTGTACAAGAGATTATGTATACATATAGATTTTATTTTAAGAACAGCAATACTCTCAAATATTTTAAGTCAAAGCAGAACAGAAAATACGAAGTATATAGTTTCTGATATTTAAAATATTATTTTCCAGAACTAATTTATTGCTTACACATAACAACCATTTTTAAAAACTTGTTTTACACTCTAAACGTAAATGCTCAATAAGCATTTGTTAAAACAAATTTAATGAACATGTTGATACGAACATTGCCTTTATAAGTACCTTTTCTATACTATTGAGCCTTTTAATATTTCTGTTCGATGAAAGACAATTTTTTCACAGAATTAATGGGGTTTAAGTCCCATTTAGAAGAGGGCATGCAGCTGCAATTAAATTTTCACCAGATTACATCATTGCCAATTAAGGAAACCAGAGTTATAATTTATATTGAAATAATGGAAATGAGTCTTTCAGGGATTGAACTCATTCCCTGAGGGTGAACTTTGTTTTATGAAACAAAGGCTCCATAATTCTGGACTGTGTTTTCAGAGACATTTTTTGCTCCTGACTTTGCCCACAAGTACTACTAATAGCTAATTAATACTGTTAATTATCTGCTAACAGCAACACAGAATCCTATAAAAATAGGAAGTCACACGAGTCTTGTGATTTCAACAATTCCTCCTTCTTTGGGCCTGCAATAATTTCAGCATCCGTCTGAAGGACCAAGAGCACTAATTCTAGAGCTCTGCGCCAAGCTTCTAACTTAGCAGTAATATTGTCACACACTTTCAAAACCTTTCCACCTATATCAGAATGTCCAATGCTTACTCCTATCTTTCCCTTACTAAATTCCTCCAGGATGTAGGCTGATGGTGAACCATGCACAGCTGCTCTTCTGAGATGCTGCTGTATGACAGTGTGGGTTTCAAACTCTGACGCACAGTTTGCGGCATTACCCATGACAGCAAACAAGTACTGGCGCCAACCACTTGCCAAAACACTAAGCACCAAAGATTTATATTGTTCTGAGGATTTTGCAAACCAGGAAGAGGCAAAAGGAAATTGGCCTGTAGAGTTTGGGGTTGCTTCTTCTAGTTTTTCAAGAAAACTGAGGCATAGGAGCTCAACTGCACCACCTCCTGGAAAAACAGCCTGATCAAGAAGTGCATGATGCAGACGGTACACGCAGGTCCAAAACTGATCTTCCATAGCTTGCATCTTTGACATAAAAGGGCAACAGAGCACAACTGTTACCAATCGAAGTCCTTCTGCTGTTAAAGCAAGTGGGATTTGGCCACTGACCTCCATCAAATTTAATTCCAGAGTTCCATAGAGATTCACGCAAATGCCTTTGACAATACAATCCTCATTCACTTGATTGATGTAAGTCACTATCCCAGCTCTCATAATATTACTAAAAGCTCTCAACACATTATGGTCCACATGATTAATTATCACTATTTTATGTAGGAGACATTTTTCTTCTAGAATTTCACATGTGTCACCTTGTACCAAAATTAAATTAATATTAGACTGAATCAGAATAGTCATTATAGAATCAACCCATAAGCTTGAGCTTTCCTTTGAATGAGACACATTTTCTGAAAACATGCTCATATTCTCTAATCTATTAAACCCTAAATGGTGATAAGTTTCAGTTAGGTCACCATCTATAAGAATAACACGAATAGGCATATCCTGAAATTGCTTCACAGCAGCAGCTTTTGCTGGACATACAAGCGTGATATAGCCAGGGTGAACACACGAATGACTTTCAGATATACCTGATAAACAGCATGTCACAATTTCTGAAATATCAAATTGGAAAGGATAGGTATCAGTTTTTTGATTAGCACCTGGAAGCTGGCATCTGAGAATGTCCTGTATAATTTTCGTGGCAGATTCATTTCCATGGCTAAGAGATAATGCTAGTTGTCCCAAATAACTGTCAAAAGGTTTTGGACATTCATCCAGATGTATTGTTTGTTGTGGTGATTGACATTTATTTACATCGCTAAAGTATCTACTGTGAGTTAATTTTGATCTTCTGTTGTAAGTCAAGGCATCAACATGACAATTATGCAAATCAGAGTTTTCCTGAATCATTGTCTTGCAAACACTGAAAACAAAATTGCCGTTCATTGACTCAGATAGTAAACATTTCATACTGTTGGTGATGAGTATGACTGGATTGATATCATTTGTTTGCTGGCTCATATGATCTTCTGATTTTTCTTCTGATAGTTCATTTTTAAGTAGATTTAAAATACTAGTCCCAGATTTACTAACTGTTTTCTTAATGTCTGTAAACTGTTTTCCAGAGAGGCTAGAGTTACTATTGATAAGGCTCATGCCTTCGCATTCTATAGGAATATCCTTTAGCTTTTGCTGTATGTTGTGTAGTGATAACGTAATACACTGCACTTGTTCAATGCAAGAATCCAGACCTTCAGACATTATAGCTACTATGAGTGAAAGTGGAACATCATGTTGAAGGCACTCAAGTACAGCATTGCTCCATGCACCAACTAAAAAGAGCAGAGTGGTCATCCCTGTTTTAAAATCTTTGTTCTGTGCTTGGATGGTTTCATTAAGAAGCTGCCCCACAGCACTACTTAAATCCATGTTCTCAAGAAGTCTCAGTGGAGAGCAAATCAACACACCACCGGGAATACTTTCATCAACTATAAATTTGGACAATTTCATGGGTCCTAAAAGTGTCTGTCCAGTGGAAGCCAAAGCTGAAAGATGTTGCAGACCAATATGTCTCTTTCTGTTCAGGTTTCTGAAAGCCATGTTCCCAGGACAACTGCAAATGAAACACATATTTGTTGCTTGTGCCTTATTTGTTTTGGGTTTTATGTTACCATTTG
Organism: Ptyas mucosa; assembly: GCA_012654045.1. Classification (NCBI taxonomy): domain Eukaryota; kingdom Metazoa; phylum Chordata; class Lepidosauria; order Squamata; family Colubridae; genus Ptyas; species Ptyas mucosa. The sequence goes on along the minus strand of WNWU01000007.1, from coordinate 12,318,078 downwards.
GACTGTCTCTCTGGACTATCATTACTGACATGTCTCTCAGAGATAAGGGCAGCACCCACTTCAGACAGAAATTAAATTCTATTTCCAGAATACTGTTATTTTAAGAAGAACTATTTATATGTGCATAGTGTTACAATTAATTCAAGCAAGTGGGGAAAAAAGCTGCTGTGATTTCTGGATTTGCTCTTACTAGGCATACAGGCAGATTCTCTTTGTACTAAAATCAAAGTTTACTCTGGAATCTGCAGTCTCTTTTTCTCCCATTCTTCTGACAGATGAACAGAGTATGTTTATAGAGCTTCCAAAAATTAGAATTATGCCATGGTCATATCTATTGCATGTGCTAATAAATGATTTGGACATATATTTAAACTAATCAACTTATTAGCTTGAAAAGTTCTTAGATGTATGCATAAATACAGAAGGAAGAAAAGAAAAATGTATAGTACAAAACTGGTTATTTCTTCTAGCAATTTTTTTCTTGGCAACTTTCTTTGTTCATAATCTAGATTTGCTGGGCTACTTATATCAGTCTTGTCTCTAAACAACTTTTTAAAACAGAAACATCAATGTAATTGTTTATGGAACCAACTGTTGTCTTAATAAAAATAATGAAATTGAATTGCTCTTTTTAGAACCAACAAAACTTCTCAAGGAATATACAAGACAATATTTAGACTGTGTTCCCACAACACACTATAATCAACTAGTTTGTGGCTCAGTGTGTTGGACAAATCCATGGTGGTAACTGTATGATTCGAAATGTTGGGTAAATGATTTCATTAAGTCAGTCAGCAGGAATAAAATTTTATGCATTATAGCATACTAGAAGATAAACTTTATATTGGAGAGAGCTGAATAACTGGAATATAATAATTCACATAATAAAGCAGTTGTACAAGAGTATAGTCAGCTGTTGCAAAGGTGCAGAAGTGCCTAGATTGGAAGGGTTTATGTCAGAGTTGCACAACTGTAAAACCTTCCCATCACCACTTGGGTTCATCCACATCATCTGAATTTCTACCCCTCCTCTTCAATCCTTTAGAAAACAATGTAAACATTACCTAATTGACTTCAGTCCAGCAGGCCATGAATGGAAAAAACATCCTGAGATGAGCAGTGCTTACTCTCCTTTCTCCCACCTGACCGAGAGAAAATCATCCTCCATTGTCAGTATCTCCTACCTGCCAATAGTCCTGCAAGAAAAAAGGCTTAACGCAAAAGAGAACAAATTGATAACACACCTCAGTCTTGTTTTGTACATGTATTTTATTTGTATTTCATATCTTATGCTGGCAGAATAAACTCTGATGGTCATTATAGGAGGAGTTTCCAAAAGTTAGGATCGATTGTAAAGTATGTAAAGGACCACACTGAAATATTTCAAAGACTTTGGCTGTCATTCCTCAGTTGCATTTCAAATTTGAATTTTGATGATGATATAGGAGCATGTTGGTAATTTTGTAACCAAGTGCTTTTCCCAACAAATCAGATGGGACCATGGCTGCATACTGCTACGCTGACTTCTTCAGGGAAGTTCTAAATAAGGAAGAGACCAGATGCTATACTTTCTGGAACACTGTATTTCAACCTCAATAATGTTAAAATGTATGGACTTCAATTCCCAGAATTCCCTAGCCAGGCAAGACTTCCTACCAAGGGAAATGATATCACTAAGGTCCACAAAACCCAATTATTCACAGGAAACTAACTATGCTGTGATTACAAATATAATAAAGCAGAGTCACCAACAAACTCAGCACTCCGAAATGGGCAACATGAGATCAAACAGGTCTAAAGTAGGCCCTGAAGTGTGCAGAGCTCTGGTATAAAAGTCCTCAGGGAGGTCAGCAGGGTACTATTTTCAACTTGCTAAAACTCTTTCTGCTGACACAGTAGGAAACATTTCAGGATTCATCTGGGGGAAAAAATGCTTCAGAACCTTGGATTAGGCTTTTGCTTATTTGACCAGTGGATAAGAAAATGGCATTTGTTTCACTGGTCGAATGATCCACTGGTATGAAAGGGCAAACTTTATATATATTCTGCCCAACTACTTTTCTATATATATATAGAAAAAACCCCAGCAGTGCAAGGACTTTTCCCCCCACCAAGGTGAAACTTACTATAGTTTTAGCTGGTTCCTCTTTAACACAAATTGTGCCCGACCCACCCCTCCTCAAAAGGAAAGTCCTTCATAGAAGGAAAAGGAAAGCGAGCTTACTTCCCCCTGGGCAGGCGAAGGGCTTCAGAAGCAGGGAAATCTACCATTTTTAAGACCTTGTCAGCAGCTATTCAGACAGAACAGCTGGTCATCACCATAGCCCAGGAAGGGGAAGGAAGAGGCTGAAATCTGGAAAAGGATTTCTTCAGTTGGTTCCCCTTCCTGCCTGAGGGGCAAGTAGCTGCTGGTTGCCACCTGGAAGAGCTCTTCACCCTCTTGCTCACCCAGATGATACTAGAAGAACCGGATCAAAGTCGCCGTGAAGAGCCGTTAACACTTTGTTAGCTGCTTAACTCTGTCCCATCCACCACCACCACCACCCGATACACACACACACACAAAAAAAAACCACCTTCCTCCTGCCAACCCAAGAACTCAGTAAGACCCTCGGGTTGGTTGCCCATTTCTCTGTGCGGCAAGCGAGAAATCCCCGAACAGCAGCTATTCCATCCCATCTGCTCTGCCTTGCCTGACCATCTTCCTCTGGATGACAAGGGAAGGATTTGGGGTGAAATCCAGCAGGTTCTGACAGGTTCTGGAGAACCAGTAGTGGAAATTTTGAGTAGTTTGGGGAATTGGCAAATACCACCTCTGGCTGGCCCCAAAGTGGGGTGGGAATGGAGATTTTGTACTATCCTTCCCCCAGGAGTGGGGAGGGAATGGCGATTTTGCAGTATCGTTCCCCTGCCACACCCACCAAGCCACACCACACCCAAGCCATGCCCACAGAACCGGTAGAAAAAAAAATTGGATTTCACCACTGATTTGGACCACATCCAGACCCGCTCCCAATTCTTGTATTTTGTCTTTCCAGATTCAGGGTAATATAAGGGGGAGTGGAGGCGGGGAATAGAGGAGCTCATTTTCTTATTCTCAACCCAGCCCTTTGGGGCAGGGGTCTCCAACCTTGGCAATTTTAAGCTTTGCTGGCTGGGGAATTCTGGGAGTTGAAGTCCGCCAGGCTTAAAATTGCCAAGGTTGGAGACCCCTGCTCTGGGGAACCAGAGAAGCGTGCGAGGCAGATGCCTCTCGTGTCACCAGAAGCACGAGTGTCAATCAGCAACATCTGCCGCTCCTCGGACTCCGCCCTACATGCCGACACCCCCCCCCCCGCATCCTTCGCCCAGTAAAGTGGGGCAGGAGTTGGGCAGAATTGGGGTGGAGGCTTTCCAAAGGAGCGCGCCAAATATCTCCCGCGAACTGAATCGGGTTTAATAAAGCAATTACCTGCTTAGCTTTAGCTCCCTTGTGAAAGTTAGAATCCGCGGCTTGAACGAGAGAAACTACTAATCTTTCTCCCATAAGGGACCTAATCTAGCGTCTCTTTGCAAAGGAGGTTACATTCCGAGCAATCTGTTGCCCCGGACGGAAATGTCTTCTGCTGAGCATGCTCAGTAGCATCTGAAGCTTTTTTTGCCCGTATTCTGCCCTTACTTCAGCGAAAAGAAAGCGAGCGAAATATAAAGTCTGTTGAGACCACGGGGAGCTTTTCCAACAGGAGGATAAGCATTAATATAATTCGACTGCAGCTTAAATCGCAAAGAACTAAATAAAAGCAGGGAGTGGGTTTTGAGTAAGGATCCTAATGACTGTATTAGGTTGCACTGCTTTTTCCTATTGTTTTGAAAATTACTTTTGAAGTCTACAATATTTCTTAAATGCATTCTGCTCACGAGCTCAGAAAAAGGTGTATTTTTTTGGTTACATTTTAAATGTTAGTTTTAATATTTTGTGTACTTTTAATCTTTGCTTCAAAAAAAGCATTGATATATTGAGGTCTGTTATTAAAGCTCATTGAAAATCGTAAATTATGTGAACTATCAATAACCGACAGGAAGTTCACGAATCGCTTTTATCCTGTGATCCTTTTAAAGATATACTTTTGCTTCCGTTGTCTGTTATTTCATCTAGGAACTCATTCATGTCGATCATTATTTGCCAACTCTTTGCTTTCCGTTCAGATATTTGCTTGAGCTTTTTTTATTATTTCCGATAGTCCTTCAGCTAAATACGATCCTTATAGGAAAAAAAATCCTTATGTAAAAAAAATAAAAATAAACAAGAGGCTTTACAACTCTAAGCAATGATGCGGAAGGATTTTATGAAAGGCTTGAGCCAAAACACTATTGGAAATAAGTCGCAACAAATAAATAAGAAATAAATCGCAATATTTTCCAATGCTATCGTTCTGATCCTGTTGAGACCTTGATACATTTATCTTCACTGCTTCCTTCTGTGACAAGTAAATGGCTAGACACCAAGAAACTTGAGGGTGTTCCTACTGGACCAGTAACAGTAACAGAGTTGGAAGGGATCTTGGAGATCATCTAGTCCAACCCCCTGCTCACCCAGACGACCTATACTATGCATTCGAACCACCGACCTTTCTGATCGACAAGCTCAGTGTCTTAGCCACTGAGCCACCTAGCCAAACCAATGTGGCTACCTTGCTGTTTCGTTAATGAAAGTGGTCAAAAGCCAAAAGTCGTGAAGTGATCAAAAGCCAACGCCTTATTCTGGATCACCCTACCGCAATAATCTCAGCACAGATTGAACCCACCCTGCCACCACTCGGTTTATTGCAAAATAACTTATCAACCAGCAGCTGCCCAGGGAAACCAACGCTCAAGCTCTTCGGGGGGCAGGTTTGGTTACTAGGACGCCGGCGCCTCGTTTGTTGTTGTATCCAGCGGAAACTGCAACAAGAGCTCTAAATGGCGTCACAAAGCCCGGCCGTCACTCGCGTTCCTGGATTGGCCTTGGTGTATCGAAGAGAGGAGAGTTTTCGCGGGACTCTTTTCTGTCATTGGACAATCCGGGCACGTTAGAGGCGGAACGTAATCGGTTTTTGCAGGTGGTTTGGTTTGTGTGGTTTCTTGAACAAGTGAACCCAACTTCTGTAAGATAATGGTGAGTGTTTCTTTCCCCAGGTTTTGGTAAAGGAAATAAATATCTGATCATCTTTTTGTAGCCGTTCTCACGCATTCCCCTCTCTCTGGATCTAGTTAACCGAATTAAGTTACAGCGTCATTAAATCTCTAGCGATCACGGTTGCAATTCGTCCTGAACCGGTGGCTTTCGGATTACTTTTCGCGCCAAATCCAGCCTGATTGGCTGTAGTAAAATCTATGCCCTATTTTACTCGCGGATATTTTTAGAACCCGAGCAAAGTAAAAACCGATCAGATTTTTTTTTAAAAAAAACAAGTGTTGTATCTCAATCTTCTGAAGTTCTGCTGGGAGGGAGAAAAAAGTTTTCCTATTTATTCCTGGATGAGTGTGCAAAGAACTGGTGCCTTTTTTTTTGGCCAGTGAATATACCCGAGTCTTAAGTACCGTGTAGAAAGTTAGCCCAACAACCGTAAATTAAGAAATGCTTCACGAGGAACCATGGGGCGATTTAAATAATATTTAATGTAGTAATACAGTGGGTTTTGTTTCCTCTTTGCAGTGTTAATACTTGTAGTAAAAAGGCACTGCATGCGTGGTTTTCAGCCATAACTTGCTGACTAAACTCCAGCGGACTGAAAATCATAGTTTATAAAAGAGCCGTATTTCCACAACACACTCAAAAGTAAACATGGCTTAGTGCCATGTATGACTCCAGCTTCCCAGTCTTACTAAAAATTGCGACTTTTTGCAGTTTATTTCCATCCTTCAAGTGTTTCTGGTTGTTCCCCTTGAGAGAGCATCCAAATTACTCCTCTGGGTAGCCGTGTAGACAGATAAAGTACATGTAATTGAAATATGGTTTTAAGGAGGAAAATTGTATGTTTTCTACCAACTAATATTTTTGGTATCTGCTTATATCTAAGTGCAGTACAAATGAACAATATAAGTACCACATATAGTGAATATATACACTTGAAAGCAACATGTACCAATAAAGGAGAATATTTATAGCTCAGGGTTGAAATGAGGGGTCCTTGGTACTCTATGAGCTTGATTGTTTTCTTTCATTACCCAAACTAGGTAATATGACCAATGTTAGTAAGGAGAGGGGTTTGGTGTCAGTTTATATTCTAATGGCTTGCGCTGTTAGTGTTGGGGAAGGTGGTCTTAGAGGTTCTTTGGTTGGGCTGTTTACTGTTGGCTTGTTTGGCGATGTGGAAAATAAGTTCAATGAAATAAACATTTCAAATACTATTTTAACTTGCGTTTATTGAAGGCATCTGGATTAAAAAAACCAGGTTTGAGTGGCCCCCATCGTCGGAGAAGTGGTGGGTTAAAACATGAGCTTTCTGAAGATCAGAAGCAGGAGATCAGAGAAGCTTTTGATTTGTTTGATACTGAGGGCTGCGGTTGCATTGATGTCAAAGAACTGAAGGTATATATTAATTTTCCTTGTCTTTAATAATTTGGTTTTATTTGGATTTTTTTTATGCTGCAATATAGTCTTACAACCCTATGATATTACCCAAAGTGCTCTATTAAAGGCTACATCAGGACTAGCTTGCAAAATCCAATTTTGCCATATCTGCTCATCATGCCCATGGAAGCCCAATTTACAGGTTGCCTTATTTAACTTTGCTGTTTCATTGCTTAAATAAATTTTGTGTTAACTGTAATAAAAAAAATAGTGCAAAATATAGGTACCGTAGTACGGTACTTCAGTAAAAAACTAATGATACCAAACCCCAAATGGTCAGATAATTTCACACAGTGGTTTCATGTAGATGTTGAAAAGAAGGAGATAGAGGAAGCCTGCAACATCTCACAGAGGAGTCCAGGGGACAATCTCCCAACCAACTAGCACCAACTGGAACAGGCCTTGGAAAAAAGGAAGAGAATTGCCATAAAATGATGCCCTCAATCCCCAACCCAAAGAGCCAGATCAGAAGGATATTGTGGTCAGTAGTATTGAAAGCTTCTAACAGATCAGGATGGATGCACTATCCACCAAAAGTTATCAACAAAGGCTGTCTCAGTACTAAATCCCACCCTGAAATGTAACTGTCGGTCTAGATAATCTGTTTCTTCCAGGTTTTAATCAATTGCAAACTAACAATCTTCCCAAAAGGGAAGGATGAAGATTGGTCAGTAGTTGTCAAAAACAGTTGGATCCGAAGATGGCCTCTTGTGGAGGCAGCATTCCATACATTTTGTGCTTTATGCATCAACTCTTGTTTCTGATTTGAAACTTGAGTTCTACCAGGTACAAATACATTCAGGAGTAATAGGTATTGTCGTTTCGGAGATTAACAGTTTTTAACCTTAATCTGGTGGTGCATAACCTTAATCTGGTGGAACATAGATCTCTTTATAAAACAGCAAATGGCAAGCATGTGATTAGAAAAAACATCTGCTATAGATGAGAAAATAGGAGTCCCTGCTGGGACAAGGCTCCAAACCACTACTTTCATTAGCAGGCATCTTTAACTTATTGTTTTATGAACAGAAACACATACTTGTTGATAACATTTAGCACAGGATGTTTTTCCAGCCTTTATGCAGCTATCATATTGGAGAGAAAGGGAGAGGGAGACAGCAGTCTCAAAGAAACAACAGAAAATTGTAAATTAAAGTTAGATAGTAAAAATATATGGAAATGAAATTTCATGGAAATTGTTAAACCAACAGGATATGAAATGTAAGAACAATAGGACAATTTCCATGGATTAAACAGAAAACGAGCTAATTGCAGATCCCTATTAACTCCTGCTGAGTTAGGAGTTAACTCCTACTGAGTGAGACTGGAGGAATAAAAGCAGTAAAATATCTAAGACTTAATTATTTATGACTGTATATTCCTTTAATGGGACGTACTTTGTAAAAACTGTATAAAAGTAATAGATGACATGCTTGAGTTGGAATCTACATTAAGATGTTTAGAGTAGCCTAGAGTAAGCAAAATAGGCAACAAATAAAGTTAACAAATAAATAAATGAATGCATTATTCTGTACGGAATAAAGCTTTGCAGAGATCTCTATGTCTGGTGGAACTCAGTTTGGTGGAGCACACCACGTTAAGAACCTATAGCATACCTGGGACAACAATGGAACTAACATTTCTTTAATCAGGAGCAACTGTTTTAGGCAGAAAAGTTTGTAGATAATTTTCAAGTATGTATTGGATATGTACAAGTTATTAGCTTTTATATTGCAGGTTGCAATGCGTGCTCTTGGTTTTGAGCCAAAGAAAGAAGAAATTAAAAAGATGATAGCAGACACTGGGAAAGATGGAAGCAGCACCATAAACTTTGAAGACTTTTTAGCAATGATGACCACAAAAATGGTAACATGATTTTACTGTCATTATAGAGAGATGTAGGATGCTTGGGAGTGTTTGTGTTTTATTTTACTATCTTACCTTTGTTTTTGTAAGAATGAAAAAGATTCTAAAGAAGAAATTCTGAAAGCTTTCCGACTTTTTGATGATGATGGTACAGGCAAGATTTCCTTTAAAAACCTAAAGCGAGTTTCCAAGGAACTTGGGGAAAATTTAACAGATGAAGAACTGCAGGTAACTGTTCAGCTTTGTATAGCATATTGGACTCTTATATCATGTCCCCTAAGAGTTGTAATTCCTGCTCTTTATTGGTTTCTAATAAAAATTTATCTTCTCTTCAGGCTTTGATTCATTTTTACTGATTGGTCTTTCTGGCGTTGTTTTCCTGTGTGGTTAAACTATTGAGTCTGTTTTATTTACTTTTTCAGTACACTTCACTTTAAGTTCTGAATTAGCTGCTAATATACAATTCATGATATTTTTTTACAGAAATTTTATTATTTTTAATGCTTCAGTTTACAAAGTGGAAGACAATTCAATACATGGTCAGAATTTAAAAAGTGAATAAAAGCAAAACAAAGAGATAAAATAATTAAAAAGATCTAAATCAGTTTTATATTTATTTATTAACCTTATATGCCATCTATCTTACTATCAAGCAACTCTGGGTAGGTTATAATGCCATAAATACCACAATAAAACACTTAAAGGATTAAAAACATTAAAACATTGGGCATTAAATTAAAATATTGAATTTAATAATAAAAGTAGATAAAAGGAACTCAAGCAAAGATGGTAGAGGTGGAATCTTCTTGATATTTTTTTTAATACACTATTTCTAACCCACATTTTGTTGGTTCTGGGTCTGAAATTAGGTAGGGGCACCTCATTAAAGAGCTGATAAAATTATTTTAATAGGTTTTTAATATGTTAAGAATTACAGAAGCTTATAACCTGCTTAAATGTAGTTAGACTTTACCAGTTTATCAGAGCTTATAGAATAATAAAGAGCTTTATACAAAATTAGCATGTTCAGTGTGCATTTAGTGGTGATACACTGTTACAGAATATACAATCCATCCAGACTGTTTTCTTTTCCCCTGCCTGGTATTCAACATTACAAGGTCATTGTATATATTCTGTGAAAAATAACCTGTATTTGTCCCCTCTCCTTTTTTTCCTGAACCATATGAGTATTTCTACAGACCAGGAGATTTTTTTTCAAGCCTAATCTCTCTGTCACTGGTAGAAGGGTGGTGTCATTTTTATATGTTTAAGAGATACGATTACTTATAAATTTGTTCTTACATATAACTTTACACATAACTATAACTTCTTACAGTATATATAACTCCTATAATATTTGAAGTTTAAACATTATAAAAATTATAAGTTAACGCTGAGGATGTATTCCATGAAAGTAGTGTCAGATGCTTCTAGAACAGTGCCTAATCTTCAGTGGTTCTCTCCTCTCCTTGCTTCCCAGGAAATGATAGATGAAGCTGATCGTGATGGAGATGGAGAAATAAATGAGGAAGAATTCTTGAGAATCATGAAGAAGACCAATCTATATTAATGGTTCTTTACCTTTTAAAAATGATATGAAAATTATAAACCTGTTTACTGTTTTATAATGTACCAAAAGGGTATCTGGTTGGGAGGGATTTTTTAAATCAGAAACTTATTGTTTATATCATTGTGTTGAAGTTATGATTCATACATGCTAGAAAGCTTGTTATATCTAAGAAAACAAGGTTATTTTCTGAATTTAAGGGAGATGATAATAAAACTATTTTTTAGAATAAAGTTATACCTTAATATGCATGCATTGCATCATATTTGGCACATACAATTAAATACAAATTTGCTTTACCTGGCCACAAAAGGTTTAAATAATGACTAAGCTACAGGTAGTCCTCGATTTACAGCAGTTCATTTAGTGACCAAAGTTACAATGGCCCTGAAAAAAGTGACTTGTGACCATTTTTCACACTTACAACCTTTGTAGCAGCCCTACGATTATGTGATCAAAATTCAGATTCTTGGCAACCAGTTCATACTTACGATGGTTGCAGTGTTCCAGGATCATGTGATCACCCTTTGTGATTTTTTGATAAGCAAAATCAATGGGGAAGCCAGGCTTCACTTAACCACAGCATTAACAAAGCATTAACAAGAGCCTTGGATAGTACAGTGGTCTAAAGTACCCTGTTATTAACACCAGCTGCCTGCAATTATTGCAGATTCGAATCTCACAAGGCTCAAGGTTGACTCAGCCTTCCTTCCTTTCTAAGGTAGGTAAATTGAGGACCCAGTTTGTGGGGGCAATAAGCTGACTTTGTATAAATATACAAAAGTATGAAGGCTATTGCTTAGCGCATTGTAAGCCACCCTGAGTCTCCGGAGAAGGGCGGCATATAAATCAAATTAAAAAAAAACAACTTACCAACTGCAGTGATTCACTTAACAATTGTGACAAAAATGGGGTAAAACTCACTTAACAAGTGTCTCACGTAACAACAGAATTTTTAAGCTCAATTGTCATAAGTCAAGGACTACCTGTAGTAGTTTTTCTGCTCTCTATTGCTATAAGCATCGAAGTCAGAAGTCTAATTTTATGAAAAAGAATGGCGAGGGGAAATTAAAAAACATTAGGTGAATAGGACATCTGTGTGAGTGTCTGTGTCTGGATCTGTCTGTCTTTGTCTGAGTCTGAACCCCTTTAAGTCAGTGTTGACTCCTGGTGACTGCTTGAACAAGTCTCTGCAGTTTTCTTAGCAACACTTTCAGAAGTCTTCAAAAAGAGGAAAAAACTGGATCCAGAAAACTACAGATCAGTCAGCTTGTTATCAATACTTAAGAAAATCATGGAAAAGATAAACAGTGGACATGCACATTCTAGAAATGAACAAGATGATTACTAGAAGCCAGCATGCTCATGTTTGGCATGACCTGCTTTTAACCCACCTTATAATGTCTGCTGATAAAGTGACTAAATTAGTGGATAAGGCAAATGCTGTGGATATAGTAAACTTAGATTTCAGTAAGGCACGTGGAGCGTGAGCGTGTGCCGGAGACTGGAGGAGCAGATGATGATCTGGTTTCATGCACACACGCACCGGCCACCTGGTCTTCCAGTTTCTGGCATGTGTGCGTGAAGACCAGCTGCCCGGTGCGCATGCGCACGCCAGAAACCAGAAGAGCAGCCACTTGGTGCATATGTATGTGCCAGGAAGATCTTCCGGTTTCTGGCATGTGCACTGGCCAACTGGTCTTCCGGTTTCTGGCATGCATGCACATGAAGACCAGCTGGCTGGTGCGCATACATATGCTGGAAACAGAAAGATTATCTTCCACGCGCATGCGCCCCGGCCAGCTGCTCTTCCGGTTTCCAGCACTCTCGCATGCATAAAGACTGACTTGCCGGAAACCGGAAGAGCAACAGGTGACGGCTCACGTCCCCTGAGAGATGGCTCTGCATGCCACTTCTGGCATGCATGCCATAGGTTCACCATCACGGATGTAGATCATAGCCTACTTGTTGGTAAGACAGGACAGTGTGGGGTAGACTGGATCACTACCAGATGGGTTTGCAGTTGGGTGACCAAATGCATTCAGCATGTAGTCCTCATCAGAACTACATGGAAGGAAGCATGCAGTGGAGTATCTCATGGTTCTGTCTTGGGCTCACTGCTCTTCAACATCTTCATAAATGATCTAGATGGAGGAATAGAAGGAGTGCTCATCAAATTTGCAGACAACACCAAGCTGTGGGGAAATTGTTAACATTTTGGAAGATAAGATTCAGAAGGAGCTTGACAAACTTGAACACTGGGCTCTATCCAACAAAATGCAATTCAATGGTGAGAAAAGTAAGGTCTTAACATTTAAGCAAGAAAAACCAAATGCAGAAGTATAGAATAGGCAGTACCTGGCTCAACAGCAGTAACTGGAGAGGGATCTTGCTGTCTTAGTTGATGACTTGGGTTTGAGCCATCAGTTGCTGCAGCTGCTAAAAAGCCAAAGCAGTCCTATCCTGCATCAACAAAGGAGTAGCATCAAGATTACAGGAAGTGATACCACTTTATACTGCACTAATTAGGCCACACTTGAAATCCTGTGTCCAGTTCTGGTCACCATGCTGCACAACAGATGCTGAGGCCCTAGAAAGAGTGAAGAAAAGAGCAACAGAGATGGTAAGAGGTTTGGAGTCTAAATCATATATTTACCAAACTGATTCTTAGGATATCAGAAGCCTCCCAAGTTCCTTATGTTAGTTAGAAAAGCCAATAAGATTTTTTCTCTGGAGGCATCTCGTATAGTGCTACGCTACTTCATTTAAGATCTTGTTAGCTGTGTAGTCAAAGAATATTAAATTAAGACCTACAACGTGTCTCATTTCTATAATGCTGATAATAAACGCTCTTCTCTTGAAGCATTATCCATATGGCAACCTGAAATAAGAGTTGTATTTTCTTTACCCTCAGTTATAAAAGATTTTCCAAACTGCTTTATATGTCTGAATAGTCTCGTAGGTCTATTTCAGCTTTGTTTTCAAAAGGGGGGAAATAGTAAAGCTTTAACAATTGTGGAGTTAGTTTTAAGGAAAATATATAAAAATATATTTTTGTTATTCAAATTCGTACTCACCTGTTTAATGGTCAAACTGTACCAGATACTAAGAGAAAAAAGAGTAGAAGTCTCCCAACTGATTAGTTTTTGTATCTTAAACTGGCAGGAGAAAGGCTGATATTAAGCCACATGGCAGAGTCTTTGCTTAAACTTCCACTTTTTTTCCCTACAAATTTCCTGTCAAATCCACCTCAAATTGCTTTATCTATTTGAAGAAAATTGCTACAGAAAAATTTTCAATGCCAAAAAACAGAGCTAAACAATTATCTGACAAACAGTGGAAAACAAGTTTCTTTGAAATTCAGTCAAAAACTGAAATTTAGCATGTATCCTTTGACTATTTTTTCATCGTGTTTTTCACCCTATTAACAGATAATTGAGCAGCAAAATTTAGTTTGTGAAGGATTGCCATTGCATTTTCTTACTAGGATCTCACTATAAAGCTAAAGAGCTGCTTTCCTTGATTTTGCTTCTTGCATAACAATGAAAAACTACTGTGTTCACTATAATGAATAAGATAGTACAATTTTTTAATACGAAAAGAATTTTAAAGGATCCCACTGTTCTGACCATTTATATCCACGTTTCACTTGCTATATTTGATGCCAAATTTTGCTTAGTTCTCTCAATTTGATTTAAGCCACTTCTGGGACTTGCACGCCACACCTTACAGAAATGTGTATATGCAAAATTATTACAGCATTTGAATTTTTGAAATGTTTGTATTGTCTTTCAACTTGGATAAAAAAAAGTAAACATCTTTGTAGGAGGCATGTTCACATTTCAGATTTGTTTTTATGTTAGATGTTAATATAATTCAATACATTTATTATCCAAGGTCTTTATTTCTATAAATAAATGTTAAACTTTTTACAGATTACCAAAATTAATATATAATGGCAAACATCAAAGGGTGACTTTGATCTTTTTCCTGCATTTCAAACATGCTATTATGTCCTTTAACATAACAGACACTTATGCCCAAGAAACTGCTTCATATCAATTCTTCTATTGAAAAGTCAGAAAGAATGCTATATTACCAGATAACAGATATTTAGTAACCCATTCATAAATCTTGACACTTCAGAAGTTCAGAAATTCTATTTTTTTAAATATAATCTTTATTCAACCTTTTTTAGTTTTAAAATCACATTTCCATTTTTACAACTTTCAGTTATTGGTATCAATTTTAGTAACATTTTCCATTTATGGCCTATTGTTTTGTAGATTTATGTAGATTTTTTTATATTCATATATCTAAATTATACATTTTGTAAATTAAATATACTTATATGTATTTACATAGTCCCTTTATCATATTAATATATATATATCTATATCTATATCTATCTATCTATCTATCTATCTAT
>WNWU01000007.1:12262933-12298624 GCA_012654045.1 Ptyas mucosa | reverse complement strand
AATACAAATTCAACATTTTAATATAAATCAATTAGTTATATAACTATCTTTTTTGTATATTAATCAATATGAACATGAATATTCCAATTATTTCCATGCAATCCAATTTCTTACAAATCAATTACCGGTAATTATATTTACCAATAATAATAAACCAAATAATTTCCCCCATATATTCTTCCAAACCACAACTTAACCATTTCTGCTTTCAACACAATATACAATTAATAGTATCTCAATTATTACAATTCCCTAGTTAAATAGAGCTTTTTCTTTTGTGTTTTAAAATCTTGAACTCTTCTTTTTTGCCATTTGCCATGAATTTCCCATTGTTTGCACCTACTTTTTTTGATGAAGAAAAAAATCTGCCTTTCCAACGTTAAAAGAAAAAGAAAAAGAAATCTCTTTGCCTCATTTTGTCACGTTGCAGCAAAGACCCTGTTTTAGTTTCAGTTTGGTTTTTTTAGCATAGCTGGGAGGGGGAGGGAAAATGCTCCAGCAATTTACCTCTTTGCAGCTAGCTAGCAACAGAGCCCCAGTAAAACAGCTGAGAGCAAATCAGCTGAGAGTCGGGAGGCTCTTCAAATCAACTTATGGTAATTAACCTATACTGACGCTGAAAGGGGCTGTTTTTTCTATTTTTGCAGACAGGGGTCTACTCATTTGTTTTCTTTTAAAAAGGCATTTTTTTTCGTGACTCGAATATAAGCTGAGGGGGCTTTTTCAGCCTGAAAAACGTCCTGAAAAACTCTGCTTATATTCGAGTATATACCGTATATATAACATTTTAACATTTCTATGTATATTCTATGCATTAATTTACATCTAATTTCTAGCCATTTATATCACATGTTCCATATCTTATAGTACTCTGTTTCCTCTCTATCTTTTAGCTCCATGGTTAATTTATCCATTTCTGCACAATCGAGCACCTTTTTTATTATCATTGTGTTTGATGGTGTGTTTTCCTGTTTCCAGTTTTGGGCAAATGTAATTCTGGCTGCTGTTATAATGTGAAGTATGATGTATTGAATCTTTTTACTTATGTTTCCTTTTATGATACCCAATAAGAACAGTTCTGGTTTCATCTCAATTTTTTGTTCTGCAATTTCTTCTAACCATTTTTTAATTTTCATCCAATACCTCTTAGCTTTTGGACATGTCCACCACATGTGATAGAATATCCCTTGTTCATGGTTACATCTCCAACAGTTTGCTGATTTATTGGGGAACATTTTGGCCAGCCTTGCCAGGGGTAGATGCCAACGATAAAACATTTTGTACATGTTTTCTTTGTAAGATGCCAACATTGTTAATTTATAAATTTTCTCCCATAATTTTTCCCAATGTTCCAATTTGATGTTATATCCAAAGTTTTCGGCCCAAATTATCAGTTTCTTTCACTGTTTCCTCCTCCATTTTAAATTTTAAAAAACAATTGTAAGTTTTGGTTATTGTTTTTTCCTCTGTCCCTAATAATATTTTATCCAATTCTTGTTCTCTTTGAAAACCGAAATTTTCTAAATCTTTTTTATGTCTTGTTTAAATTTGTAAATATGGCCACCAATCTATTTCTATCCCTTGAGATTTTAGATCTTAGTTAGATTTAAGTTTTCGTTGCCAATCCAATAGCTCTTTGTATGTCACTACCTTATTCCAGTCTAATACGCTGGGGTAAATCATTGCTTCCATGGTCGATAGCCATCTCAGGATTTTTGTGTAATGATTTCTCTTGATTTTCCCCCACACATCTAACAAGGCATCTCTTACCTGATGTCTCTGAAAATACGTATGAAATTTATTTTTTCCCTCCCAGATGAATGCATGCCAGCCCAATTGTAGGTCATGGCCTTCTATTGTTAGCACCCTTTTATTTTTAAGAGTTATCCAATCCTGAAGCCATGTTACAGCTGCCACTTGATGATAAAGTTCCCAATCTGGGAGTCCAAATCCTCCTTTAAGAAGTTCAGAAATTCTAATCAATGAAGATATCAATGTAATATTAAAAGAAATTAATCTGGCAGCCTAACCAAATAGTTGGCAGTAATAATGCAATAGTGATATCGAAAATAGATGGGATTTGCAATTTGGTGATTCAGTTAATGTGTTTTTGATTTCCAAATAGTATAATAGATACTGACAGTGCTTATTGTGCAGAAAATAAACTCAGAACTAAGATCGTATGAATCATTTATTCCATCCGATGTGATCTGTGTGCTGTATTCATAATGTCCAACGAATTCGTAATTTTTTTGTCTGCCTATGTCTTATGTTTGTATGTTTAACAAAGACTAAACTATTTTAACTTTTATGTTTCTCTCTACTATTTTGTTTCTAATTATTAAGGCAGACACCGATTTTCTCTTCTTGAAATGGCCATCAAAGTACTAAAATCATGATCCAGATTGCCATAAATTAGACCCACCTGGGGGAGACTGGAAATTAGATAAGTAGAGATGAAAATATGGAGAAGATCGTGCATCGGAACACATCATGTGGAGTCATAATAATCAGATTCTCCAGGGAAGGAAGCACAGTATAAGATAAGGACTCTGCCCAAGACGAAAGGGGATTTCTGATAATATAGTGCTGTCACATAAGATTAAAGGATAACTTCGGAAAGATGATTCCCACCTACATTTTTTTCTTTAGATTTACAGTAACAATACAGAACATTTTTTAAAGTTCCATTTCGCAATTCATAGCGAAACTGACCTTGATTAAAAGTTACTTTATGTGCAACTCTAGATTATTTTTCTAAATCTTTATTTACAATTACAGCATAAAATTATCAGCTCTATCATTCAAAACACAAAGCTTATCTGTTTTATTCTATGTACAGTGTGTGTGTGTGTGTGTGTGTGTGTACTCCCCAGTCTCCTCCTGTTAAAATTAAGCCATGAAATACGAAATGAAAAAAAACAATATGAAATAGAAAGGAACAGAAATAGAAGGCAAGCAATAAGGAAAAGGATACCAACTTTGTTTATAACAATTCCATTCACTGTGCCTTTCCATATCTTTCTACCCTTAGAAATTATTCTCCTATATTATTTCCCATGTAATGTTTTTTTTTCTCACCATTTGAGTTCATGAGTAACATCTGACAATGTCTTCTCCATTTATTTTCTTGTCAGATATTTTTATCTCATTTGATCATTCCCTAAATGTGCAAACCACCTCAACAAAGTTTTTTCATATTAGTCCTTTTGCCTTCACGTTTATTCAGTATCCATTCATTTTTATTACATCTTTTCTTGAATTGCCTACATGCTCAACTAAACTTTCTCAATGTCTTCAACTGCTTCATTTCTCTTGACTTGCTCAGTCTATATGCAGAATACAGACAGAAATGCACTCTTACACAATTGTTTTCACATCCTTTGACAAAGATGGATTCCTTTTAACAAATTACATACTATTCATCAGTGTAATTCCAGAATCTGCATATCTTCGCATTTCTTAACAGGTTTTCAACAATTAACATGCTAAAAATAGATATTTATCTATTTGCTTTTGTTTATTGCCATTTACTTTTATCCTGCCTCATTAGCAATTCAAGGCTGCAAACATATCTAATACTCTTTTCTCCGATTTTCCCCACAATAACTCTGTAAGGTGAGTTGAGCTGACTATTATAGGCCCAAAGCCTCCCAACCTGTTTTCATGCCTATGAAAGGACTAGAACCATGATGGCAAACCTATGCCACAGGTGCCACATGGAGCCATATCTGTGGGCACGCGAGTGTTGCCCTAGCTCAGCTGCACTGCACATGCGCGCACTGGCCAGCTGATTTTAGGGCCTTCCGGGCCCAGCTGAGGGGCCTCTAGAGAGCCTCCGGGGAGGTGTGGGAGGCTGTTTTCACCCTCCCCAGGCTTCAAGAAAGCCTCTGGAGCCTGGGGAGGGTGAAAAACAGGCCCACCAGTAACCTTTTTGCCGTCATGTGCCAAAGGGGGGGGGGGGGGGGGGGCACGGGGCATTGAATTATGGGTGTGGGCACATGCATGTGTGACCCCCCCATGCTCCCCACGTTTTTGGCACACAATGGCAAAAAGGTTAGCCATCACTGGACTAGAACGTAGTTTCCTGGTTTGTAAACCAGCACCTTAATCATTACATCATATTGGCTCTGTATAATATATACTGTATATACTCGAGTATAAGCCTAGTTTTTCAGTACATTTTTAATGCTGAAAAAAGCCCCCCATAGCTTATATTCGAGTGAGGAAAAATGCCTTTTCTCCTGCAACCCGTTTTGGCTTCCAGGGGCTGCTGGGAGGCTTGCTAAGGCCAAACAGAGAAGAAAGAAAGAGACAAAGAAAGAAAGAAAGAGGAAAAAAAAAAGAGAGAGAGAGAGAGAGAATGCAGGTATTTCTTAACAGAGGCTTGAACTTGCCTGAAATAGATCAAGCCCTACATCACTTAACCCAATGTATCAGATTAAATTGTTATTGAATTATTTTGATATATATACTACATTCTCTTGTGTAATTTAGTTATAGTGTAGTTTATACTATGCACTTACAGAGTTAGTTTACTGTTTTTCTTTGAAATAAATATTCAAAAACATTTAACCAACTGATGCCTCAATTAATGTAATTTTATTGGTATCTATTTTTATTTTGAAATTTACCAGTAGCTGTTGCATTTCCCACCCTAGGTTTATACTCAAGTCAAAACGTTTTCCCAGTTTTTTGTGGTAAAATTGGGTTCCTCGGCTTATATTCGGGTTGGCTTATACTCAAGTATATACGGGTAATCACTTACTTTTTCTGTCAAACACAGTTGTCTTAGTCTTTTCATACATTTTTTTTTCAGATTGATAGTCCTTGCTGCATCAAACAATCTAATTTTCACTCAGCATTTGCTCAGGTGTATTTAACAAATTAATCACTTCTATTTTTTTTCATACATTGCTATCACCTTTCACTTTGCAAATGGAATAAATGTGGATGTGGTATTCTTCCAATTACCAAGCACAGACGCTGACGTCTCCTATGTCCTACAAGTTGTCACTATAAGCAAACCACATCCACAAACATTTCTCCATTTTTGCACTAATTACACGTGCAGATCTTTTTTCCCAGGTTCAGCATTTAGGCCTTTTTTTTCATGGACATTGACACAATGGAATTTATTTCAATCTACTGTTGGACATAATGGTATCATTCCTATATTAAATCTTTAAAAATGCCCCTTCTAGTATTCCCTTGTTTCAATTTCATTCCCCCCCCCAAAAAACATCACTTTTCTTCTTAATACCCTTCATTCTGCAGAAGGTCTTTGTTTACCTCCATTTCCAAAACAATTCTTTATTTCCGTCAAAATTGCTCTTTATTTTTTTCCTTTTTGTTTAATCTTAACCATACTTTGATGAAGCAAAACAAAAACGTCCCTTTTTTGGTCATTGATCAGTATTTTGTACAAATGAAATATTATAAAACACAAAGATTCAAAGGAAAAGAAAGATGAAATTATGAATCAGTTCATAAAAGTGCAAAATTATACAAAAATAATACAGATATTGAAATACAAAGAAAAAAATAAATAATAGGAGATGTCTAGAATTTCATAAAATTACCAAAAATCTAATAAAGGAAAATAAATTCACTCATCAAATACTTTGTGCTCCTTCATACAGCAGCATCTTATCCCAAAAACTGGCAGCAAAGCAATATAGCTCATTATTTTTGTAGCCAAAATTCAATCAAATATCAAACTTCATCAAACGACTATGAAATTAATACATTATTGAATTGATTATGACCATGCACAAAATACCACATGAGACTCAAATTATGATCAGCTAATTAGTTATTAGCCAACAAAATATAAATATTGTCTCCTGACTGACCCTATGTGGTTACCCAAAATATGCTATGTTATGCTTAAAATTTAGAAATTTAGTTTGTTCCATTTCATGTACTCATGGTGGCAGAAATCATTGTCTCTCAGAAATCATGGTCTCTCACTAATTTATTTGCAAGTATTCTTCATTGCAAAACTGGACAAAGACTTCTGAAACCTTCAAATATCAATTAAATCTTTATGAAAAAAGCACAATTGAGTTAGCATAAATTACCCTATTTTTCGGTCTATAAGGCCTCCCCCCCCCCCCGGAAAGTGGGTGGAAATGTCTGCATCTTATAAAGTGAATATTGCGGTGGGGGGAGGGGGTTGGTGCCGCTGGGGAACGCTGGAGCCTTTGCTGCCGAGCAGCTGACTAGTGGTTGGGTCAGCCTCCCGGAACACTGCCGATCAGCTGTTCTAGCTGGTGGGGATAGGCAGCGGCAGCAATCAGCGACAGCAGCAATCCCTGCCACCTAGAACAGCGGATCGGCAATATTCCGGGAGGCCAGTCCAACTGCCAATCAGCTGCTTGGCAGCTAAGGCTCCAGCATTCACAGTGGAGGCAGCAGACATGGAGGAGGCAGCAATGGCAGCGTTTCCAGTCAGCCAGCACATTGATCAGCAGGGCTACAGGAGGCCAGGATCCAGCTGTCGCTCAGTTGACCGGTGGTGGGTACAATAGAGTGAAGCCCTGACAAGCCACTTACTGGGGCTGCAATAAGATGCTGAAGCTGACCAGACTGTTTGCTGTTTGCTGCCAGGATGCTAGCCAGATGAATACTGGATGGATGCTGGGAGGCAGAAGCAGATTTTTTTTTCTTGTTTTTCTGCTCTAAAGCTAATGTGTGTCTTATGGTCCAGAGCGTCTTATAGACTGAAAAATACGATAACATGCTCCTCTTTGAGGGCTCCTTGGTGCTCTCTGAACTTGTTTGTTTTCTTGTGGAAGTTTCACTACCCAAACTAAGAAACATCATCAGTGCTAGTAGGGTGAGGGTTTTGCTAATGCTGGGGGATCTAAGGCTACTGTTTAGTGAGGAAAGGAGAACTTTCTCACTAAACACTATTATTTGCTCAGAAAAAGATGTCTACTTGTGGGATTCTGCCATGTGGCCCAGCAACAGAGCAGCCTGTCCTCCTTCCCTACCCCAACCTCCTGAGGTTTAAGGTTTAAGGTTTATTTGGATTTATATACCGCCCTACTCCCAAAGGACTCAGGGCGGTGAAAAGCCAAAGATAAAATACATACAATATAAAATTTAAAAACAATTTAAAACATATTAAACAAATTTGGCCCATACTAATTAAAACACCCCTCTTTTTAAAAACAAATTAAAATTAAAATTAAACAGTTAAAACAAGTTAGGCCATCCCAGCTTGTTGGAATAAAAAAGTCATGAGGGCACGGCGGGAAGTGCGTAAATCTGGGATCCTCCATATCTCTGGGGGGAGCTCATTCCAAAGGGCAGGTGCCCCCACAGAGAAGGCTCTCCCTCTGGGGCCGCCAGTCGACACTGTTTGACCGATGGCACCCTGAGGAGCCCCTCTCTGTGGGGGCGTACTGGCCGGTGAAAGGCTACCGGTGGCAGAAGGCGGTCTCGTAGATACCCAGGTCCTAAGCCATGGAGCGCTCTAAAGGTGGTAACCAATACCTTGAAGTGCACCTGGAAGACCACCGGGAGCCAGTGCAGCTTGTGCAGGAGAGGTGTTACATGGGAACGCCATGTTGCTCACATAACCACCCACGCGGCTGCATTCTGGACCAGTTGGAGCCTCCGGGTGCTTCTCAAGGGGAACCCCATGTAGAGAGCATTACAGTAGTCCAGGCGGGAAGTGATGAGGGCCTGAGTGACCGTGCATAACAAGTCCCGATCCAGAAAGGGACGCAACTGGCGAATCAGGCGGACCTGATAGAAAGTCCTCCTGGCCACAGCTGTCAAATGTTCTTCTAAAGACAGCCGTGTATCCAGGAGGACACCCAAGTTGCGAGCCCTCTCTGTGGGGGCCAACAACTCGCCCCCAATAGTCAGTGATGGCACCAACTGGCTATATCGGGATGTCGGAAACCACAGCCACTAGGTCTTGGACAGGTTGAGCCTGAGTCTGTTTCTCCCCATCGAGATCCGCATAGCCTCCAGGCACCGGGACATCACTTCAAGGGCATCATTGGGGTGGCCCAGGGTGGAGATGTACAGCTGAGTGTCATCAGCATACTGGTGGTACTTCATCCCGAAACCACGGATGATCTCACCCAGCGGCTTCACATAAATGTTGAACAGAAGGGGCAAGAGGACTGATCCTTGTGGCACCCCACACACAAGGCACCTCGGGGTCGACCTCTGCCCCCCTGCCAACACAGATTGTGACCGGTCAGAGAGAAAGGAGGAGAACCACTGCAGCACGGTGCCCTCCACCCCCAACTCTTCCAACCAGCGCAGCATCATACCATGGTCGATGGTATCAAAAGCCGCTGAGAGGTCTAATAGGACCAGGACAGAGGAACAACCCCTGTCCCGAGCCCTCCAGAGATCATCAACCAACACGACCAATGCCGTTTCCGTGCTGTACCCAGGTCTGAAACCCAACTGGAACGGATCTAGATAAATTGTTTCATCCAGGTACTGGGGAAACTGTCATGCCACCACACTCTCAACAACCCTCGCCACAAAGCAAAGGTTGGAGACTGGACGATAATTTGCTAACACTGCCGGGTCCAGGGAAGGCTTCTTAAGGAGAGGTCTCACCACTGCCTCTTTCAAGGCGGCAGGAAAGACACCCTCATTCAATGAAGCATTAATAATCCCCTGGAGCCAGCCTCATGTAACCTCCCGAGAAGCCAGCACCAGGAGGGACCCGGGTCCAATAAACATGTGGCCGCGCTAAGTCTACCCAGAATCCTGTCCACATCTTCAGGAGTCACACAGAGTCAAACTCCTCCCATATGACATTCTCAAGTCCTGCCCCCATCATCCCTCCCGAATCTACCCAGTCAGAGTCCAAGTCTTCCCGAATTTAGGCAATTTTGTCATACAGATACTGTACAAAGTCCTCGGCCCTACCCTCCAAGGGGTCCTCCCGCGCTCCCAGCTGGAGTAGGGAGCAGGTCATGTTAAACAGGTGAGCTTTGAAAGGTAAGTGAGCAATCAGTGACAAGAGGTCAGGGAGAAGGAAGTGGAACAGCTAGGATGGCAAAGCAGGACCAGTGCCTGTGAGGACCCAGCAGGACAGGATGGAAGGGAAATAGGCAGGGGGCACACAGCAAGTCTGCAGTAGGTAGCAAGTGCGAACAAATGCAGGGATGCTGCAGTGGACATAATTTCAGGAATGGATCATAAGTACTTTTGAGGGGGGTCTGTTGTAATTTGAACAGTTGCTATTGACCAGTCATAACTGAAGGGCTACCAGTAAAGAAGGCAATGCTAATCACTAACCACAATTAGATATTTAGCAGTAAAAGCAGACTTTAAATGTCTAAGGGGAAAAAAGGCATACATCAAAATCCAGGCTTGGTATAGGAGATAAAAAAGCAGCTGTCATTTTCTTGAATGGGCAAAGAAAGAAAATCAGTATATGCTAAATCTTTTCATATCAGAAATTCCTCCTAGAATTATTTTCATTGCATTTTATATCAAAGAGGAAATTGCTATATAAATTTAGGTAGCAATTCTATGGCCAATGATTTCAGAGTAAGAAATCCCACTCAACTTTATGGGATTATTTCAGAGTAAATTAAATTAGGTTTTAACGGCAAGAATAGCTTGATTCTCTATGTTTTTATTCAGAAGAAAATCTTGGTAAGTTCAGGGGAATTCACTGGATAAAAAGTTCTGATTGGAATTTTTGCTCATACTCATTTGAATGTTAAGAACTCTTCGAATTTGAGAAATTAGAGTGAATGATCTTATTGTCACTTTTATTCATACTTAATACATTTTATATGGCACAGGAAAATGAGACTCGGAGGTGGCCATTTTCTGCATACACTCTGACAGAAAAGTTTTACATGCAATAGGTTAATACCGCAATTGCAATTAAAGTGATTAAATCAATTGAACTAATTTTTAACAGATATATATAATTAACTAAAAATTAAATCTTAATATCACTGGCTTTCTATGTTTTACACATTTGTTTTCTTTAAAAATGTTTTCTACTCTCGGTTACCTACAACAGCTTACAAAATTAAGTTAAAACACTACTGAACATATTTGGCAGGAATGTAATTGAAAATATTACTTTTCTAATTAATGAACTTAATATCCTGGATTTTACTGCTTTTGACAATGCTAAAATCAGGGCTACAATTTAATTAAGAATTTTTAAAAAGGATTTCTTAATAAGTTTAATTACAATTAATCATGAATAATTCACTAAAGCCTGTATATTTTCATTCAACCTACCCCTTAAACTTTACTGATTGATTCATTGATGGATTTCCTTAAATTTATATCCAATTTTTACCTACTGCTCCATCCTCTACCAGCAACTTTGTGAAGTAAGCTAGGCTCCAAGAAGAGTTTTGTGTATAGAAAAAGCAACACAGGCAACTACTTTGCTTACCATAAGAACACCTCTGCTGGATCAGGCCAAATGTTAACATTGTGTTTTTCACATGTTAAATAGCAGCTTTGGGAGCCACCATGAGCAGGAGGGAGTTATACTTCTCCTCTACTCCTGTTCCCCTGCAACTGGAATTTGGCAGTAGGTAATATTAGTACACCTGTCCTTCATTAATATCTCCACTGGCTGTTTAAAGCATCCAAGTCACTGGTCATCACTAGATCCTGTAGTAATGAATTCCATAGATTATTTAGGCAAAGTGGAAAGGGAGTGATTGGCTGTATTCTAAATCTCCTTCCAATCATTGGATGACTCCTGGTCTCAGTGTTGTGAGAGAGGGATAAAAATACTTTCTGTATGCTATGCATGACTTTATACAGTTTCATTATATTCCCAGTTGCTTTTTTTCCAAGCTAGAGAATGTGTTCTGTACTTTTCCCAGTTCTGTACATCATTTTTGAGATATAACCAGAACTGAACATATACATATTCATATAAAACCATTAAAATGTTGATAGTTTTCTTTTCAATCCCTTTTCAAAAGGTCTACGGAATTTTCATTGACTTCAATTCAAGATAATTAATTAACGTTAAAAAGCTTTGTTCCCAAAACAGGTCTTTGAGGGACTCCAGTTCTTAATTTTTCTCCATTGAGCAAATTGCTCAATTATCCTTATTTACTAGTCTTTGCTTTGTTTTTAACTAGTCAATAATCTACAAAAAATATCTCTAGTTCTGTTTAAGATACACAGATAATTTGATTAAAGATGCTTTCCGTCAAAGTTTTTACTGTGAAATCATATTGCTCATTCACATAATTTTATGGGTGGTAGGAAATAATAAATTTTAATCTTTCACTGATAACCTCCTTGTGTTTTTCTTTCACTCCTTCCAATATTTTTCTTTGCAGAAAAAAAATTATCACAAGGAAAAGAATGGATGAGTTGTACATGGATTTAAATAGGAAAAGCTATGGGCCACCAATATGGAAAAGGATATAAACAAGACAGATTTATTCTCAGGCTACTGAGTAAAAAAGCAAAGGTTTTCTTTACTTCTAATCTCCTCAACACCAGCCCAAGACATTTTGCTGTCCAAAGAGAATTTTTTTTTGCCCCATTCCTATTCTTCAGTCCATGTACAGAAAATGACCAGATAAGTAGCTAAATATTTTTTTCCATATCTGAGGTTACAATACAATATCTGAAATTAGGGTTCCGTGCGCCTCAGCATATAGTCATGCTGGCCATATGACCACTGAAATGGTCTTCTGACAACTCTGGCTCTTTCAGCTAAGAAACAGAGATGGCCCTCTAGAATCAGACACAACTGGACAGGGGGAAGGTTGACCTTTATACTTAAGACATCTTTTTTTTAAAAAAATTGTTAACAACTTTTTCTTCTCTTCTTCTTCTTCTGCATCAGTAGTTGAAGCATAAATTTGGATAACTGGCATATTAACAAATTGTCTGCAAAGTCTAATTGGCAGTAGTCACTGATTGCATTGTAGCCTACTATTAGCTTTTCAACAGAATTCATGATAAATTACACTCTCTTTAAGAGAATCTAACAAGTTAAGACTCCACTGTCATCAACCATTCAGCAAATATTAGATAATCATGAATAGAATAGAAATTATGTTATGATGACTTTCTGAAATGTTCCACATGTCATAGGTGACTTCAAAGCATTTTCTGTTTCCATATGTAATAAAACAATGTTTATCAAGTTGTTTTCATTTCTTCTTTGCTGCATTAAAATTTGGTTAATAATGTAATTTTCTAATATTTTATTAATTTTCCACTGAAAATGCTGTATTTTGTTTTTTAATTTTCCTTTTATAATATGATTATTTAATTACATTTAGAATATTTATCAGAATTTTATCATTTTACTTTCCTACTATATCTGAAAATGTTATTTCATTTGTCCATATTATCTTTGTGTATATATGTGTGTACATATGTGTGGGTTTAGAACTTAATAGGATAAAATTATCTGTAGATATTTTTGATTTCTTTGGTTAATACTAATTTGAAAAAAGAAACATTTCAAATATTTTTCCATTTCTTCCCAGCAACAACTAATCCAATATGTTCCACAGTAATAGGAATGTTTTAAAACATTGTTTTGTTTTCTAGCTGATTTTACCTTTACAATGTTGAAATAAATCTTTCAAATAATCTTTTAAGTAAAATGGTCTAAAATTGTGAATAAATTAACTGCATGACTGCTGGATTTGTTCTAAAATTGTTCTAAATTTGTTCTAAAACATTTCATCTGGGAGAACTGTGCTCTTCTATCCTAATAGACATCTGTCTATTAATTGTTTTCCTATCTTTTTATTACATTATATATAAATCTTATTGTCTAAGTAAGTCTTTTGATCCAATATTATCTACTATTGTTTGTCTGGATCATAAAACTATCATAAGAAAGGAATAGGGATGAAAGCATAAAGAATACTGAGAGAAAATACTGGGAGATGTAGAAAGAAAACTTTGGTCATACCTTCATTTTCATTCATTAGAAAAAGTATGGCATATATTGCTATGATTGCTATGCTATATCCCATTCAATTCCAGCTTTTCTTTACTTACTTACTTGTTTGTTTGTTTAACAATTTTCTGCTGCTCATCTCACTCATATGACTCTGGGCAGCTTATAATATAAGTTAAAATTGAATAGAGAAGTTAAAAATTAAAAACCAAGGTGATGGGCAGCCTGAGGATGAGAATGTTCTTGCCCCATAGGACAATCTCAATGTTGCAGGCCCTGGTATGTGCAGTTTTTGAAAAGAAAACATCTGACAAGTTACTTTTTGGCAATTGTGTAAATTTTATTTCATTTTTTTTAAGTTAATAATAAAATTGCAGAATTCACAACATGGTGATCTAAAAAATAAATGGGAAGATTGTTTTATACAGTTTTTTCACTTTAGACAGAAAATGGTAATCTCTGCAGTTGTGAAAGATAGTGCTATATTGTTTGCTGGAAAATTTCTCTTATTTTTAAATGTTTGAGAACGTTTAATTTTTTTAAGGCAAAATTTCTTCCTTTGCCTGTAGTAGGGTTCTTATCTTCCATTTTTGGTAGATTTTTGGCAATACAGTAGGGAAACTGAATTTTCACCAGCTTGGCTAGTTTGGGTATTCTATATTGCAGTATAATATGGAAACCAGGGAATCAAATTAAATAATTCTGTGATTATTGTATTTGGACATTAGCATGTTACATGAATGCTGAACTGTTTGGTTAATCTGAGTTCATGGTTTAGTGTGCTGTGTAAATCCAACTGATGGATCATTATAGTGTATGGTGAATTATTGTATATTATGATCTGAAAACAGGTTCCTGAATAGTAGGATCTTAGCCTTCAGATGAACTGTTATTCAGGCTATCAAATAAGCAGAGACATTCTCACCCCATCCCTTTAGTTCAGATTTCACTGGTCACATCAATTCCCCCTTAGAAAGGAAAGGGGAAGTATACCTCAGAAGAGAAAAAGTCTAGTGCATTTGGTAATGGCACAGGGCAATGACAAAAAGGAAAACTAAGAAGCATATTTGATTCAGATCTAGATATGGTATGATTCAGTAAAATCTCATTCTAAAGAATAAAATAAGATTCTTTCAGCCTTCCAAACTTCCTTCTGACTGAATTTCTCAGCACCCTGAGTCATATTCACATCCCAAGCAGCCATTCCATTGCCTTTCCAGTTTAAACCAAGTTAAGCTTAATTAATTCACAGGTGACAGGCAAGGGAACAAGAGGGGAATAATTAGGAGTTTAGTATTGCCTAAAATCATGCTGTGGCTGTCAAGATTGAACAGCTTTGCTTCTTTTAAACCTATTGCTTTTCAACTTGCCAATGAACTGGGAGGAGGAAGATGGAATGTGGAGAATGTAGGCAGAGATCATGAGAGCTTGGAGCCAGCAAACTCACCGCTGTAGGTGCTTGAGAAAGAGATGGCCTGTTGTCATAACAAAAGACCATCTTATAATTGGATAGTATGATCAACCAGGGGTGGGGAGAATGAGAAGGGTTGTTTAACTGGGCAGGCATTTGTGTGGGAAACCAGAGCTGATTTTGTTTCTTCAGTACCAACATGGTGTATCCAATAAATTACTTTTGGAAATTCAATTCTTTCAAGTGTTTCCTTGTTTTGGGTTCGCTAATTGGACAGTTGACATTAAACCAGCTCTCCTAACTCAACTCAGTTTACTTGGGGAAACCCAAGAGAGCTGTGACCTAATAATGTCTAGAACAGAGTGAAAAGCTGATGCCACAGTGAAGCCGGGATTGCTCCCCCCCAGGGAGCCACCAGTAGTCATTCAAGTGGATGCTGGAGTGCAGACAGTGGTAACACCATCCAAAGTGAGAGTGTTCTGACCTAGGCTTCCTTAGAAACCATGAAGCAAAGTCTTAATTCCGGCCAAACATCTTTTATTTAAACAACTGTGAATTACTGTCATTCCCAGTCAACAAGACTTTGGCAAACAGTCTTTCAGAGGAATGTTTATCAACACCCACCATATCTCACTTGGAACACTGCC
The DNA here is from genome assembly GCA_012654045.1 of Ptyas mucosa. Lineage (NCBI taxonomy): Eukaryota > Metazoa > Chordata > Lepidosauria > Squamata > Colubridae > Ptyas > Ptyas mucosa. Next base: position 12,283,656 of record WNWU01000007.1, on the reverse strand, counting down.
AGAGAACCAATTTCCAAACACAAGGCAAGGCCAAACTTGACATAGATTCTATTAGAGTCACGAACAGAACTTTCCAGTCTTGAATCAACCAAATGAACTAATTGCTTCCTGCAAAAGCCCATATCCCATTCACTCCTCTTTTATGTCCTATGGGAGGGGACAATTATCTGAAAGGTGTGGCCTTATCCTTGAGTTGACCCTGCTTAATTGTTCTTGTCTTCTGGCAGCTCTGCACATGCACACACTGGGAACTGGCTCCAGCTGTTTCTCTGCCTCGCTGCTGTCTATCTCCCTCTCTGCCTCTGATGCAGAGCCCTCATCCAAGCTTTCCCCAGCTCCCAGGACTGGCCCAAGTTCTTCCCAATCTCCTCACTGTCTGACACTGTTGCCAGCTCTGCTAGCCACTGGCGGGCCACAACAGAGAGTAGAGAAGATGGAGCAACCACCGGTGCATGAGGAGGGAATTGTGGCTGGATCCATTTGCTGTGATTCAAAGGCACAATGACCGAGTAGAGTGGGGAATGCAGTTGAGTTGGAGTTCCCCTTGGTGCCGTCTGGAGTGGCCATGACTCAAAAAAGTAAATGGAAGGTACGGAGGGCTGCAGACTAGGAAGAGTCAGGGGAGTGGAAATTCCTAACAGCATGCTGTAGCCCATCTGTGGAGCAACTGCATGAAATATTTGCCAAAATGGAGATGCAGGGAGCAATGCCAGTGTCAGTCCTGGGAATGGAGCTTAGGATGGGCCAAGTGTCGGTAGCTCCCTCCCCTTCTCCACCACAGAGAGTGACTGGGGAGTATTGTCCAAGGAGCTGGGGATCCCCCAGCAGAAGCTGACATTGGCGCTGCTGCAGCTATGGGGCAAGCCCAGGGAATCCCTGCAGCAGCTAGTTTGGGATGATCAGGATCCCCTGACACTAAAAGTCATGTTTGATGGGTGGGTGGAGAAACTAGCCTACTTCCTGAACCAGGTGTGGAATAATCTGGAGCAGTATGGGGCAATGCGCCCAGACAAAGCTGCCTGTGTGAATGCCATCACGTCCAACCTAAAAGATGAGGCAGCAGAGTGGGTGATGTCACCCATGATGAAGGAGCGTCCAAGCTGGGGAAAGCAGTTGTCTCCTGGATGTACTTCAAGGTCCGCTGAACAGAATCCAGGATCCGTGCCATAAGGCAGCGGAGTCGGCCAGTAGCTGAATACATTCAGGAGTTTCACAGCCTAGCTGGGAAGCTGAGAGGATGGATACTAGTCTACCACTTTTGAAACTGACTAAATAAGGAGCTGTACCAAAATTGCCTGCCCTGAGGAATTCCAGACAATCTCAGGGCATGGTACCACCTGGTGATCACAGTGGAGCTAGACCTCCACTGTTGGAGTACCATCAGCACACAACATATGAGAGTTGCCCCTGAGGCCAGGAGAGATGCCCACCAATGCTCAAGGGATCAACAGCCCCTCCTGCCACCCCTAGGGAGAACCCGTTGCACCTGCCTGGAGCCTGCTTCCAATGTGGAAAAGAGGGTCATCGAGCAGCCAACTGCCTGGTCCCACAACCCATATCGGCAACAAGGGGCTCAGGCCAGCCAAAGGCCAAGAAGGCACAGAAGAGGGGAAAAGAGAAGACGCAGGTGGCATAGGGGGAGGGAACTCCGACTCCCAGAAATCCCAATCTGGTCTTCTACAAAAGCGACAGCAAGGGTGATGATGATCCAATGGTAAGTGGAATCATCGCCCCATTGACCACCCAGGTGGTGATGCTAATGCCCCACTCAGGGGTGAGAGGTGTCTTTACGGCTCTTGTAGACTGCTCAGTACCCCACTGCTTGGTCAACCTGAGAACTGTGGAAAAGATGGGACTGAGACTTAAAAAATTGAGACAATCTGTGAAGTTTGAGCAAGTCAATGGCTCCCTTACTGGGGGCCTACCAGCCAAATGTTAAACTGAACCATTAATCCTGAGATCAGGAAGCCATGAGGAAACTATATGTTTCATAGTAGCCCCCATAGTAGGCAGAGGTAATGATATTGGGGTTGGCATGGCTGAAAAAGTGGAACTCTGCAGTTGACTGGAAAGACAACAACTGCTGCTGGAGGAGTAGAGCAGGTGGACTGCAACGTATAGGGGCAAAGCGCAGAGGCAGTGAAAGCCCGCTGGTGGGAAGGGGAGATACAGAGCCTGTCAACTCATTAACCGAGGGCAGCCAAGGGGGGGCCAACCATCCCTAAGCAATACCAAGATCTAGCAGAAGTATTCAGCGAACGGGAGTCATGTTCCCTCCTCATCGCCCCACTGACTGTGCCTTTGAGATATTGCTGGGGGCAAAATTACCTAAGCCAAAGATGTACTCAATGACCCCAAGAGAGATGGAGGAGCTCAGGAATTTCATCGATAAAAATCTAGCTAGGAATTTCAGCCAACTGGCAAAGTCTAGAATGGCAGCCATGGTGCTCTTTAAAGAGAAGAAAGATGGGTCTTTGAGTTATACATGGATTTTCACAGGATCAACAGTGTCTGTGTGAAAAACATGTACACCACCCCCTCATGAAAGGCATGCTGGGATACCTGGCCAAGGGAAAGGTATTCACCAAACTGGACCTGAGGGAAGCATATTACCCAGTAAGAATAAAAGAAGGCAGTGAGTGGGAAACCCTTTTGATTGTCCTTTAGAGTTTTTCCAATTATTGAGTGATGCCTTTTGAGCTGTAGGGAGCACCAGGGGTGGGTTCTACTTACCTCCGCTACCGGTTCGCAATGGGAGCATGTGTGCGTGCATGCGCAGAAGCTTCTATGCATGCGCAGATTGTTCATGAGGACGTCCGGGTGGGTGGGTGAGTGGAGCCTCCCGCCACTATTACTACCAGTTCGCAAGAACCGGACCAAACTGGGAGCAACCCACCAATGGGGAGCACCTGCAGTGTGCATGCAACTAATCAACAAAGTGCTACTAGCTATAGCACTTAGCTATAGCAAAGTGCTATAGGTGCTACGAGCACCTATAAAAGGAGGAGAAGGAGCAGGGTTGTTTAATTGGCCAAGCATTTGTGTGGGAAACCAGAGCTGGTTTCGTTTCTTCAGTACCAACATGGTGTATCCAATAAAGTTTTACTTTTGGAAATTCAATTCTCCTGAAAGTGTTTCTTTGTTTTTGGTTCACTAATTGAACAGTTGACAGTGGCATTTAATATAAAAGCCACTAATTTTGTATTTTTTACTCTTATTGAAAATATTCCAACACTACTGAATTGATTGAATAACCTGCAATGTCTTCTTTTTTATGTACTTAACAGATTTGAAAGGTAACTACCAGTATTTCCTTGGAGAAAGTATCTTTTCATCTTTCACACAAATTTATCCATATGTTTATACTGATTAGTGTGGGGTTTTTTTGTTTTTTTTTTAAATTTGATTTATATGCCACCCTTCTCCGGAGACTCAGGGCGGCTTACAAGGCGTTAAGCAAAGGTCTTCATACTTTTGTATATTTATACAAAGTCAGCTTATTGCCCCCACAATCTGGGTCCTCATTTTACCTACCTTAGAAAGGATGGAAGGCTGAATCAACCTCGAGCCTGGTGAGATTTGAACTTGCAGTAATTGCAGGCAGCTGAATGTTAATTACAGTGCTTAGTCTGCCACGCCACCAGGCTCTTAACGTGTTCCCATTAAAATGTATGTGCCCCAGATATCTGATCTAAAATACTGATAGGAAATAACATGAATGTAAAAATAATATTGAATAGATTTTTTTTAATGTTTTCGTTTTAACAGCAGGATGTCTTCTTTTTTTTTTAAGTCTTAGCATATTCTGTGGAAAATGTTTACTAAGAAAAACAGCTTAGCTTTCATTGATGTCATGAGAACTGAGGCAAAAGACAAAAAAAAAAGTCCCTAAAGGCAGCAGACCAGTTTCAAGTAAAATGCAACCACATTGCCAGAATAGTAACCTCAGAATTGCAATGCTTATGATCATGCAAAAAGGGAGGGAACACAATGACAATTTCAACAATGAGATAGTTAATCATACCTGTTTAGTTTTTAGTGGTCTGGGGAGAAAGGGTGAATCATCTATTTCCAAGGCATTTCTCTTAGATAATTCATGAGCACAAGATATGCACAGGCTAAACTCTCAAATAAAACCTCCAACTATCTCTTGAGATCTACAGTCCACAATTATAATGTACCTGGTTTCACAGGGTAATTGAAATTTCACAAACTAATTTTATCACATTCTTTGAAAGCAGTTCTTCCCCTCAATCGTTTTTAACAGATGAACTGCATCTAACCCAGTAATGACTAAACTATAGGAAAATAATTTCTTAACATTAAAAATGGTGGGTGGGGAAACTTAGATATTATAATGTAAGACAGTAAGATAACCGGGAAGTAAGAAATGGAGAGTAAATGGGCGGAGTGAAATAAAATTGCCTGAAAAATTTAATTCCAGAGTGGAATTAAACTTCAAAGCATGAAAATTGTTGATTCAGCATGTTTCCAAGATACAGGTTAGAAAAAGCATTTGCTGCTACCAGATGAGATGTATATCAGGCTTCAGAAAGAATGACATACTGTCAGGGGACTACGGAGAATTGTACCACTTTAAATCAGTAGTGACACCCCCCCCCCCCCCCGGGAGCCCACTTCCTTTGCTAACATCACCCATTACAAATCTAGCACTTGCTAAATAAATGAATGTTTGTTTATTCAAACTTTTAAATCTATGTCTACTTTATCTGAATATTTATTGAGTGATTTTGGTTATATTCTGTGTGCTTATAACTGATGTTTAGACTTGATTTTAAAATAAAATATTTTTATTATTTTTATTATCATTAAATTTACATGCTGCCCATCTTGCTAAGAGGGATGTATGGATATTGTCCTGGAAATGCCAAAGAAGGTTATTCAGTACAAAAATAAAAATATTTCAGAACTATTTCATTCACATACATCTTAAATGCATTAAAATAAAGTTTATAGAAATTGATACAAGTAAGTACATATGTGTTACGCATGCATGGATTAAGAATTATGACTGAATTTCTGCATATGGAGTAGTGATTTGGCTTAGTATACTCTTAGAACCTAGCTCCCTTATGGTTTGTAAGCCACGATTTATGACTTCGTAGAATGTGCAAACTTAGCCAACGTTGACCAACGTTGTCCACTTCAACAAACTGAGAGTAAATGAGATACAGTAGGAGTTTTTAAAATTTATTTATTTATTGGTTCGATTTATATGCCGCCCTTCTCCGGAGACTCAGGGCGGCTTACAATGCATTAAGCAATAGCCTTCATACTTTTGTATATACCTGCTCAGTAGGGCTTTTGCCCCCCCCCCAAGCGGTGTTCTTTTTTTATACAAAGTCAGCTTATTGCCCCCACAATCCGGGTCCTCATTTTACCTACCTGGGAAGGATGGAAGGTTGAGTCAACCTTGAACCTGGTGAGATTTGAATTCGCAGTAATTGCAGGCAGCTGGCAGTTAAGTGCTACTTTAACAGCACTTTAGTCTGCTGTTCCACCAAGGCTCCTTTAAAGGGTTGCTTGACCAGGGGTGAAATGCTTGACCAGGGGTGAAATGCTCTGAAGTCTGCTATCGGTTTGCTTCACTACCGGTTTGCTTTGTGCGCACATGCGCGGTAACGCACAAAATGCAGGCTTCAAGCACATGTGCACTGCAGGCACTACCGTGCAACACTGAAAAAGGAGGATTAAGAAGCCTTTTCTGAGTCTGCAAAAACGAGTGAAACAGCGGGAGGAGGGAACAGGTGTGCCGCGTGATTTAGATTCACTAAAAAGCAGGATATTTCTAGCGAATATAAATTGCGCGGCACAGCTGATCATCAGAAATACCAGTTTGCCCAAACCAATAGCATTTTTTACTACCAGTTCGGGCAAACCAGTCAGAACCGGTAGCATTTCACCCCTGTGCTTGACCCAGTAACTGTGTGTATGATGGTGTTTCTACATTGGGCTTTCAGAAACTGGGAGACCTTTAGACGAAAGCAAAGAGATACCAAAAGTTCTAATAGTTTGGTGCTATCTAAAGATTGCCAGGAGTTCTGCAGCCTAGATATAGTAAGCCTGGCATGTATATTTTCAGTATGTCTACATGTGAGTAGTGTGTGTAAGACAAAATGATGGGCTGTGCTTATTTTATAATAAATGTTTCACAATTCTGAAAGGTCTTAATTCCAATACATGGATATGTCTTAACTTTTGCAAGTCATTTTGGGAATCTGTAGGATGTCTAGAAATGCTGACACATATAAGACTGTGACCACAACATCACTTTAAACCAAAGTGTCAGAAAAATTTTCAGTGAAATCTGTTTCATAGAACAGAAAATGAAGCCAAAGTTATAGCAGTTCAATGGAAGAAATCCAGAAAGTTATTAGTAGGCAGAATTATCCTGTATTTTTCTCAATTCATTCCTTAGTCTTATTTACTACTAAGGCTGTGAAGGCAGGATGTGTGGACATAGCTTTTTTTTTTACTACTTTTTAAAATGGCTGCCTCCTTTCCTGGATTTCTCTAGCTCTCTTCTGTAGCTACCACATGATCTTAGGAAAAGATGTCACTGCTTTAAAGAATTGCAAACATGTGCTAGTTTATGTCCCATTCTTGCTTTCTAAAGCACTCGTTTGGAACTTTGAAATTCTGAATAAATATAAATACTGATGCTTGAATGGGCATGTAACTGACTTCTGATCTGATCTTGAGAGCCATCTTGCCACCACCAAGTCGCCTCTGCCAGTTTATTGCAGCCAAGTCATTGCAGGACAGCTCCACATGGCCAATTTGGCAGGATCAGCCAGAGGGAAAGCCAGATGGTGAGCAAGGGAGCAGGTGGGTAGAACACAGAGTGGCAGTGGCTGCCGCAGGTTTCCTATTTTCACATCACCTTCCCTGAGCAGAGTTCCCAGAGCTTGGAGTGGCAACGACAGCAGTGGCGGTATGTGTGATAATAGAACTGCTAACTCCATTCGCTTGCCATGCCCACTGCCACTACTTCTGAACAGCCCAAACAATGTCACTGCTGCCAAACACCCCAACCATCATTGCTGCTGTTGAATGGCCTGTGGCAGCCACAGCAAAAGTATGTGTGAAAATGGGATGCCCTCGCTCACCACCTCCTCCCTGCTGCCCACCACTGCTGAACCCCTGAATATCATCGCTGCCACTGAATGGTTTGAAATCCAAACAGCCTGGAGTTCAGTGTGGTAGCAGTGGCGGCAGCGGCAAGGGGTGTGAAAACAGGAATCCCTGGCTACTACCACTCTGAGTTTACCCACTGACTTGCTCAGCTGTCTGCCTGATTCTCCTTCCAATGGGAAGCCCCCCCTCCAGCTGCCACCACTACTCTGTGCTCTGCCCACCCATTTGCTTGCCTGATTACCTGCCTAGCTTTCCCTCCAGCCACCGGCTGTAGTTGTCCCTGTGGTGAGTTGACTATGTAGCATTGTCTTGTAACAACTTGGCTGATGTGAGTTGGCAGCACCAACTTTACGTTGCCAAGCTGGTGGCAGTGAGCTGGCCACACCAAGTTGTCCTAGACCCTCTTGAGATTACCTTGCTTCTTCTAGTGGATTATACAGTATATAGTGAAATATAAAGGAGAATTGAGGGGAGGAGAAGTACTAGGTACTGCAAAACTATTAGATTTATATCATATTTATGTGGTCCCAGTAGCTCCCGGGCTTAGAAATAGGATTACTGTTCTAATCTTTCTTAGATAAGATCTTACAGAAATCTTTAGGCATTCATCTTGTTTTCTAGCTGTTCAATACCTACAACTGGTGGCTGAAATTATTTGAAAAATTCAATATTCAAAAATCTGCAAAGACTCAGGTTCATGTATCATCAACTCAAAGACAACAAAGATCGATGGACTAGATATAGTGAACAAACTGAAATTGAGATATAGATATTAGGAAATGCTGACAATGTCTTCCGTTAAGCACATTTTCTGTAAAAAATGCTCTTTGATTTAATTCTCTGTCTAGATATCCACATAGTAGCTATGTGAGGGTCTCTTTTTAGACACTTAGGCCTTTCCTGTTTGTTTGTTTGTTTGTTTGTTTGTTTGCTTGTTTGTTTGCTTGTTTGTTTCCTTATTTATTAGATTTATATTCTTTTTCTTCATGTTGTCAAAATACCTTATAAGGGTGTTTCTATTCATTATATTCCCATAACAACAATATATGAGGTTGATTGGCCTGAAATAGGTGTGACTACCCTACCCCCACATGTAATTTATTTTCAGTCCAGACTGCTCACATTGAAGTTCAAGTCCACCTATGTTGGACACAATGGGCCTGTCAAAATACTTCAGTTTAATCTGCTTTGGTTATTGGGCGAGTAGAATAATAAATGACCATTATTTGCCACCTTTTTGATTGGAAGATGTTCAGTAAACACAAGCAAATAGCTTACTGTACTTTTCTCTGATGTATAAAAGTTTGACATGATACAGAATTATAACAAGGGACAATTTCAAATCTATATTTCTTTTAAAGTAATCTGACACAGTTGCAGAAGACTCCTTTTCAATATCTTAGGTAATTTAAACCAATCCTTAAAATATTAATGATCAGTTTGTAATTATGAGTGAGTAATATTGGAATATCCCATCTCTATCATGGTTCCTTCCATGCCAATTTAAGTGTTCATAAGTAACAGAAAAAATCCCAAAACCATTTATCCACCTTCAGGTTTAGAAGTTGATGCAAAGTTTGTTTTGCTAGTAGATTTGTACATCAAGATATGTGTACAGATATGTTGTATTGTAGTGTCTGACTCATACTGAAAATGGGAATTACCCTCTCACTTTTTTTTCCTTTTTAATGTGCGAATGGGACACATTTTCACTAGCTTCATGAATCCTGGCTCCTACGCACAAACTCACTTACCTATATTCATCTGGCCAATGGAAAAGAAAAAGGGTTACTCATTAATCCATGAAATAAAGCTTTCCAAACTGAAATGCGTGGTTTTCTTCTTATCTGTCCATAAAATGTTAATAAATAGGTAGCGTACTTGAGGACAGCTAAATTAATTCAACTCATCAGAGAACACTTAAACTCCTGCAGATATGAAAATGTTGTTTGCTTGCTTTTTGGTTTGTGCCTTTTCATTCAGTTTGATAAACACTACACCCATTAATGAAGAAGTTTTGTATGAGGAAGTCATTAAGAGTATAGACATTCTGCATAAAAGTATAAAAGTGGTAAGTACAATATGTATATTTTTGATTATAAATTACTACTTAATTATTATGTGAAAAGTCACATTTCTAGACTACTGAAAACTGAAATACTATATGAAATTGCAAACACTAATATGTGTTTACTTTTGCATTTATTTAGGGTATGCAAAGTCTACATTCACCCAAAAATATCCTGGTAAGACTTTATCAAAATTTGCTATAACTTATTTTATTATAGGCACATGTAAAAGATTTTGAACAGTGTGTATCACAAAGTATAAGATTCTGAAGTGATAGATATTTACAGCATATCTTGCTAAGTCATTATTGTATGGTCAGACAAATGGCCCTGGTAGAAACTTCTAATTAGCACTGTGGCATTAGCTCATAAAGTTTGCTTTTATGCAGCAAATAATTCCATATAACAAGAATTCTGAACCAGATAAAAATGTTTACTAGATGTTTTGAACATGTTTCATAGATAATTAAATGTAGCAGAATAACATTGCTCCATAAATCTTCAAATTTCCAGATAACATCAACAGAAATGTTAAAAGAAAGGATATTTCTGAAATCTGAAATATGCAAAATCATTGGTTCCATTCACTGACATTTCAGTAGTACATGGCAATTGCTTTATATTCAGAATTGTAATCTAATTGCAAGTTAAAGAAAGAAGATAAACAACTTCCACTCACCTGTTCCTTTTCTTTTAGTACATTCAACATTACAGACTTGTTAGTTTTGGTGCTAATATGGGCAAAATATATATTCCATTTCTTTGCTCGATGTGCTTCTTTTTTTTAACATAAGAATCTCTAATCAGAATCAAATTCTCTGAATGCTCCAATGTTTGCATAAAATAGTCTTGTTTATCACTTTTTAAAAATTGCCAGTGTTCCACAGACAAAACAATTACAGCTAGCAACTAATTGCTTAATCATAACTTCTCAACAAATATGCCTGCCAAGTTCAGGAAATTAGTGGTTTCACACACATGCAAGCATCTTTTAAAGACCTGACCAACTTTTCTTCAGCACAGTAGAAACTTCCTGGAGTATTATTTTAATATGTGTGCATTTTTAACATTGCTAAACAATCTGGCATTTTATTTATATTATATTACATTACATTATATATAGCTGGGGAATGCTTTTGCACAGATTTTCCTTGAAGGCTCAGGTAGAGCAATAGCCAGGACTGCTTTTTGTTATCTTTGGCTAATGTAGCTGCACTCTTTTCAAAAGCTCAACAGTTATGGCAATAGCAAATAAGTTCATATCATTGCCAAAAAACCTACATGGACATAGAATGTCTGTGAAGTCACAAAACTTGAGCTCAACCTTTGAGAGACTTAAGTTTTATTTTTATACAGATGCGATGACTTCCAAATTAGATTATTTCAATATTGCCCACATGGAGCTCTTTTTAAAGACAGTATGAAAAATGCAGTTGGTTCAAAATGTGGAATATTTATATGAAGATACTCACATTGTACATTGATGATGTTACCTAGTTTGGATAATGAAAGGTCTGCAAGAAAACAATAAAGTTCAGGTAGCATCAAGGACCTTTAATATAATTCTGTTTCATCGAAGTTCCTCCCTCCCTCCATTCAATTTAAAGCCAAAAATAATATGATCTTTTATCTTTTTGGCATTGCTTAGCATCAGTGAACATGATTTGCTAGAGTAAGCAATATGGAACTATTTGCTTAAGTATTATGCTACTATCCCCACCTAAGTTTTAAAATAGGTTTCCTTCAGAAGTTTTTCAAAAAAGGTTTTGTTATGAAAAGGATATTGTAAATGCTGACCACAACATTTATATAACTCATCTATGTACATTTACAGTGCAGTGACATAACAGCTCAGTCACTTTTTAGCCCATCTCCATCTAATTGATGAAGCTTATGTAGGTGAAGTTTTACATGATAAATAGACAACTGTTTATGTATCTCAGAAGTAATTAAAATATTCTCAGTTTATCTGGCAGATGGAAAGTCTGGAACTAAATTTTCTATTCACCAAATAAATTAAATTGATTATAATATACCAGCTGACAGAAAAATAAATTTAAGTACTAATATACTGCCCCTAGAGTTTTAAAAAATGTATATAGGTAGAATTTCTTAACTTCCTTATCCTAGCTTAAAATAGAAAATGGAAATAGATACTCTTATTTTACATTACTAATCTAAATAATTACCGTACTATAGATAAAAAGGGCTACTTATACAATCCCTGGTGGCTCAGCAGACAAAAAAAGCATTGTGATTAACACCAGCTGTCTGCAATTACTGTAAATTCGAATCTCACCAGGCTCAAGGTTGACTCAGCCTTCCATCCTTTCTAAGGTAGGTAAAATGAGGACCCAGTTTGTGGGGGCAATAAGCTGACTTTGTATAAATATACAAAAGTATGAAGGCTATTGCTTAACGCATTGTAAGCCGCCCTGAGTCTCCGGAGAAGGGCAGCATATAAATCAATTTTTTTAAAAAAAAAAAATCCTGGATGCTTTAAAGAGCAACACATAATTACTATGTTTGTGGTCTTCTGAACTCTGGATATCTTTTCTCAATTTCCAAAGCACTGTAGATCCCTACTAGATATTAAACTTTATATTTTTACAATATTCAATAATAATAAAGCAAGTTTGGGATCCTGTGTTTTATTAACTGTCTGCTACTTCTTGGGAATAACATTTTAATTTTTATTCAAATGCTAAATGCTTTTTCCTTAAAGTACCATAATACTGTCTATTAAATATAAACACTGTGTAATAAATGATATGAGTATCCCAGCCAAAGCATTGGGAGAGGAAAAAGTCTCATAGATGCCATCTTAGGACACTGCAAAACAGAATACAAATTTTAAAGATTGATAGTAGTGGGAAATACTTTTTGACTTTTTTGATGCTGATTATGAAGACATTCAATAGAACCCTTATTTATTTTGAACTATTTCTTTCAAATACTGTTAAAGTTAAATTTTAACTTATCGTGCAAACATTAAAAGTAGGAAAAAATAACATCTTTGAATGTTAAAAAAATCACTTCTTACTCTGCACAGTTATAATTACATTTGCTAAAAAATTTTGAAAGCTGTCTGTATAGAAGCCCAGGACATCAATGAAGTTGCTTATTCTATTATTGAAAATGTATTGTTCAGAAAGATCATGCAACACTGATTTATGTGGTTTTTGTTCCAGGAGCATTGTTTCTGGTCTGCATTTAAATGCTTTGTAAATGAAACCTTACTTTTAAAGCCAGCAGACAGTCAAAGTGAGAAACTTTTCAACACCACTCTTTCTCGCATCCAATCTTCTCAGCGTAATGTTCAGGTCTTTCTTTGTAATTCTGAGTCTGACTGTGACAAGGTATGGTTTATATTTACTATATATTTTATAATAAATTGGTTAACAGTTTCAGATATATTATTCTTGAATCCGCTATATTATAAAAAGAAAAGTTTCTTTGAATTTAAGTTCAACTCCTGTCAATACAGGTTTCTTGGCACCAATATGGAAAAGGTTTTTCCTTGTTTTTGGTTGGTGTGTTTTTGGCTATTGGATATCCACACTATCAGCAAAGATGCAAGCAATGATGAAATCACTATTAACACATGGTTACTACTAATTTGTGAATATATTTCAAAAGAGTTCTTAATTAATTAGCCCAATTTGGCATGGCAGAAGTAGTCATAATAAGAAACCTTCAAAACATGAGACTTTTTATGGATACAGAAAGCCTGGCCTTAGGCAAATTAGTATTGCTGAAGCTAAAGCAATATAGTATTTTTATGCAAAAGAATAATCTTATGAAAGTGCTGAGAACGATGTTGTAATTTTATAAGCATGTCTGGTATTAAACATATTTTCAACATACTGTACAAGTTCTATTAACTGGAGTGATTTTTCATTTTAAAAAAACCCACTTTGAATGCTAAAATTCAATAACAATGCTGGTGTTGTGAGAAATTTTACTTTCTGAAACATCCTATCTAAAATATCCTATCTAAAATAAGAACATAATATTTTATTGCTGAGCACTTTATCTAAGATAATGAATTGACATTATGAATCATGTTTTCATTCTCAAAACTTGGTAGTAGAATCTATTCCAACTCCTCCCACATTTATTTTAGTTTTTAAATCAAGCATCTGATTTTGTGTAAAAGAAAAGGTGATTTGCTGTAAATCTTTGACATACTATATATACCCGTGATGGCGAACCTATGGCACACGTGCCACAGCTGGCACGCAGAGCCCTCTCTGCAGGCACGCAAGCTGTCACCAAGCTCAGCTTCACTGCGCATACCTGCGCTTCCCACCAGCCAGCTGATTTTTGAGATGGGGGGGGGTTTGGGGCATATGTGGGAGACATGCATGCATGTGCAGGCGAGTCATGCACATATGCGGGGGTTGCATGCGCATGCGCAGAGAGGCTTCCCTCCCACATGGCCCATTTTTGGGCCCAGGAAGCTGCAGGGAGGCCTGCTAGGCCCAAAAGGGGGCGAGGGGTACACACACATTGCATGTGTGTGCACACATTGTATGGGTGCTGGCACACATGCGCGCTGTCGCATGTGCACACACACACTTTCGGCACACGATGAGAAAAAGGTTAGCCATCACTGATATATACTGTAGTTATGCTTTCATTTGTCCTAGAAATTGGCCATTGTTTCTGTTTTTAATGTGTGGTTTGATTCTGGATCTTCTAATAGCCATTAGATTCTCTGAAAGCAAGTCTTCTACATCAAAGGCTGATAGCTACAGAAAGATACTGGGGTCTGCTGGGTAGGGGTTGGACTAGATGACCTACAAGGTCCCTTCCAACTCTGGTAATCTGTATCTATACTGTAATATTTCTAAAGATTAACACTAGGGTAAGGATATCACACAGTTGATGTTAGAAAGCAATGAATAAATGATATTGGAACACAGCCATTTCTTTATGGTTGTATTTGCCAATTGTAATATAAAAGCATTATTTTCTTAAATCTGCAAAAATGTCGTGTTCCAATGAGTTATATTGATTTATGTTACCCAATACTGTTAATAAAATGACATTTTATTTGTCTTCCAGAATTGTTATCCTTGTGCGTATTATCCAAAGAAACCAGAAACAGAATTTTTGGAACACTTTAAAGAACTGCTGCAATGGGTAATGATTTATTTTTATTCTTATTGACATTTTCTCTTACAATTTCTATGTGAATAATTTTCTTGATTTAACATTTTAAATCATTTTTATTTTACAGCTCTTTCAAAGTGCTATTCGTAGACCTAAAGGCAACAGAAGATCTACTCTTTAAATTTTCATTATAATGGAACATTTGTTGTTTCAAGTTGAGGGCATGGTTGTTGTTTTTTTAATTACACAAGTAGAATTTTTTCAGGGTTTTCCATATCAGTGTGAAAAAAATCTGCAGCTGCTTAATAAGAAGAGAGATACTTCGTGCATACGCTCCATGAAGCACTCCTTTTTAAGGATCTAACATGTACAAGAAAATTATCATAAAAACTGATATTCAGTTTTTCATTGAAAAGAAATTCAGTTTCACATATATTTTAAAACTTGGATTAATTTATCATTCTATGGAGATATCCTATTTCCTTTTTTTTAATGTATTGAATGTATCTATTCAATACCTTGAACAATAAGCTATGCAAATATTGTCTTAACCTGAAGAAGAAATATTGTGTCTTGTATTGGAATTCACCTATAAAATTCATCAATTTTTTTGTAAAAAGCATTGCTTAATTTCTATTAATAATATTAATAGTTAAGTAATGTGAAGAATAGTTCAAATTTAATCTTCTCTTTCTTCTGCATTAGCTATCCACCTTGAATAGGTATATTGGGCACCTATGTGCCTGTTCACATTGCAGTTTTCTATGTATGCCTTTAGATAAAAAAAATCACTATAGATTTTCATCTGTAATCACTAACATTAATTAAATATCCACAATGACACACATTGCATATTCATCTGTTTTTTCTCATTTTAAAAGTGGCATAAACTAAATGCTATCCAGATGAAAATCCTTTCTGTCTTACTTTTCCTTTGTTGCCCTTCCTGGGGCTAATATGTTTTCCTATTAAAATAAAATAATAGACTATATTAGTTTTTAATAGAGCAGATTTTTATTCTTAAAGAATATTAATAATTTTCCATGTTATAGACTACATTAATAGTAAAGCAACAGTCATAGCTGCATCCCAGTACTTATTTTCTACAGAGCAAGACCTGGTAGAAAGTCTGATTAAATGAGGCTATGTTCTAAGTCAGGATTTATGCACAGCATTCTTCCCAAGTGCCATTATGCCATTATGACCATATATTCAGATTAATGCTATGCCTTTTTTTTTATGAGTCAATTTTGCAAAACGTGTGTATGGGCCAATGGGATCCCTAAATCAAATTGTTGAAAGAATCTATGAAAATGTATACTTTCAATCTACCAAGTAAATTAATATAAATGTAGAATTACCGCTTTGGACATTTTGCAACCATAGAGAAAGACATTTTTCTTTCAGCTTTTGGTAATGCTATGTATTACCAAATACATATGGACAGCAAGAATGGACTTGATCAAATTCAATTCAATTTAGACTGTCTTTTAATATTATTTGCTGAGAACAGGTTACAAAAGACAAGAAGCTGATGAAAATTTGTACTGTGGCAAATAATGGAAAATAATTTATTCCTAGGGAAGATTAAATATTTGTTTATGATAACAATAACTTATCAGCAGGTATTTCAATATAGGTTAGCATGTGCTGGATGCTGCCTGCACTCTTGTGTCCTTCTAACTATTTAATTTAATATTTATTATGCTTATGTAATTCTAAAATATGATTTATTTATATGTTAGTTGAACTAATGTATTTAAAATTTGAAAATATGAAATAAATTCAAATATACGACTTATTCTTGTTGTATATATTCTTTTACAAAAGTACAACTTCAAAGCAACTTGTTTATCATAAGCCATGAAACTCTTATTCTGTAAATTATATTATATTCAGAAACTCTTTATTTTGTGATGTTTTGTTTAAAACTCAAGAAGTCAAGGTTTCTTTTGAGCTGGTATTGACTCCTGGTATTTCGATGGATATGTCCATGTTTTATCCCTTGGCATTGATAATTTGCCATTTCCTTCTTCCAAGTTTTTGGTCACTTCTGAGATTAGCCTTAAGACCTTACATTATTTTGGTAGCTTTTCATGCAAATAATTGATTGGCTCTGACCCTTTCTAGCTTTTTCAAGATCAGCCAATGTTGACAAAGTGCTGCCACCTGCTGTGGTATTGAAGCAAAACACCCTAAATTATAAATGTATTTTATTTAATTTGTCATATTTAAGAACTGCCCATCTCCCTCACAGAGGGACTCTGAGCAGTGTACAATAAAATATTAAAAGCATAAAACAGAATTTTTAAATGCAACATTAAAAGAAACAAGGGTTAAGGTTGGATGTTAAGAATTATTTAAAAGGCGAGGGTGTGGGGAGTTTCAGGACACCAACCAACCCCACAGATGCAGACTCATCTGTACACCCTTAGCAAAGGTACAGAGCCTTGTGTTTACATCTTTATGGAAGGCGAGGAGAGTGAGCATCTCTGGGGGGGCGGGGTGGGAAGCATGTTCTACATGGCTGAGGCAATAGCAGAGAAGGTTTTCTTCCTGGACTCTACCAATCGGAATGATTTCAGAGGTGGGTTCAGCAGGTTCTGACCAGTTCTGGAGAACCGATAGCAGAAATTTTGATGAGTTCGGAGAACCGGTAGTAAAAATTCTGACTGGCCCCACCCCCATCTATTCTCTGCCTCCCGAGTCCCAGCTGATCGGGAGGAAATGGAGATTTTGAAGTAACCTTCTTTTGGATTGGAGAGGGAATGGAGATTTAAAGTATCCTTCCCCTGCCACACCCACCAAGCCACGCCCACAGAACCGGTAGCAAAAAAATTTGAAACCCACCACTAAATACTTTGGTTGTTGGAGTCCTAAACATACATTCCTTACCCAACCAGGTGGGACAGGCTGATGTAATGGGATAAAGACGGTTTGATAGTAACCTACCTCCATGTCATGTTGGGTTTTAAAGGTCATAACCAACAGCTTGAATTGGACCCAGAAGCAAAATGGCAACCCATGCAGTTTACATTGCAAAGGTATTATGTATGCCATTATTTGGACATAAAAAATCACCCAAATGACTGCATTTTGTACTAGCTGAAGCTTCCAGATCTTTTTCAAGAGTAGTCCCATATGGTATGCATTACAATAGTCAAATAGGAGTTGAGAAGGGCATGAGTGGTTAAGTAGATAGCCTCCCTATCCAGGAATGGGCATGACTGGTGCACAAAACAAAGCTGAGCAAAATCCCGCCTGGCCATGGTTGCCACCTGCTCTTCAAGTACGAGTTGAGAGTACAGCAGGACCTCCAGATTACGTATTGGGTCTGTCTGGAGTAGTGCAACCCATCCAAGACCAAAGATGATGAATTCCCAGATGCAGGGGGGGGGCTGCCCACAGCCCCTGCATCTTATCAGAGTTCAGTTGAAGTCTGTTATCCCCCATCCAGGCTTCTACAGCCTCCAGGCACAGTGAAAGAACACCTACAGCATCTCTCATTTCACCTGTGATGGAGATACATACTGATGATATTTCATCTCATGGTGATGAATGATCTCACCCAGTGGTTTCATGTAGAGGATAAACAGGTGTGGAGAAAGCACTGAGCCCTGCAGCAACCTGCAAAGCAGGAGCCAAGAGTTGGGCTTCTTGATCGTTATCAACATCAATTGGGGTTGACTGAGGAAGGAAGCAAACTGGCACCGAATTGTCCTACCCACTCCCAACTCCATAAGTCAATCCAGAAGAATACCATGGTCAATGGTACTGAAACTTGAGAGATCAAGAAGAGCAAGGATGGATGCACCATTTCCATCCTGCTCCTCCCAAAGATCATCCATGAGTGTGCCCAATGATATTTCTGTTCCATATCAGGGCCTGAGACCTGATGAAATCCGTTTCCTCCAAGATCTTCTGGCGTTGCAAAGCCACATTCTCTCAACCACCTTTCCTGAAAAGGGGAGACGAGATAAAAATTGTCCAGAATGATAGAGTTCAGCAATGGTTTCTTGAGTATGGATGGGGTACTAATTTCTGCAATTGGCTTAAAGTGCAATTTAAAAATGCCTGATTCCTGTAAGTTAAATGTATAGTGCTGAAATGATCTCAAATTTAGCTATGCAATCAAAAATATGAAGCTTTAAAACCCTTCAATTATTTTATGTTGCTTAGAAACATTCCTCACCCAACATCAAGAATTGAAAGAATAACAGCAATTCTCTCTTCTACTTCCCTAGTTATAAATCAGAAACTGAATGGATAATGGAAGTAACCTTCTATTGCACTCTTTCTTTACTAGAGCTACCAGATCTTAGCTGCAAGATTTCTGATGACCAATAGGCAACTAAAAGAGAACACAAAACATTAACCTTTTGCTGACATCTAGTGGTTGTCTGGATTTTGCAGATGGGACCTAGATCCTGTCCTGTAATTCAGACCTGTCACACTGAGAACAACTTACAGTGCATTCAGAAAGTATTCAAACCCCCTTCACTATAAATTTTGTTATGCTGCAGCCTGATTCTACAGTTGTTGAAATTCATTTCCCTCATTAATCAACACTCAGTACTCAATAATGCAAAGTGAAAACTGTCACTGTGTTTTTGTATTTGCCAGCTGTGCTTGAACCCTAAGACTTACCGTAGCTGCTCAGACTCTTATCTCTAAGCTAACTGTGCATGTCCACATTCTTTCACTTTTCTTCTAACTTTCTTTGTTCGCCTGCCAAGGGGTCCGGGAGGAACGCTGCCAAGATGTAACTAATTAGCTAGTAAGATGTTTTTTATTTCTTTACAATAAAATGTGTTTTATTAGAATATATCTTGGGCTTATTTTGCTTATAAAGTATACTCAAAGGAAGGCCACGATCCGCCTCTAATCAGGTGCAATTACCCAAAGGGGAATGAGATTAATTGCCACCCTGACAAAAACAGAATTTTAGAAATCTCTGTAAATGTATTAAAAAAAAAAACTGAAAGATCGCATTGACATAAGTATTCAGATCCTTCACTCAATACTTTGTTGAAGCACATTTGGCAGCCTTATAGCCTTGAGTCTTTTGTGTATGATGTGTCAAGCTTGGCACACCTAGATTGGGCGATTTTCTGCCATTCTTCCTTGCAAATCCTCTCAAGTTCAGTCAGGTTGGATGGCGATTTTCAGGTTCCTCCAGAGATTTTCAATAGAGTTCAAGTCAGGGTTCTGACTGGGCCACTCTACGACATTCACAGAATTGTCCCTAAGCCACTCCTGTGTTGTCTTGGCTGTGTGTTTAGGATTGTTGTCATGTTGGAAAGTGAAACTTCAGCCCAGTCTGAGATCCTGAGCGCTGTGGAACAGATTTTCATTGAGGATATCCCTGTACTTTGCTCCACTCAGCTTCCCATCAACCCTGACAGTCTCCCAGTCCCTGCTGCTGAAAAACACCCCACAGCATGATGCTGCCACCACCATGCTTCACTGTTGGGGTGATATTGGGCAGGTGATGAATGGTGTCTGGTTTTCTACACACATATTATTTAGAATTGAGGCCAAACACTTCAATCTTAGTTTCATCAGACCAGAAAATCTTATTCTTCACACTCTGAGAGTCCTTCAGGTGCTTTTTTGCAAACTCCAAGTAGGCTTTCATGTATTTTGCACTGAGGAGAGACTTCCGTCCAGCTATTTTGCCATAAAGTCCAAATCAGTGGTGTCAGCAGCTTGTCCTTCTGGAACTCAGTCCCATTTCCACACAGGATCTCTGGAGCTCAGTCAGAATGAGGGTTCTTGGTCACCTCTCCTACTAAGACTCTTCTCCCCTGATTGCTCAGTTTGACCAGGCAGCCAGCTCTTGGAAGAGTCTTGGTTGTTCCAAACTTCTTCCATTTGATAATTATGGACGCCACTGTGCTCTTAGGAATCTTCAGTGCAGCAGAAATTTTATTGTAACCTTCCCCAGATCTGTGCCTTGTAATAATTCTGTCTCTGAGCTCTGCAGGCAGTTCCTTTGATACAGGGGTGGGTTCTAATTTTTTTTACTACCGGTTCTGTGGGCATGGCTTATTTGGTGGGCGTGGCTTGGTGGTCATGTGACTGGATGAGCGTGGCTTGGTGGTCATGTGACTGGGTGGGTGTGGCCAACTTGATGTCATTCACGTCAAAGGTTAGGGTTAGGGTGCCTGGCCTCTCCTCGCCTCAAGGTCTCAACAAGATACAATTTCCCAATTGTACCATTTTTACTACTACTGAACATTCAAAATATGTGTACATATATATTACATAGTATAGTGTGTATAGGAACACAAAAAGATACATTATCTACTATATATACTGTATGTGTATGTAATTTAATTTAATTTAATTTAATTTAATTTAATTTAATTTAATTTA
>WNWU01000007.1:12169687-12262923 GCA_012654045.1 Ptyas mucosa | reverse complement strand
TAATTTAATTTAATTTAATTTAATTTAATTTAATTTAATTTAATTTATATGCCGCCCCTCTCCAAAGACTCAGGGCAACTCACAATACATTTTAAAAAATCATTATAAAAAACATTTAAAAATTAAAAACATTAAAAACACTAAAAACTCATTCATCTCATTCATGGCTGGATCTCGCCAGATCACAAGAGCGAGATCAACGGCCCCAGGCCTGCCGGAAAAGCCAGGTCTTCACCGCTTTTCAGAAGGTCAATAGGGTGGGGATGGTCCGGACCTCAGGAGGTACCTGGTTCCAGAGAGCTGGGGCAGCCACAGAGAAGGCCCACCCCCATGGGCCCGCCAGCCAGCATTGTTTAGCTGACGGGACACGGAGGAGACCAACTCTATGGGAGCTTACTGGTTGCTGGGAGCTATGCAGCAGAAAACGGTCTTGAAGATAACCTGGCCCTGAGCCATGTAGGGCTTGAAAGGTAATACCCAACACCTTGAATTGTAACCGGAGACCAATAGGGAGCCAGTGCAGCTTGTGGAGAATTGGTGTAATGTGTGTGTATCTAGGTGCACCCACGACAGCTCGCGCAGCTGCGTTCTGGACCAACTGTAGTCTCCGAACACTTTTCAAGGGTAGCCCCATGTAGAGTGCGTTGCAATAATCTAACCATGAGGTGACAAGGGCATGAGTGACTGTGAGGAGAGCCTCCTGATCCAAGTAGGGTCGCAATTGGTGCACCAGGAGAACCTGTGCAAAGATCCCCCTAGCCACAGCTGTCAGATGTTGCTCTAATCTTAGCTGTGAGTCTAGGAGGACACCCAAATTGCGAGCCCATTCTGAGGGGGACAATTTCTCCCCCCCCAGGACCAAGGATGGACAATCAACATAGTCTTTAGGAGGCAATACCCACAGCCACTCGGTCTTGTCTGGGTTAAGTCTGAGCCTGTTGACTCCCATCCAGACCCTCACAGCCTCCAGGCACCGGCACATCACATCCACTGCATCACTGAATTGATGCGGGGTAGAGATATACAGCTGGGTATCATCCACGTATTGCTGATACCTCACCCCATGTCATCGGATGATCTCACCCAGCGACTTCATGTAGATGTTAAATAGGAAGGGAGAGAGGACCGAGCTCTGAGGCACCCCACAAATGAGGAGCCTAGGGGGTCGACCTCTGTCCTCCTACCAACACCGACTCCGAAGGTGTGTGTGTGTTTGGCGGCGCTAGAGTGAGCCATGCGATCAGCCCCTTGCCTTCCACTGCCGCCGCCACCTCTGCCTCTTCCTTCTCTCTGCCAACAGAAGTCAGAGAGGAAAAGGCAGTTGCTTTGCTGAGTGTTTCTCTGCATTTCCATCCCAAGTCAACCCCCCTCACTAGAAATGTGGAAAAATGCTCAGCAAAGCAACTGCCTTTTCCTCTCCGACTTCTGTTGGCAGAGTGTGGTGGCAGGCCATTCTCACCGGGTAAACAGACAGGCTGCTCCTGGAGCAGCCAGGAGAAGGAGAAGCTGCCAGTGGGGAGGTGCCAGCGGGGCAGCCCCAGGTGGAGATCTACCGGTGGGGAAGTGGGCGCAGTAAGAAGTGTGCTGGCCAGGAAGCGGTCATGCTCCATGGCCGGAGAGGGTTGCACAAATCTTTGCTGGAGTGAACATGCAACCCTCTCCTGCCAGGGAGCATGACCGCTTCCTGGCTCGCGCATTTCTTACCCCTTTCCGCGACCACTTCCGCGCTGGTGGATCTCCATGAGTGAGGAGCTGCGCTCTCCTCCAGTCATCCTGGGGCAGCTCGCCTCCCTGCTGGTGGCTTCTCCTTCTCCTGCATGCTCCAGGAGCAGCCTGTCTGTTACCCGGCGAGAATGGCCTGCCACCACAGCATGCCCCATCCTCTCTGCCCCAGCAGTTGCTCCTGGTGCTGCCGGAGAAGTGGCAGCATGAGAACCACTCTTACTGGGGGTAAGGGGGTGGCAGTGGCTGGAGCAGCAGGCCAGGGCTTCCCTCCCTCCCTCCCTCCTTCCAGAGGCCTGGGGCTATGCCAGAAGTCTGCTCAGGCGGGGAGACAAGGAAGCCCCAGACAGCCCATCCTTACCACCATCGTCCCCTCACCCTTGGCGGCAGCGGTTCTTGCACAGGAGCAGCTGGCAGGGGAGAGGGGATGGTGGCAGGCTGCAGCAGCAGAAAATTCGAGCTGGCCTCCTGCCAGCCTCGAGCTCAGCTCCGGGCAGCATCCCCCAGCCTTACCTGGCTTCTCCCTGCGGCAGCCCACGTGGATCCCAGACAGCCTTTCCTCATGGTAGTGGTGAAGAGGGAGGCAGGCAGGCAGCCAGGTGCACAGGAGTGACTGGCGGCAGCGCTCCTGGCTGGCAAAGGGTGGAGTCCCAGGGCTGCATGCAGGCAATGATGGTGGGTGGGATAAGCGAGCGGCGACCAGGCCAGGAACCAGTTCGGCGGTGTGGCCAGCCAATCTTATTACCGGTTCTCCGAACTACTAAAAATTTTTACTACCGGTTCTTGCGAACCCATGCGAACCAGGAGCAACCCACCACTGCTTTGATCTCATACTGTGGCAGCTTTTGCTCTGCCACAGTATGCATTGTCAGTTGTGAGGCCTTCTATAGAGATGCCCAATCAATTTAATTTACCACATTAAGGTGTAGAAACATGTCAGCAATAATCAAGAGAAATAGGAAACCCCCTGAGCTAAACTTCAAGTTTTGTTGCAGAGTTTGAATACTTATGCCAATGCAATATTTCAGTTTTTTCTTTTTAATAAATTTACAGACATTTCTAAAATTCTGTTTTCACTTTGTCATTATGGGGTACTGAGTGTAGATTAATGAGAAAAAAATGAATTTCAATTATAGAATCAGGCTGCAGCATAACCAAATTGATAAAAGGATCTGAATATTTTCTAAATGCAGTGTAATAATATGTTAGCCTAAAATGTGATTGACTCATTCATGGACCAGTTTGCTATTTATACATAGTCAATATAAAGTCAAATAGCAGTTTTTACATATGATATAGTAATCTATGCTTAATGTTAACCTTGGTTTATTAATTTGCTTGGATTTGTACAGTACACTGAACTAACTCAACAGGCTAAGTATATATAACACTTGAGAATTATAAAATCACTCCTTAGTCTACTGCACTGTACAAACCCAACTAATGTAAACAAAAGTGAACTAGTGCAGTAATAACTGCACTATTTATTGGATGTTGGATGATGACCAGGGAGATCTACTCTCAGCTAATCCTACACAAGTTGTAATCCTACAGTTTGCGGCTGCAACAGGGCAGCAGCCATGTGATGTGGGTGCTGCCTCTGCCATGAAGTCAGGCAAGGCAAGTGGCAGGGAGTGAAGCTGCCCCATGTGCCCCACACCCATGCACCTCAGAACCCCCACAGCCTCAGGACCCCCACAGCCAGCCCACCCACCCTTGCCCTCAGGCGACGAGAGAGCAGACAGAGATGAGGAAGGCCCCTGATGCTTAGCCAGCCAGGGAGCTCCCTTCATCCCCAGTAGTGGGTTGCCCCTGGTTCGGACCAGTTCACAAGAACCAGTAGTAAAACTGGCGGGAGGCCTGACCCACCACCCTGGATGTTGTCATTGGTGATCTGTGCATGTGCAGAAGGCGCGCGCCTGAGTGAAGTGAGGGCACGCGCATGATCCCATTGCAAACTGGTAGTAATGGTAAGTACAACCCACCTCTGTTCATGCCCCTCTCTTTCCTGGCAGCCCACTGTTCCGATGCTGTCTCACCATGACAAGCTGTGATGGAGGCCACTGGAGACACTCATCACTGTCCTGGACGGGTGCTGCTGCTGCTGCTGCTGCTCCCACCCAGGAGAGACCCCTTCGGGATGATGGAGCAGCAGCCAAGGGAGCAGTTCCTGGGGAGCCTGGTGTGGGCTGTGTACCTGACTGGTCCCCAGGTGGATCTGGACCGGCTGGCCGATGACTTGGTCCAGGAGGCCCGTCTGGTCAATGTGGACCAAATCAAGGGCCACTACCTCTTGGCCTGCTGGCCCACAAGCACCTCTGATCCGGCTCTCAGAGTGGTTGAAGGGACTGCTGAGGCTCTTTTCATGCAGCATGCTGGTGTGGGGTGGCATGTGGTCCAGCATCTCCTCAAGCGCTCAAAGCATACCCTGCTTTTTAACAATCCCAAGTTCCCATAGCAGTGGCACCTGGTAAACAGGTGGCAGGGTGTGGGTGGCCTGGCTATGGGGGTCCTGAGGTGCGCAGGTGTGAGGTAACTCCACTCCCCACCTGCCTCCCCTCACCTAGTGGCGTCTGCCTCATTAGGGCTGCAAGCGGCCAGATGGTGGGACAGGAGTGGCTGCACAAGGCACCTCACTGGCCACCACCTCCGGGTGAGATGAGGAAGGGGCTAATCAAGCCACCACCTCATTCCACCAGCATCAGGGGGTCTGCAGACCCTGCCACTCCAACAATATCCTTGGCCACGCAGCCAGTAGAGCCCTGATGCTGGTGGAATGAGGTGGCAGCAGCTAGAGCATCCCCTTCCCCATCTCACCCATTGGTGACGGTCAGCGGGGTGCCTCCTGCTGCCACTCCTGTTCCACCACTAGTTGCTATGGCAGTGGCCGAACTCTTCCTGCTGCCACCATAGCCGCTGCTGTGCTGCCATGCTGCCATGCTGCTTCCTCATGCTGCCAATATCAGGACTCTGCAGGTCCTGCTGCCCCAACAATATCCCTGGCTACCTGTCTGGATGGGACCCGTGCAGAGATGGGTGGCCTTGCAGGGCCCGAGGGGGCCTGCAGTTGCAGGAAGGATGGAAAGGGCCCCACGGGAGGCAGCACTCTCCTTCCTAGTAGGGAAGGCCAGGCAAGGCCTGTGTGCCCTGCTCTGCTTTCCACCCCAGAAGCAGAATTGAAACTTTGGCTTCTCTCTGGAAGGGTGAAGTGACTCGGCAGGCAGAAGGGTGTGGCTTTTCACCCAGCTTTTTCTGCCTTTCCATTTCTTTTTCCTGAATGGACCTTTTCCCACATCCCGACTGCTTTTGTCTTTCGGTTTGTTTTACTTTTTCACACAGGAGGCAACAAGTGTGCACAGGCCATGGTGTGGTTCCAACCCCACCCTGCCCCCTCACCTCACCTCTCATCGTCCAAAGGTGCCCACTTGGGTATGTACAAATATTTATAATTCATATTAACATTTATTTTAAGTATTAATGTCAATAATATTATTTCTTTATATTAATATTATTGTTTTATAATTCAATATATCCATTGTGTCTTGCAATGGACCTCTGGCTGACGATCCTGACTGGGGCTTATTTTTGGGGTAGGGCTTATATTAGGCATATGCTAAAATTATGCTAGGGCTTATTTTCTAGTTGGATCTTTTTTCGGGAAAATATGATATATATATATCATATACATATACACATACATACATATAGATATGGTATATGTGTGTGTGTGTGTATGGTTACTAGGAAGATACTATGAATCTCACTGAATTAAGCTACTGAAAGCTGATAACCTCAAGCAGAAGAAGATATGAAATCAACTGCAACAAACACTGTGTTAATATTTTTTTTATCTTATAACAGGTTATTAAATTACTGCAAACCAAATATAATCAAGATTACATTTTCCACTTTTAATAATGCCATGGCAAAGTAGAAACAATGATGCACTGCAATACCATTTGCCTGTAATGAAAAACCAAGATTGAGACCACAAAATAGAAGCAATAGAAAATGAAGAAGTTGAAGTGCTTTGGGATTTTAGAATTCAAACAGACCTGCCACATAAAACCCAGTCTTAATTGTTGCTTATAAGAAGACAGAAAAAGTCTGGATAGTGGACAATGCAATACCTGAAAGGGGCAGGTTTATTTATGGACCCTGCCTATTTTCTCCAAGAAGTAATGCCCTGCTGAGACAATGCCTTCCATAGCACTTAGAAGAATATGCAGTATTCACATTTGTTAAGAATTTAAAAAATCAAGGCAAATGGCTAGGAAAGAGCATTAAGGTTTGAACCTGTAATATCAAAGCAGTCGTGCACAGCCAGAAAAGCACTGTCATTTCTAGACACTGTTATTGAAGAAAAAGCATCTAGAACAACATGTAGTTTCCTAATGTAGGAAAAAGAACCTATACTAACATAATATGGAGCAGAAATAGGAACCATCTAGTCTGCAGAAGAACGACTGTTAAAGATTTGGGGTGAACACTCTACTTTAATTTCCAATACTTTAGTAATTTTGCACTAAACAAGTAATAGATTATGCATGATTCTATTCTGTCTCATAAATGATACTGTCTGGAAGTTCATGGCCATTACAGCTATTTGAGTGACAATTACAGCATGCTTTGCCCAATTTATACCATCTTTATTCATTGGACATTTCAAAATATAGGGACTAAAACCAATGGTGAAATCCAATTTTTTTTTACTACCGGTTCTGTGGGTGTGGCTTGGTGGGCATGTTGTGGCTTGGTTGGTGTGGCTTGGTGGCATGGCAGGGGAAGGATACCTCAAAATCTCCATTCCCATCCCACTTCAGGGGAAGGATCCTGCAAAATCTCCATTCCCACCCCACTCTGGGGCCAGCCAGAAGTGGTATTTGCCAATGATATCCGCAGCAGAAGCAATGAGGTAGTAAGATGAAAGGAAACTCCCATACTTGCCACAATCAAGGAAATGCCATTTCTGGGGAATCCCCTGTGTTCCATCCAATTTATGCCTCATCTGTGGCACTAATGTTGCTAAACCACAAATAGGTGTCTTGATTATTTATAGACATTATTAAGAATAGGAGAAAAGGTAGTTATGTTTCAGATTTCACCTGTATCCATTCATGAATTTTAATAGACCAATTATGGGGTGTAGGGAAATACCCTATTTTATTTGAGCCTTCTCTTAAATTATGAGAAATGCACACTTCAGCACTAAGGTCTTCCTACAGACCTCAGTGTCTTTGACACTGCTAGATTCCGCTCTCCTCAGATTTATTGATTTTTTTTAAAAAAAATGATAAAAATAAATAAATTGGAAACTGACATGATGCAAGAAGGCAGTGAGCAGACCACAAGATCTGATCTCAATCTAGGCTATTTATGGTGAAGCGTAGAATACGTCTTATTTTACCCCTTTCATGATTCTCAGCCAAAATCTCTCTCCTGCCTGCTTCAGCTGTTTTAATGAAAATATGAGTGCTTTGGTCCCTGGGTTCACAAACAATTTTAATTTGGAGAAATAGAAAAAGAGTTAGGTCTTTTCTAAGAAACTACTTGGATAAAAACCTGGGTTTCAGTCCTCTGAATTAACCCCAAGGGTTTCCTTCTTTAATACTGCATTCTCTATTCATCTTTTACAGGGAACAATTTGGAATCCCAATATAGATGGCTGAAGAATAGCCTTCTTCATCTGAAGATAGTAAAAACTAATATTAATTCAGACTAATAAAGGGGAAAACACTAAAAATAGTAAAAGAAGCAAAATTTTCTTTGAATCAAGCTCGTTCTAGGGAACGTCACAGACATAAATGATAGCTAGGGAGTTCTGGAAGTTGGAATCCACACATCTTAAAATTGCTGAGATTGAGAAACATTTACCAAAATGTTGCTGCCTACTAACAAAAGGCCAATGCAATGTCCATCTTCCTCATCTTGTTAAACTGTGGTTGCCAGCTCTACCTGAAAATCAATCCTGGCCATCAAGGTAGGCCTGACACTGGTAATCAAGGGCATGACACATAGAAGTGGTCACATGTTTAACCTGGTTTTTTATTGGGGAAGAGGCAATATGATTTTAAGTTGAGAAATAGTTCCCTCACTTTACTGTCATGATTAGATCACTGACTGAGTATTTTAGAATACTCTAGGATTGCTGCCTGCTGCAGATGGTGGGAAATATTCCACCGTCTGCTCCAAATTCCTGGAGAAACTTGGAGAAGTTTGGCGTAAGTTGGAGTAAAGCCTTAGTTGCTGCTTGGAATGAGAGAACTAATGGAACTTTGGATTGGATTGTGCCTGTGTATTCAGCTGTACATATATGGCCCTTGTTGGCCAAGTGATCTGGATAGATTCAGTCTCAGTGTTTGGAAGCAGTGGGGATCTGGATTGAGATGAACAGGCTTTGGGTTAACTCTAGCAAAATACAGTAATTTTGTTGTTGGGACCCCTGGATCTGCTAATTTTCTAGTTTTAGTAGTGAATGGTGAAGTAGTGAACACTTCTTCAGACAGAAGAGCTACATAATTTGGAGGTCCTCCTGCTCAAAGAGCAGATAGCAACATTTGTATTGTTTATAAACTTCCTTCTATCCTAGATCAGGAAGAATTACTTGTACATGAATTTCTCCTGACTCACTAAATAAATGCTGTATTTACATTTACAATATTTAAATTTAAATTTATATTTAAATTTACAATATTTACAGACCCCTCACACCCTGGACATAAATTGTTTCAACTCCTACCCTCAAAACAACGCTATAGAGCACTGCACACCAGAACTAGACACAAGAACAGTTTTCCCCCGAATGTTATCACTCTGCTAAACAAATAATTCCCTCAACGCTGTCAAACTATTTACTAAGTCTGCACTACTATTAATCTTTTCATCACCCATCTCCTTCCACTTATGACTGTATGACTGTAACTTTGTTGCTTGTATCCTTACGATTTATATTGATATTGTTTCCTGATTGCTTATTTGTACGCTATGACTATCATTAAGTGTTTTATCTTATGATTCTTGATGAACATATCTTTTCTTTTATGTACACTGAGAGCATATGCACCAAGACAAATTCCTTGTGTGTCCAATCACACTTGGCCAATAAAAAATTCTATTCTATTCTATTCTATTCTATTCTATTCTATTCTATTCTATTCTATTCTATTCTATTCTATTCTATTCTATTCTATTCTATTCTATTCCATTCCATTCCATTCCATTCCATTCCATTCCATTCCATTCTATTCTATTCTGTAACATACCTGGATGTAAGTATCTGCTTGAAGACCCACCAAAAGCCATGCTCAAAAAAAGGACAGAGGCATAATGCATGCACACTAAATATTAATAGAACAATCATTGATTTATTTTCATCTGGCCAAATTATTAGTATTCTCACCAATAAAGAAGAATATTTGTAGCTCAGGATTGAAACATGGGATCCTTGGTGCTCTCTAAGCATTGTTGTTTTCTTGCAGACATTTTATTAAGCAAACTAGATAACATCATCAGTGCTAGCACTAGCACTGATAAAGTTACCTAATTGGGTAATGAAACGTCTGCAAGAAAACAACCAAGCTCAAAGAGCACCAAGGACCCCCATCCCTTATCAGTACTCTCACTTGCACATAAGCAATCCCATGAAGACATATAAAGGTAAAGGTAAAGGTTCCCTTTGCACATACGTGCTAGTCATTCCCGACTCTAGGGGGAGGTGCTCACCTCCGTTTCAAAGCCGAAGAGCCATCACTGTCCGAAGACGTCTCCATGGTCATGTGGCCGGCATGACTAAACACCAAAGGTGCAAGGAATGCTGTTACCTTCCCACCAAAGGTGGTCCCTATTTTTCTACTTGCCTTTTTTACGTGCTTTCAAACTGCTACGTTGACATATATATTCATGTAGATGAAGACATATACAAGTATATAAAAACGTATTTTCCTCCTTTCCTCCATAAGAAACAGTTAAAAAAAACAAACGGGAGGGAGTAAAGTTTGGAAGAGAGAAAGAGAATTCTTACACAAAGAAGGTAAGAAAAGAGAAAAGGACAGTGAACAAACATGAATGGAAATGAGAAGGGAAGAGGTTGGGGGGAAGCAGAAATACTTTGTTTAGACATTACAAAGATTTAGATTCACCATGAAAATAGCTCTTCCTCAGCAACGGTTTACTGAAACTTTGAGCAGCAGTGATTACATGTTGCTCATTGTTTTCATTACAACCATTTATTTAGTTATAGTATTACAATTATTCTCCTTTCAAATAACAAGTAATTGTTGTCTTCCTACAGTAACATTTGTAGCATCTTCAATACTTAAAAAGAGGAAAAACTGGTTCAACTTCTTTCCCTGGCTGGACTTTATTTATTTATTTATATGCCACCCTTCTCTGGAGACTCAGGGCGGCTTACAATGCATTAAGCAATAGCCTTCATACTTTTGTATATATTTATACAAAGTCAGCTTATTGCCCCCACAATCTGGGTCTTCATTTTACCTACCTTTGAAAGGATGGAAGGCTGAGTCAACCTTGAGCCTGGTGAGATTTGAACTTGCAGTAATTGCAGGCAGCTGATCTTAATAACAGTGTTTTAGTGTGCTGTGCCACCAGGGCTCTTGCAGTCTTCATCACCAAATGCCATTTGGACTGGGCACCATAACTGACTGAATGGGCTGGTGAAATGGCTCAAAGCTCCCATAGATCTATTTGTTCCATTGTACATTCCAACTATGACAGTAAAATGTAAATTGCAGTTCCAACAAACATGGAAAGAAATTTCTTCATGCTGACGCACTTAGATTTTTGTTGTTGTTGTTGTTGTTGTTGTCTGTTTTCTTGGCAAGATTTTTGAAGTAATTTGCCACTGTCTACTGTCGAGGGCTTCCTAAGGTCCCAGAGTTGAATTTGTACATTACATTGGCTTTTTGAATTTCTTTACAAGAAAATAAATCTGAAGTTACCATTATCTGGTTATGGTAAGCTCTTCTCTTAGCTTTGTCTGTTAAATTTAACGAGTAGCCAATTAAATGCCTACAGAGGAGGGGGAAAATATCTTTCCACTGCACAAATTGTTTTAAACAGCTGTGAAGAAAAAAGAAGGACAAAGCAGGACAGAGCAAAAGAAAAAGAATAAACACATGACAGTGCTGAACAAAGACTAGGAATGTGATAAATCCATTAATATAGAACTGTGCATAGTAGTCAAGATGTTGAACACTGAGTGGTGAGAACAGGAACCAAGTGCCCACTTTAAATATGGAGTTGATGAAAAACTTTGGGTCAGTTATCTCTAATCTAATCTAACAAATATTTATTTGTTTGTTTGTTTATTTGTTTGTTTCAGGGGTGGGTTCTACTTACCTTTACTACCGGTTAGCATCGTGCCCGCATGCACAGATCACCTATGATGACATCCAGGTTAGTGGGCAGAGCCTCCTGCCGGTTTTACTACCGGTTCTTGCGAACTGTCCGAACCGAGGGCAACCCACCACTGGTTTGTTGTTTATTTATTTATATCCTGCCCTTATTATTTTTATCAATAACTCAAGATGGCAAACATATCCAACATACCTGCTCCTATTTTCCCCACAAAAACCCTGTGAGGTGGGTTGGGCTGAGAGACAGTGCCTGGCCCAAGGTCACCCATGGCTTTCATGGCTAAAGCAGGACAAGAACTTACAGTTTCCAGCTTTCTATCCTTAATCACTAGACCCGTGATGGCGAACCTATGGCACGCGTGCCACAGGTGGCACGCAGAGCCATATCAGTGGGCACGCAAGCATTGCCCTAGCTCAGCTCCAGCACGCGCATCTGATTTTTGGGCCTTCCGGGCCCACTGGAAGTCAGTAAATGGGCCTTTTCTGGCCTCCAGAGGGGTGGAGAGGCCTCTGGAGCCTGGGTAGGGTAAAAATGGGCCTACCGGGTCCACTGTGTCATCATGTGCCAAAAGCGGGGGTAGCATGTGCATGCGTGAGGCACATTGAATTATGGGCATGAGCACACATGCCCATGACCCCCCTGTGCTTCCCCCACTTTTGGCACGCGACAGCAAAAGGGTTAGCCATCACTGCACTAGACCAAACCCACTCCTAGAAGTCATATTAGTTATATATTTTCTAGCATAGTACAGGCAGTCTTCAACCTACAACCATAATGGAACCTGTCCCTAATGGTTGCATGTTACAATAGCCATTAAGTGAGACAGACTCATTTAAGGACCCCCTACCCCCTGCTCTCCCTGTTGCAGTCACTAAACAGCCATGTGAATCATTAAGCAGATCACAGGGACCCTTAGGTCTCCACAACCATTGGGCCTGATTTCCCCCACATACACACTAGGTGCCTGCAGGCCTTTTTCCCTGGCACTTTCACTGCATAACAATGTGCTCAATGCAGTGGAAAGCACTGGAGCTCAACAGCTTTCTGCAGTGCTGAACAGTGCTACACAGCGCTGCGCCAATTGCTTTAGGGAAGCAGAACCTATTGCTTCATTGCATGGCAGCATGGCAAGATTCTTGAAGTGGTCACCATTTTCCAAGCAACAATTCACTGGGGCCACTTGGAAAATGGTGACCACTTGCAGAATTACACTATGTAGCTGTGCAGCAAAGTAATCTATTCTACTTCTCTAATTCAAACTCTGGAACTCTAGAGATCTTTAAAAAATAATTGAAGAGAAGGGGATCGGTATGTTGGGGTGGGAAGCAAATATTAGTCATGTTAAATATAATTCAACCAAAGTTAATAAATTTATTCCGTATATTATCCTTAATCAGACCAACTATCTGATTTTGAAAAGCAAAATGAAAAATTCCCAATTCCCAAACTGCTAATTTGAATTAATCAGTTTATACGTTTTCACTCACTGGAATCTGGTTAGAAGAACATGGAAATGAAAATATTTAGTAATACAAAGGGAAACTTTATTCAAACCAATTACTAAAGTGAGGATTTTTTTCCTGTCTGATTCAAGTTAGGATTAACTGTGTTCCTTTAAATTGATGTGATTTTATTAAGCAAATTAATAAATTGATGTGATTTTATTAAGCAAACTGTGATGACAAATGATGAAGTAAACGAATGACTACATTCTATCCACCGGAAAATACTTCAAACGTCACCAATATGCAATGACTCTGAAACCAGCCTCTAAACCTGGATCAGAAAGTAGCCCATATAACACTGAATATTAAAAAGACAATGCAAAAATGTGTGGAAGCAAATATATTGCTCAAAAATATAGTGCCTTGGGCAGGCAAAAAAAAATGATGCTGGATATGGGAAAAATTTATCATGGTGTTTAGAAGAACAAACCTAAGATGCTAAAGAAAGATTCATAATAATACATGTTCAGACTGAATCTAGAAAAAATAACAATTTAAGCTGCAACTGGAAATAAAACAAAGCTGATTCAGAAACTGAACAAGTCAAAGATCGAATGGTTGCAGAAGTAGATGTAGAAACAGATATTCAACAATGGAAATTTCAGTGGCAGAAGAATTTTAAATTTACTCTGAATACTAGAAGAAAAGTGGTATAAGATATGAGGCGCTCTGGCTAAAGTTTGAATCAAGGAAACAGTTGGGACACTTCCTGCTGCCCAGAGATTTCATTGTCTAAGCTGCTGATTTCCATTCCTGGGCTGTCAGTGGAGACTAAAATCTGCTGGTTCTTGAGAATTTCAATCTGCCACCTTCCAACGTTGAATAGGGGGTAACTCAGGAGTCTGTGGACTAGACTCCAAGGCAATCATGGACCTGTCCCAAGTCATAGTTGATGCCACATGTTAGATCTGCTTGGTTGAAATCTGGGAGTGAAAGACATTAACATCAGTCCATTGCCATAGACAACTCACTCTCTGGTTGCCTTTCAGTTCTTTGGGGTGACTCCTCCTTGCCCTAGGCAATTGATGGACCCAGAGAACTTCCAATGATAGTATGATACTTTTATTAAAGTTTACTAAACAATATACTCACTAAGGAAGAGAATATTTGTAGCTCAGGGATGAAATGAGGGGTCCTTGGTACTCTCTGAGCTTGCTTGTTTTCTTACAGATGTTTTATTACCCAACTAGGTAACATCATCAGTATTATAAGGAAGTGGGGTTGGCTCTCAATTTATATTCTAATGGCTTGTCCTGCCATTGTTTCTGGGAGTGGTTTTAGTGGTTCCTTGGTTAGGCTGTTACTGTTAACTTGTTTGGCAGTTCCTTGATTGGGGTATTGTCCCCTTCTTGACTGTTGATCTGATGTTAATCTTGATGTTAATCAAGCTTATCTAGGAATTGATTGCAGGGAGGGTGATGTTGTGGTCTTTTTGTTCCCTTTTTGTCTTGTTGGTTGACTCTTTTGAATGGTATATAGATGTTGTTTATGTCTATGAGTCTATTGATGGCCAATTTGTAAGGATACCAGGTTTCCAAGAATTCCCTTGTGTTTGTGGACTTGGCTTGGTCTAGGATGGTCACAGTTTCCCAACTGAAACTATGGTTAAGTCTGTCCATTCGTTGTGAAATTAAAGCGTTTTCATCATGACTTCTGATTGCTAGCTGGTATTATGGATGCATTCTGCTTCTCTTCTGCCTGTTTATCCTACCTAGGGGCTGTTGCAGTCTCCATTGTATGCTTAGGTGACTCCTTTCTTTGGAAGCTGCTGGGTCTTTTGATTTACTTAGGATGTTTTGGAGGCCTTTAGTTGGCTTGTGTGCTAAGCTGATGCCATATGGCTGTAATAGTCTGTTGGTGGTTTATGAGATATTTTTGACATATGGCATTGTTATCCTTCTCACAGCTTGTGTTGGTTGTGCTATATGGGATTGTGTGGTCAGGCAGTTTTTGGTGACGTTGCATAGATATCCATTTCTGTTTGCGTTCATCTAAATAGTTATCTACACATCTTCTCTTGTGGGAGTTGGGTTACTTTGGTAGTTGAATACTTGACTGATGTGGGTGTTTTTTTTTTTGGTGGATTTGGGTTTCTAGTTTGCCATTGCAGTCTCTGCCTAATAAGGATATCCAGAAAGGAAAATGTTGATAGTTTTGTGGGTGTTCTCTAGTTGGTCCTTTTTATTATGAAAGGTGTCTCAACATCATTTTTGTATCATGGCAACCAAACCTGGATGCAATATTCCAAGTAGGATCTTACCAAGTCTTTATACAATGGTAAGAACACTTCATGTGATCTTGATTCTATCCCACTATTAATGCAGTTTAGGACTGTGCTGTTCTTTCTGGTGGCTGCAGCACACTGCTGGCTCTTATTTAAGTGATTGTCAACTAGGACTCCAACATCCTTCTCACAGTTACTACTATTGAGCCAGGGGCCACCTATTCTATATATGTGCATTTGATTTTTCTTGCCTAAATGTAAAGCCTTACTTTTCTTGTCACTGAATTTCATTTTGTCAAGATCCTTCTGTATGAGCAAACAATTTCTGCATGAGAAACCTGCTTTTTTATGAGAAATAACTAATGGTAGCTCATTCCATCATTATCACACCATTTGTTAGTATTTTATAAGAAAGTGGTTTTCCCTTTCTCATAATTTTAGGATCTGAGTCACCGTTTGAAACAACACAGTGAGAGATGCAGGACAAAGCAACAAATGGTGAGAAAATGGTGGAATGTGCTACCATTAGTTATAGCAATATTTGTCATAAATTCATGGACAAGAAGGCTATCCAGGATTACATGATAAGCATTATGTTATGTTCAAAATAAAAGGATGCCAGTATGTTAGGATCACTGATCTAGAAACCTCTAGGAAATATTTGCTTTATTGTTTTCTGAGAAGAGGGAATCTTAAATATGAATGCTTTTTTTTTTTAAGCTCTGGCCAATAATTTGGAGTGGGGGTGGGGGAGTTGAAAGACAATTTGAGAGTATGCATTTCTCCATAAAACATTTTGGTTATATAAATGTTTTAAATAAATAAATAAAATAGCTTATTTGGCAAGAAGCAGTACAGTGTCCAGATTGATATGCTAGGTTTAATTCATTGTTGGTGGAAATAGTAGGTGTGGTTTTTTTTAAAGAAATCCTACATATATGAAGTAGTCTTTCTTTCTTTAAACTATAAGGTTATGATTTTTAGATAAACTTTTGTTTGCTTTCCCAACTTATTAAAATATTATATTAAAATTTTATCTCAGGAAAATAATGTACCCAGGGAATTTGTAAATAAACATGACATAATCAATTAAAAAAAAAGCTGCTTAACAGTGGAACAGTGTCCCGCCCTCCACCTACATGGTTCATAGGGTTTTACATAGCTCACTACTCAAGTGCTTGTCCCTATCTAAGTAAAGTGAGAAGGTGGGGAAAACCTTGAAGGGAAAAAGTATAGATAGTTTATTGGCAGGTTTCTGTTGCAAGTTTGTCTGTATTCCTTCAGAATAGAAATTCCAAAGTGTCATCAACGGAAGGAAAAAATTATTTCCTAGTCAGAATTTAAAAAGGGGTAAAAACTTGTGTCACCCAGCTTTTTTTTCTTTCTTTCCAAAATTTATACTGTGTGTGTCTAGATAGAGAGAGCTAGATTGACACATATCAACTAGTTAACTTTAAATTCAAACAATTGCACAATGTATGAAAGATTACATTTATGTGCAATTGTACAAATCTTAGTTTTTGTAGATGGAATACATTTAATCAATCAAGCTGGTATAGATGCGATATTGGCTGATATCAGCATGCTTCTACCTATTTTGCCAGTAAGTAAGTATATGAGTTTATTATTTGATGCACTGAGTTTGTTATATGCTAAATCTATTTTACTTCTTTTACAGTCCAATGGAGATAAATTATACACACCAAAGAATATAGGGGTAAGTGGAATGCATGTATGCATGTTCTGCCTTTTATGAATCAAATAATTGAGCTTTGTATGAGTGCCTCTAAATCAAAATGTTACAGACTCCAGGCCTTCAGCAATTATTTTAAAATCTCAGTGATTTCAATTGAAAAGTTAAATTTTACAGGCTTAAGCTTATCCCTACATATCCAGTGATTTCTACATATTTATTAGTTTTAATATATAAATATATTGAATAAAGTGGCAGTGTTCTGCTTTGCAAGTTAGCGTAGGTATGTATAAACAAAATACCAGAAATGATGTGACTTGAATTTCATGTACCCAGGTCTGCTTGAAAATCCCAGTTTTGGGTTAATGCATGATGTCAGCTAACACATGAAAGATGTAGGTGGCACTGTCTAAAAGTAATTAATTTTGTATTAATAGGTATTGTATAGTTCTTCTAATATTGTTTCAATTCAAAGGAAAGTTTCTACCTTTTCACAACGTTTTCAACTAAGCTTTCAAGAGAATAGTTTCATGCTACTTGAACTACAAGGGAATAGCAATATTGAAGAGAATAGGTGAGGCAGAGTGAGGTTTTATTTAATCTTCTCAAAGTCCTGTTTATTGTTATGCTAGGGAAGGACGTTGTTGAGAAGAATTGGATTTGTGAACTCTCTTCCCTTGCACAATCTCAGTACCATCAGGAATAGTTTTGGGAAGAGTATAGTAGAGGATACTGAGAAATGGCTCACTTAATTTCCTTATTCTTCCAGTGAAAGGAGGTGGAGTGTCTTCCTGAGCCCATCCCTGTTTTGTGTCCTATATGCTAACTCATAAATTTACATTAAATTATAAACTGAATGACTTGGACAATAGAGTATAAAGGGTCATGTCAAGCATTATATTTCATTCAAGAGATATCTTTAATCTCTAGATCCGTGATGGCGAACCTATGGCACGGATGCCACAGGTGGCACGCGGAGCCATATCAGTGGGCATGCGAGCTCAGCTCCAGCATGCATGCATGTGCCAGCCAGCTGATTTTCAGGCCTTCTGGGCCCACCAGAAGTCAGGAAATACACTGTTTCCGGCCTCTGGAGGGGGTGGGGAAGGCCGTTTTTGCCCTCCCCAGGCTCCTATAAAGGCTCTGGAGCCTGGGGAGAGCAAAAAATGGGCCTACCGGGCCCACCATGCCATCGTGTGCCAAAAGCGGGGGGAGCACGGGGGGGCAGGGCGCATAGAATTATGGATGTGGGCACACGTGCGTATGACCCCACCATGCTCCTCCTGTTTTTGGCACACAATGGCAAAAAGGTTAGCCATCACTGCTCTAGATAGAAGATAGAACATAGAATAATAGAGTTGGAAAGGACCTTGGAAGTCTTCTAGCCCAACCCCCTGCTCCAGCAGGAGAACCTATACCTGTGATGGCGAACCTATGGCATGCGTGAAAGAGGTGGCATGCAGCGCCCTTTCTGTGGGCACACAAGCCGTTGCCCCAGTTCAGTTCTGACACGCATTCCTGCGCACCTCCACCAGGCAGCTGGTCATTGGGTCTCTGCCACACATACGCGTGGGGAAGGGCTGGCATGCGCAGAGGGCATGCACATGGGTGGGCGCATGGGCAGGGCGTATGCGGGGATACACATGGGCAGGGGATGGGGGCATATGGGGCGCATGTGTGCATGCCCAGGGAGCGGGATGCATGCGGGAGACTGTGCATGAATGCATGGGGTGGGGCACATACACAGGGGTGTGCATGTGTGTGGGCGGGGGGCGTGCATGCACAAGATGGGGTGCATGCACAGGGCAAGTGCATTGCATTTTGGGAGTTTGGGTATGCGCACACACATGCTTTGGGCACTCTGTCCAGAAAAGGTTAGCCATCACTGACCTATACCATTTCAGACAAATGGTTGTTCAGTCTCTTTTTGAAAGCTTCCAGTGATGGAGTACCCACAATTTCTGAAGGCAAGCTATTCCATTGGTTGATTGCTCTCACCATTCTAGGATGCTTCTTTCCTTGGTTAGTTTCCAACCATTGTTTCTTGTCTTGCCTTTTGATCTTTTTTCAAAATAAATAATAATAATAATAATAATAATAATAATAATAATAATAATAATTTAATTTGTATCCTGCCTTTCTCCCAGAAGGGACTCAGGGCGGTGGACAGCCAGAATTAAAATACATACAATACAAAAATTAAGATAAATTAAAAGATATTAAATCGATCGGCCTCCCAATTTAAAACCCCAAGTCTATAAAATTCAAAATCCCAATTTAAAACCATTTAAGCTAGGCCGGCTTGCTGGAATAAGTAAGTCTTCAAGGCTTTGCGGAAGGTACGAAGGTCCAGGATCAGTCTTATTCCAGGAGGTAGCTCATTCCATAGGGCGGGTGCCCCCACAGAGAAGGCTCTCCCCCTGGGGGCCGCCAGCCAACATTGCTTGACTGACGGCACCCCGAGGAGGCCCTCTCTGTGAGAGTGTATTGGCCGGTGGGAGGTTATCGGTAGCAGCAGGCGGTCTCGTAAGTATCCTGGCCCTAAGCCATGGAGCGCTTTAAAGGTGAGAACCAATACCTTAAAGCGCACCTGGAAGACCAACGGGAGCCAATGCAGCTCACGCAGAAGAGGCGTTACATGGGAGTGCCCCGTCGCTCCCATAATCACCCGCGCGGCCGCATTCTGAACCAGTTGGAGCCTCCGGGTGCTCCTCAAGGGGAGCCCCATGTAGAGAGCGTTGCAGTAGTCCAGGCGAGATGTAACGAGGGCATGAGTGACCGTGCATAAGGAGTCCCGATCCAGAAAGGGGCACAACTGGCATATCAGGCAAACCTGATAAAAAGCCCTCCTTATTTATTTATATTAAATAAATAATAATAATAATAATATGATGATGATGATGATGATGATGATGTAATATAATATAATATATAATGCTGAAATCAAAACTTTTTTATACTGCAAAATTTCAGCATGCAATTCTCTTGAATTTCAATATTCATATTTATATTTTTATTGATAATGTGCCATAAGTAGTTTTCAACTCTTAGCATTCAGAATTTCTCCATAACGATCTATTCCTAACCTGTTGTTTCAAATCACCCAATGGTGCACTCATTGTCACTGTTACTGACTCCATCCATCTTGCTGTTGATCATCCTCTTCTTTTCTTCCATCTTTTCCAGAATTAGTGCGTTTTCCAGAGATCTAGGTCTTCACATAATGTGTCTGAAGTAGGATAATTTGAGCCTGGTCATTTGTGCCTTGAGATAAAATTATGGCTTGATTTTTTTGATAATCCATTGGCTGCCAAAGATATCACTACTCTTCTATCCTGCTCCTTTAAAGTCCAATTTTTGCTTTCCTAGAGTGTCACAGGGTATTTATCTTTTACTGTAGCCAAATAAGTTTGAAATGTGAACATATACCTAATATCAAATGATGAATTATAAAATAATTGAGTACCTTAAATTGTACTTTTGAGATATGGTTTAAAGGTCCCTTTTTACTATTTATATTTCAGTCCTCTGTATTTGATCCCATTCTTTTTACTCTGAAAGAAGTTTATTCACACTGCCATCAATTTTGTTTTTTCTTATCAAATACCAAATTGACAAAGGCAAGAGAGCTTTATGATCCCTCTATAATTAAAAATAATGCTTTGGTGGCCGGCATCGCCAGACGCTTCTTTGCGAAGCGCCAGCCCCAGACTCCGTAGAATCACAAGAACAGCGAAAATCGGCTGTCTTGCGGTTTGGAATCCTTCCCCCCAGAAAGAAGGGGGGAAGGAGAGCAGACGGGTGGGGTAGAGCTCCCTAAGAGCACCAGGTTTTGCTAATAATCTGGTGCTCGAAGATGAGAGCTCCCCGTGAAGCCTGTCAAAGCTCCGGACCTGGGATGCCTCTGACGGGGAAGTTTTTCCCTGTCAGAACTAGATGCCGTGGCCACCCCATTAAACAACTTTAAACAAATACTTCTTGAACCAAGCTGGCGGAGCACAAGTTCCACGAAGGAAACAGCAAGTATTTTTTTCTTTTTTTTTAACTCCAGGGATTTACCTTCTTTAAAAGATTTTTCCTGAGTGGAAAGTGAAAGCAAGATGGCGTTTGAGTCTCAACGGGGCGTGAAGAAGTGAAAGTTAAAAGTAATTATTGACAAGCCCCTGTTTGAAACGTAAAACTCCTTTTTGAAAAGTGGATGAAATAAGAAAGGATGTAATAATAATAATTCAAGCAGCAATACAAATTAAAAGGTCTTTTTTTTCCCCTTTTTTCTTCTTGAAACTCTTTTCCCCCCCCCCCCTTTTATTTTCTGTCCTTTTGGAAGGGAAGGAAGAAGGGGGGCAAGATGGCTGGGCTTTTTGAAAACAAAGAAAACAAAGGAGGGTTATTTAACCCTCAATGGTCTGATTTTGAGGAAGCTTTGAGTTCAGTTACCTCTGCTTTATTGAAAAGAATTGACACTATATTTCAAGCTTCTCAAGCTGGAAACAATGAAACACATGGAAATACTGAGTTGCAATCTAGCAGTGGGGGATTGAATGAAGAGCTGGGAGAGGAAAAAAACAACAGACCATAGCAAGATTTTACAGAAGAGAGAAAGATGAAGGCTGAGCAGGATAAGGAGCAAGAAATTCTGGAAGTTGATGAAATTTTGGCTACACGAATTTTTTTTTATAAAATTCAGTATGTATTTAAAGAGCTGTTTCCAGAAGAAGCTACATTTCTGCATAAATTTTATAATATCCAATCCCAAAAACCGCAAAATTTTACTGGAGTTAAAAAAGGCAGAGGGATTAAAGTTAAGAAGAAAGTTCGTAAAAAGGAAAAGAAGAAAGCCTGGAGAAATGGAAAATAACCCTGCTTGATGAGATGATGGTCCTTAAAAAGTACTGTTTAAATGTTTAAAGATTTTGAATTTTTGGGGAAAAAAAAGTAGACAGCAGTTTATTGCCAGTTAACTAAGTGATGAGCGACGATGAGGAGGCAATCTATAGCTGTATTGGAATATTTTGAGAAGAATAAACAGATCACAGCAATGCTGGTGTGCTGGGCTGTGAAATATGCCCTGACTTGAAGGATTTGGAATATTTTATTAAGGACTGTGATAAATCTGGATCTAATTGTAATCGCAGAAGTTTTATTGAATATAGTACTGGAGTTTCCTGTTTGATGGTAATAAATATAAGGCAAAAGGACTATGGATCTAGAGCAACTGCAGGTGATCTGGTGGTTTCCCTAATACGTCTGATGAATCTACTAATCTAATTTTTGACTGGATTTGATGGATATTATCACAAATATAATTATAAAGTCACTCGGGGTTTTTTTTTTTTATAAAGAAGCAATTTTTTATTTAGGTGGGTAGACGTAAATGAAGATATTCTATATGCTGTTGGAAGATGTGAAGACAAGAAGATTAGCAACTGGTTTAATCTAGTATGAAGAATTTAAATGTTTGATATAGTTATTAAATGATGTTTTATCTGTATTGATAAATTAATAAGAGGTTTGATTGTTATATTCTTTTTTTAATTAAAAATTTTATTATTCTTATTTTTATTATTAAGTGTTTTAACTATAACTGGACCTTGATGGTTTAAAAATGGAGGACGGAAGACTTTACATAGTATTTTATTTTAAATTTGGGGGTTTTTTTGATTGAGGGTTTCTTTATTTTTTTTTTTGTTGTTGGATTTTTTTTTCTCTGTTTTAAATGAAAGAAGTTATAAAATATTTTGTTAAATCGTATAGACTTAATAATTTGTTAAGTATTAATTAGTTATATTGAGTAATGATAGGTTTGATTAGGTAATACTTAATTGTTTTATTAACTGCTGTAACTATAAATGGAGATTAATTCTGTTGAATTAGATGGAATAAGAAGAAAGAAGACTTGCTTTCCTTTTATCTACTTGTTTAATGATTAGGATTATGATAAGTGTGAAATGGAGTTTAACTTAGAGAATTTGAGCTGTATTTTATTTTGTATTTGCTCTGGGAAGTCGGGGGGGTGGTTGGGGAGGGGGGAGAAAAGGTATGTAAAATTTTTAAAACTTTTTCAATAAAAAAAATAATGCTTTGGTCACAAGGAATGAAAGCAATCAAAAGGAAGTAAAGTTGCGTAAGGGTGGTTTAGATACGGACTACTTTAGGCATTCAGATAGAAGTCAGATATAGTAAACTAAAGACCTAAAATTTGTGAGGGCTTGAAAACAAAATGGACCATACAGTTTGGATTAGGCTGGATTGCATGGTTTGATAATAAAAATTGCAATGATAATAAAATGATGTACCTGTACTTTCACACAAATAGTGCAGATACATTTTCTATTTCATTCAGACTTTTGGATTTTTCTGAATCAAATGTTTTTTTAAAAATATTTTTCTTTATGCTACTTTACTTTCCTATTAAGTATTTCAACTGGCAACCTACAAAAAGAAAGCCTTTGCAAATTTAATCAAGTTTCTCTCCAACTCCAACAGTTTAGAAGCAAACTCATTGCCTTTTTCTTATATATTGCCACAATCTCTTATATGTGACTCTTCATGAGACCTCACAGCTTAA
Organism: Ptyas mucosa; assembly: GCA_012654045.1. NCBI lineage: Eukaryota > Metazoa > Chordata > Lepidosauria > Squamata > Colubridae > Ptyas > Ptyas mucosa. Next base: position 12,239,833 of record WNWU01000007.1, on the reverse strand, counting down.
TGCTTCAAGGCTGGAATAAGAAGGGGGCTAGTTAAGCATGCAAACCTGTTTTCTTTCCCCAATATTCAAGTCATCATATGTTCAGGCAAATACCTGAAGAAGTCTGGATTACCAAGAACTCCCTTGAATGAACCTAAACTTACTTTAGCTCCAACTTTTTATAGTATTTTTGAGATGAACCCATTACTTTTCATATGGCTCCTTCTTTTTTCTTTGATCATTGCAGCCTATGTATTTCCACATATTCTTGCTGTTCTATAACAGCAGAAGGACATAAACACCAAGGTGACTTTTACAAAAATCACATATTTTTCATTGAAATATCTTTTCCAAGACTACCACCAACTCTATCGCTACAAGCACCAAGCCAGTCATGTAGTGAGTAAAGTGAAAATTTGGGAAATGCAAAGATATTCAAAGTATGTTTTTCCAAAGCTAAACAAAACTAAAATTTGAGGATGATGGTGTTGAACTTCTCCTTCATATATTACACACGTTTTAAATCTAGTGTGTGTGTATTCAGAAAAGGATTCAATAGGATTTATTTCCAAATATGTATGCAGAGCACTATAGGTAAAATCTCTGAAGTTGTACGGAAAGATATCCATCCATCCAACTTGAACATGAATGAAAGGAAAGAAAAATCGGTGGAAGTATTCCATCAAAAAATATTTCTTAAGATTGTTTGCAGTTAATGAATTTATATTATTCATGCACATGTTTTACTTCTTTTTGTAACATATGACGCATTACTTATTTAAGGTGAATTGTAAAAAAATGGCCATAAAATGTTTTATGAAAGAAGTTGAAGTTTTAAAAGAGGAAAATCAAGATAACGAAAACATTACTAATATTATTTATCGTATTCAAAGAAATATCCATGATATTTGGGTAAGTATTTTTAAGCATTTACATATTTAAAAGCCAAAATCTGTAAGTAACCTAAGTCTTGAAAAATGTAGGAACTCAAATGACTACAGTCTAATTTTCATTACTCTTGTAAAGTGTGCATGAGATCTAAAGACAATCTTTTTTATGCAGTCCACAAACTAAAATTAAATCTTTATCATTTACGTCTTTAATAAAATGTCATCTAGGAAAACATAGGAAGCTACATTTTGGTTGCTGTTCTCAAGAAGAATTTATACACTGAAGTCATAAATGAGATATTAACAGTTTATGCCAAAAGAAATAATATCTGTTGATCTACAATTAAAATTGTGACTAACAAGACATAATCCTGCCACATTTTGTATTAGGAATTGGTAATAAGGTGAAAATTGGGAATGGAATTCATATGGGAAACTTAATCCTGTTATAAAAACTTGGGTTGTTGAATTCTTCCTCTTTTCAGTATATTAGCAATTATGTGTAGAAAAATACAGATAAGTTTCTCCATTTTCAGTATGAACTTAGTTATATTTATTTATGTGAATCTTGAATAGAGATTAAACACATATACTGTTGGGCAGGTTGGCATCAGAAACAAACTGTACAGACTAACAAACTTGTAGCTATTTTTTCTTAATATTATTATCTTGTTAGCAATATAAATCATATTTATCACAAGAAAGCCTTCCCTATCATTTTTCTTTTAGATGAAATAATTGTAGTCTCATATCTTTAATTGCAGAGAGAAGATCTACAAAATATTAACCAAGAAAATATGTGTCGTCAGTGTGAAATGTATGAAGCGCAGCATTCGAAAGTTTTTCTTAAACACCTGATTGAATTTCTAGAGTTTGCATATCAAACTGGATTTTGAAAACACTATACATTTCAATGAAAAAAATCTGCTTGGTTATTTAAAATATAACTTGAATTATTTAAATTTTAATTTATTATTTTTGCATTGCTTAATATAGCATAAGTGGTATAGCAGAATTTAACAGTTCAAATATTATCTCTATGCATAAAAATATATTTAACATATATGTATATGGGAAAATGACCAATGTTCTAACCAACAATTCATAAATAAGTTACATTATCTTCATCTAAGCTACTGTCTTTCAAATACAGGTAGTCCTCAACTTACAACATTTTGTTTAGTGACCATTCAACATTACAATGGCATTGAAAGAAAGGGACTTATACCATTTTTCACACTTATGAAAGTTGAAGTATCACATGGTCAAAATTCAGACACTGGGCAACTGACTCATATTTATGACGGTTGCAGTGTTCTTCAGTCATGTTTTGCAACTTCCTGACAAACAGTCAGTGGGGAAGCCAGACTCACTTAACAACTATAATATTAATTTAACAACTGAAGTTGTTGTTGACATCTGTGGCAACAAAGATCATAAAATGGGGCAAAAAACTCACTTAACAACTGTCTCGCAACAGAAATTTTGGGAAGTAAGAACAAATCGGAGAAATGTTGGAAATGTCATCAGACTCCAGGATCGTATTACCATATGTGGTGGACATGTGCAGAAGCTAAAAGATATTGGACTAAAATCCACACATGGTTGGAAAAAATGACAAAGAAACACACTGACTTTAAACCAGAGATATTTTTACTAGGGATTTTACCAGAAATGTATACGAAAGAATTGAGATATTTAATTGTGAATGTTTTAACAGCGGCTAGAATTGTTTTTGCTAAAAATTGGAAAGGCGAGAAGATACCTACTGATGGTGAAGTTATTAAGAAAATTATGGTCTGTGCTAAATTGACATTTGAAATTAGAGAACAGGAAGATAAACAATACTATTTGATTTGGGATTTGTTCTGTCAATGGCTAGATAATAAAACATAGAGATGAAATATGAAATTAATGTAATGATAAAATATATGAAGTGTTTTCTTATGGGAGTTAAGCCTTTGTTAAATAATGGCTAAATGAGTATAATAATATAAAGGGATATATAAAACTGTTAAATAAGAGAAATTAAATAATTGGTAATTTTGGATATGAGATTGTGCACAAAAGAATTTTAACCAATTGACACACTGTCTGTGATTGTATTTGAATGATGGTGGTTTTATATTTTGTTTTTGCTTTAAATAAAAAAAATTTAAAAAAAATTGGGAAGTAAGTAAGGGAAGCTGCAAAAATAACTGTCAAAGTCATGCTGAAGTCAATAGAGAGACTGTAAAAAAGTATACATCTAATAACCCCGACATTAATCAGGCAGCTACAGCTAAATACAATGAAAAGATATCACAAATCAGATCAATGCCTTGGACTAATAAGTATTTGTCTGGTTTTAAATATGAACCTCAGATTGATTACCCTTGATCCCTACCCTGAACCCTTTTTCACCCACCAGCATCCATGGCAGAGCACTTTCTTTCCGCTTCCCGGAAGTACAATGGATGCTTCCAAATTATGTCTTTTGGAGCCAGAGAAGTGAAGGAGGGAAATTTTATGCCAACCTTCAAAGTGCAGGGGCAGGTCTACCACATTATAGGGAGTATTATGGCAGGGTCTCAGTAGCAGTCTTCATTTCTCCAGATATATGTCAATTTATCAAGCCCGATCACATAGTTTCATAGCGAAGCACGGGTATCCAGCTAGTATTCTATAAGGCTCCTTGCCAAGCAGGGAAGTAAATTTCTTGATTAAACACAATTGACTGAAAACTGATTTAAGAGCTAGCCCTAATGCATGGTTCTTTGTTGGAATCAACTGTCTAATATCCAGCTATTGCAGGAGATTCTTGTTGATTTTGCTCTTGGAATTCTGACTCTGAACTGGTTGACAACCTTGATCTGGCTTTTGATATCTTGGACTGGGTTTTGACTTTTTTTCTGTGTGCTCCCATTAAAAGCAAAACCACTCATGCAAGCTACTTTTTGAGATTCTGTTTTGGTTTGCATTATTTGTTGTTATTTTCTTGACCTTGAATCAATTGCTAAGTTCCATAGCAACTATGTATGTATGAAGGTGTATTTGAAGCCTGGATTTTTAGTAAAGTATAATTCTAACTTTCCTGTGGAGACATTTTCTTAAACTGATCTTGCTTGTAAGGCTGACAACATATCAGTCCCAAGCCTTCAGTGAATGCACATGTAACTTAAGTGCTTTAAATTGAATGCGCCAGTATGTGGAAGCTGGAGAGCTTGACTATTACCTGTTGGTAGACACCATACCAATTCTGTAAATAAAGCACAGAGCTTCCCCCTATTTCTCTCCATAATTTTCAAATTTTTTCAAAATACTTGCTAATAAATAAACTCTCCCCAAGACACATAATTTCTACATCATCTCAATTTTCTCCATCATCCTCTTTCTGCTGCAGGAAATAATGAAATACAAAAGAGCTATCTGATCCTGGTAGTTCAATATGCAAATTGGTGATCTTCCTGAAGAATAATGTCAGTGCTCCATACTTCCCAATGAAAATGAATAAGCACCTTCCTCAACATGGAAAAAGAAAACTCAGCACAGCAAAAGAAATAAAAACTAAAAGCTAATTCATTAAGGAGCTTAAAAGAAAATATGACTTAACAATAAAAAAGGCCCTGTCCAAAAACCTGAATTAGTCATGGCCTCCCTCTCTATTCCCCAGACTCTAAGAACTTCCATCTTGTTTACAGTGTCAATAAAAGGTGATAGAAGCACCCTTTTTTAAAAAGAAGACCTATAACGTCCTACCTGTCAATGACTACTTCAGCTTCAACCACAATAATATACGAGCAAACAATAGATACAAACTCAAGATAAACCGCCCCAAACTTGATTGCAGAAAATAGGACTTCAGCAACAGAGTGGTCAATGCTTGGAGTGAACTATCTGACTCTGTTGTTACTTCATCAAACCCCCAAAACTTTAACCTTAAACTGTCTACTGTGGGCCTCATCCCATTCCTAAGAGGTCTGTAAGGGGCATGCATAAGCACACCAGCGTGCCCACTGTCCCTGTCCTACTGTCCCCATTTATTCGTACCCATTTCCTGTGTTCATATCCATGTTTATATGTTTATCTCGTACATGTTTGACAAACTAACTAACTAAGTAAATAGAAGCAATGAACTTACCAAAATAATTGGAGAGGATCCGATCCTTTTGCTATATTTATAAGTGAGTCACTGAACCCTAAGCCTTAAGGGAACCAGGAGCTCAAAAAAAAAAAAAGATTTCTGGAGTACAAACAAGTTACAAACTTGTGTTAGGAGCCTTATTTGTCATCAAGTTGTCAGGTCTCCTTGGCAACATAGTATTTCCTCTTAGATCAAAAGAGGCCCTATTTTGCCCTGTTTGCCACTACTTACAATACTCTAAAATTTATGAGGGTTGGTTTTTTGTTTTTTTTTTTGAAATTACAGTGTGCTACAAAAGCAATTTTTCACTGATACTCAGTTGTATCTCTGATTGATTTTTATTGCAAGGGGACCTATTTTAATCACTAGAAATTTCTTCACAATCCTTTGTATCTTGTCTTTTCCACCCAGTGATAGAAAAAAATGTTTTCGTTGTGCTTATATGCCCAAATGCCAATCACTAGCCTGAACAAATTTTGCTCGTTTAAAAATGAACTCATGGTTCAATAATCCATCTATCATTTTATGTCATCTATTACCTTGTCCAGTAGGTCCTCTTAGTTTTATTAGAGTTTGATGACCATCACCTTAAAGCAGAGGTCTTCAAACTTGGCAGTTTTAAGACTTGTGGACTTCAACTCCCAGAATTCTCCAGCCAGCTAAGCTATGCTGCCAAATTTGAAGACCTCTGCCTTAAAGACTCCAAAGGCTGTTGAGTCCCAACAGCAATGCTCTTGAACTTCATGCCTCCTAAAATACTAAAATGAATTTGTGTGACCAATGTAGCCTCATGGAGAAAATGGATGGTTTCATTCTGTTTAGGACTAAGAAGAAATATAGCAGCAATCCAAAATTAATTTTTAATTTTGAACTAATATATTTAATATTAGTTAAATATATTATTTTATATCAAATAAGGCAATGATAGAGCTCACCACTTTATAAACTTATTTCATTGGAAATAAGCAGTAAATATATAAAACACTGAGTAAAAATTGTATTTATAACAGAAAAGAGAGGCTTGCTTATTTTTCAATAAATCTCATGAAACCTGGGTTTAATTTTGAAGATATATCAAATGGTGGAGTAGCTGAGGGAGTGTTCTCTAAAAAAAACCCCAACCCTTCTCTTAAATTCCTCCCAAGATTCTGCAAATTGCAGAATATGACCAGGCTGTAACTTCCCAGAGCAGCCACATTGAGATAGCATCTGCTTTCTCTTCCAGTATGGTTATGTCTCCTCCCACTCTTGCAATTTTTTGCTGTCTTCCCCCTTACAGACTTTCCATCCTTCTGGTCTATGACAATTCCTTCTACAGAGCCAGGATCAGAATCTGGGAATGAAACTGCCTCACCTGAAGGCACAGATAACAGCAAAAAGAACTCTCTTTTAATACAGGATGCTAAAAGTGTTACTTGAGATAGTATCTCCCCAGTACTATCTACCCATCCGGTTAGATCTGGTAGAAGCAGCAGGCTTTGTATTCCATCCGCAAAATTGTCACTATCAGGACTCAGAATGAAAGACTTTTAATCCATCCTATGGAACATCATCTCTAAAAATCGGCCTGTCCTCGACCCTGCTGGCTTTCAACAAGGCACCCAAAATCTGGCTTTGCCATCAATTCAAAGCTCCGATTTTATGGGTGAACCCATTTTATGGGTAATTTGAATGTTTATGAGTTTTCTTGGCTGCTATTTTTTGTTATTTTGTTGTTTTTAATTTTGGTTGTATTTATTTTTATTTTATTATAATTATTAGTAATCAAATACACAACTGCATCACATAAACAAATTGAATGAAGATGACAATGTGGCCCTGTCCAAGGTACCATATATACTTGAATATAAGCCGAGTTTTTCAGCACGTTTTTCAGGCTGAAAAAAGCCCCCTCGGCTTATATTCGAGTCACGAAAAAAATGCCTTTTTCCCTGCAACCGTTTTGGCTCCCGGGGTTGCAGAGAGGCTTGCTAAAGCCAAAATGCGCCCCCTTTTGGCTTTAGGGGTTGCAGGGAGGCAGGGGTGAAATGCTCCCGCTTTGGACCGGCTCGGGCGAGTAGGTAGCGGAGATTGAGGCGAGTTCGCTGTACTGGTAGCAATTGGTGGCTGGCCACGCCCCCGAACCGGGCCACGTGGAAGGCAGGCAAGCTTCGCAGGGCTGCAGGGAAGGGAACTTCCCAGCATGCCCTCCTCCTCTCCCAGGTGACAGCCAGGGCTTCACCTCCTCTTTTCCTCAGAGGGGCAGCATCTGCTTCCAAGTTCTTGCGGCGGGAGGCACATACATAAACACACACGCCCCTATTGCCCCCCCCCCACTACTTTTGCTGTCGGCTTAAAGTCAATCTTGAAGAGCTGGAAGACATTTCCTTACATCTCCACCAAACTCATTGTTGGGAGCGTCAGTGATCTAAGGAAATGTCTTCTTACACCTTCTCCTCTCCATTCCCATTCCCCCTCCCCCATTTTTCCATTTCTGTGCCTGGATTCTGCTAATTACCCCTTCTCCTCCCCATTCCCATTCCCCCCCCATTTTTCCATTTCTGTGCCTGGATTCTGCTAATTACCCCCTTCTCCTTCCCATCCCCCCCCCCCCGTTATTCCATTTCTCTGCTGGATTCTGCTTCTGCAAGAGACGGCTCCGATGTTTGCTTGGGTGGTGGAGGGAAACTCAAAGCATTGGGGGCTTCAGAAGGGCAGAATGAGCTTCAAAATGTGCAGCTCCTGGCTCTAACAGTGAGTGACGTCAAGTTGGCTGGGGAATAGGGGCATTGGAGTTGGGCGGGTGAATCTACAGAGGGCGTCATTCTTTAGGCAGGCTGAGCATTATGGGGCTTGAAATCAGGGGTGGCGAGGGCTGAGACAGAGAAAGAGACAGAATGAAAGAGAGAATGAGAGAGAGAGTGGGAGAGAGACAGAGAAAGAGGGGGAGAGAGAATGAGAAAGTCGGGGAGAGAGAGAGAAAGGGGGGAGAAAGAGAACGAGAGAGGGGGAGAGAGAAATGGTGACAAGATAGGGCAAAAACGTAAAATGTGAGGACAGTCGTAAGTTCGAGGACTGGTCACAAGTGTGAGGACCAGTCAAAAATTATTTTTCCAGCCCTCTGAGTAGTCCATATGCACAAAAGGACTACCCAGAGGGCTGAAAAAAGTGATTTCTGACAGGTCCTCGCACTTTTGACCAGTCTTTTTTTATTTTGAAATTTACCAGTAGCCGCTGCATTTCCCACCCCTGGCTTATACTCGAGTCAATGAATTTTCCCAGTTTTTGTGGTAAAATTGGGGGCCTCGGCTTATATTCAGGTCGGCTTATACTTGAGTATATACGGGTATGTCCATGAAATCCTATACCAAATTCTATAAAGCTGCAACTCTGTAATGAGAATTTCTGTTGGAGTTGTCTAGGCTCCGATTTTTATCCCCTAAATATGAGTTCTGGTCAGACTTCGGATTCCATAGCTTCCATGATCTTGTCCTATATCATATCTGTCCTAAAATAAATGACCATATACTAACTTTTGGTAAATGGCAGCATGATCTAAACTTGGAGGACATTGTTATCAATCCACTGCTATAGTCAGATCATTATTTTATTCACATAGTTATTAGATTGTGTGACTGCTGCACGGGTGATAGGCCAAGCAAGCTGATTTGACACAGGTGCCTCACTGAGTCAAATAATTTATTAAGAGCATTTAGGGATTTCCTCAGCAATCAGTATACCTGATTGCTTTCTGGAATTCAATGCGGAGTAAAGCACAAGTCAAGACTGCATCCAATTAACATCTGCAGTCCCAGAGCTGAAGAAGCTTCTTGGATGAGAAAATAAATGTCTTCAAAGAAAAACCAGAAAATCCAGTCTCCTCTTGAAAAAGCACCTTTGGGACAGTGTCTCCTTAGTTCTCTAAAGAACACCAAAAATGAAGAAACAGCCGCACTGAATTGTGGCTGCTCGGAAAACGATAGAAACTTCCAGTATCACACCTTGCAGCTCAGCGAGAGAGGCTTGTTTAGCTAACATGAGCTCTGCAGCATTCCACAGCATTCTAAAGCAGCAGAATGCTGCAGAGCTCGAGTCAGTGAAGCCAAGGGGCTTCTCCATTGATAGGATCACACTGCACTACACTGCAATCTCACATGCGGCCACCGTTTTCCAGGTGGCCACTTCTGGGATCGTGCCATTTTGCTTGTGGCTGCAGAGAATCATCCTGGAAGCAGCCACTCAAAAAACGATAGCTGCTTGTGGAAATGCACTGTGCAACTCAGCAATGGAGAAGCTTGCTTCTGCGCCACCAGAATACTGAGCCATGCAATGTGATCCTGGAAGCAGCGGCTATTTTTTGAGCAGCCATAATTTCATGTAGGTGCTCAGAAAATAGCAGTTTCTTCCAGGCTAGGCCTTCCAAGGCCTCCCCTACTCAAGGAAGCCAGTGCTCCTTTTAGTAACCTGTGTGATTTGAAATTAGGAAGAGGAGAGGTGAGGGTATTAAATCCAGGAGTATCTGTATATTGCGAGCCTTGCTAAGGGTTACCTAGGGTTATCAACTTGCTTGGAAATGGAAGATGTATCCATTGGCTGCTATAATAATTTCCTGATGCTATTTGCAGATAAAATTATTTTCATTCACTGTAAAATGCCACTGGGCCAGTCTTATAACTTTACCACCAGTTTCCAAGAGCAATCAAGGTTCTTTTAAATTCATAAAAACTGTGGAAATGGATAATAGCCCCAGGTGTCGTTTTTTTTGAGTGGCTAGATGAATTGTGGGATAAGGTTTTATTTGGTAAATGATCAGTTTATTTGAGAGAGGGGGGGATATCAGCTTTGAAGAACATACTGTATATTTCTGCCAAAATAGGACATTTCTGAATCCATTTGTACTGGATACTTTATGATGCTTTGGTAAGGCCACACTTGGAATACTGCATCCAGTTTTGGTCGCCATGATGTAAAAAAGATATTGAGACTCTAGAACGAATGCAGAGAAGAGCAAGAAAGATGATTAGGGGACCGGAGGCTAAGACATATAAAGAACGGTTGCTGGAACTGGGTATGTCTAGTTTGATTAAAAGGACTAGGAGTGACATGATAGCAGTGTTCCAATATCTCAAGAGTTGCCACAAAGAAGAGAATTTCAAGCTATTCTCCAAAGCACCTGAAGGCAAGACAAGAAGCAATAGGTGGAAACTAACCAAGGAGAGAAGGAACCTGGAATTAAGGAGAAGTTTCCTAACAGTGAGAACAACTAATCAGTGAAACAACTTGCCTCCAGAAGTTGTGAATGCTCCAAGACTGGAAGTTTTTAAGAAGAGATTGGATAACCATTTGCCCAAAATGCTATAGGGTTTCCTGCCTAAGCAGGGGGTTGGACTAGAAGACCTCCAAGGTCCCTTCCAACTCTGTTATTCTATATGTTCTATTTTTTTAGATCAAAACTCTCTTGCAACTGTGACTCATGCCCTTGTATTTAGACCCGATATATCCAACTGATGGCCACATGCGGTCCTGAACAGCTGGCCCCACATCATGATAAAAAGTATATTAAAAAAGGAAGTTTTTATATACATACTCTAGCTATATATTTTATATGTGACCCAAGACAATTCCTCTTCATTCAATGTGTCCCAGGTAAGCCAAAAGGTTCGACATCCTTTACATGGAGCTTCCTTTGAATCTATCCTAGAACTTGCAGTTGGTTCAGGAATTGACAGATCCGGTAGCGTCACATATACATTGAGGTTGCTGCATTAGTTACTACAATAATTTCTTGACCAATTCAAGGCGCTCGCTTAAGCATTTTAAATATTACAAGGCTTGGTACTCTGCTCCAAGAGTGTCTAATTAAAATCAACGGATCTAGATATCCATCTCAAGAGACACTGCCTGGGTCTTTAAGCCATATTATGTAAAAGGACTTAAAACCAAGAAGTATGACTATTTAATGACAGCTCTAAATTAGAATAGTTTATTAATTGATTAGTCTTGCAACCTCATCAATAAGATAGTTCTACATTATTTGCCCTATGGCTCAAGGAGCACACACCCATGCTTTGATTTCAATAGTTTAATATTAGGTTATCATCATAAATTCATGAAATACTTTTCTTTATGGCAATTATCTTTGTTTCCTTCTATTTTTGTAGATTGCATTTTGATAAATTGCAGATTGTTTGTATACCACTTGCAAAATTCAATCATTTACAACAGGGGTCTCCAAGCTCTGGGCCACAGACCATTCAGAACCAAGCTGCGGAAGTGGCGGACACAAATGCACATAGTTTCACTTGCATGCGCAGCTGACAGGTGAGCGCACACAGCTCTATTTCTGTGAGCCGCAGATGCACATGCCTGCCGCTTGCACAAATAAAGCTGCTCGCATGGAACCATCCCCTCTCTCCCCATCAGTCCGCAATGCTGGAGAAGCTGGAGGCTTCTGCTATACAGGGTCATACAAATAAATACTTGCCATTAGGAATAAGTGCTTTTCTGTGAATAGGTCTACAGACATGAGATTTGAAAAAAGAACAATGTCATTCGCTTCTTCACAATTCCTAGCAAATCTTGTGACTGTATAATTTTTCAGCAAGATACATATAGATTATCTGCTTATTACTTGTTGAATGCTTAATTTTATGATTGGGAAGAATAATCTCTCCAAAGATCTGTTGTAATACTACTCGAAAAAAATTGGTCCAGGGAAGGGAAAATGGCTCATTTTCTTATAAAAGGAAAATTTAGACAATTCTTGATTTATAGCAGAGACTAGTTTTACTGGAAAATATTAATTTAGCAAAGAAATAAACATTGAATATTGCTAAATTTATTATATATTTATTTCAATACACACAATGAAATAAAGTAAAAATGCTTGTACACAAATTCGTATGCTAAATTTAAACATAGGAAGACCAATCACCAAAAAACAACAAAAAAAAAAGATTGACTTTCAGTGGTTTGGTTGGTCCACAAATAAAAGGAAATCATTTATGAGAGGTATGGTCTCTACAAGGCGCATAAATACTTTGCATTTATGTATAATTGCATAAACAATCATTTTCAATAACCATCATGAAGATTCTTTCTTAAACCAAAGACGAATCCATAAAGTGAATTATCCATTAAAGTGGTTGTAAGATTTACTCCTTCAAATAGTTTTAACTGTTCCATGGGGCCATTCTATAACACTTTTCAATGTTCAATATTTCAATTTTCATTTCAATGAAAATATTTAACTCTAAGGGTTGTCCCACCCTCAAAATAGTTTTAACTTCTAAGGAACATTCTCTTTTGCTTGTAGTTTTGCATTTTCTTGCTTGTTGCCCTTTTCCAGCAAAAAATACTTTATGGGCTTGGAGTGTTTCAGTATATTCGTGAACTATACTCTCGAAAATTAGTTGAATCATGCTTATTTTACTAGAAATAAAGTGTAGTATTATGATACAAAGCAGTATCCATAGCCACTTTAAGTCTTAAGAATAACAAAGGAATCAAATCACAAATTAAATATTTTGAGATACCCAATACATTTTCTAAGTTGTTTATATTAGTGAACCAAATATTGTTTGAAACTTCTGTAAATTACAGAATCAATTCCATAATATACAGCGAACAGATCACACACTTTGTTCAAAATGTATTTGTAGGCGTTTACTCTTGTAATGCAAGCATAATTTGTGTAGTTTCCTGCAGATAAGTTTAAGTCCCACAACTGAAAAGGGATTTAAACCCACAAAGTTTCAATATGATTAACAAGGTGAACTGTGGCTTTTTATGCCAGAATTGCACATAACTTTTCAGAAACAAAGCCAATGACATATAGCTGGTTCTACTATGGTATAACATGGTACAGATCAAAACTATTGTCAACCACACTATATTTTCCCAAAGGTACTCCTCAAATTCAGTCTTTGAGATAGCAGTTTGCAGCAAGTACATAGCATAAACTAATTCAACGTTTATTATTTTTACACTGACAAAGAAATAAAAAGATCTGCATGTATTAACTAAATAGTATATTTATTTTGCTTATGTTTATGCACATTTTTTTTATCTATCAGCTCATATTACTGGTCAACACTGATCCACAATCATTAACCAATTAAAAAATTCTTCTCAAGAGCAAAAGCTTATTTTTTAGGTCATAGAGCTGGTATATTAACCTTTACATGCTGAAATATTCAATGTGTGGAGACTTCACAATCCAAGACCCATAACCATGTTGCTCCAAATAGGATTTCAGCAAGTATTTTGTCCCTTGGTAAGATTCTGCCATAATCTAAATAAAAAAAAAATACTGAGGAATTGATAAGAAATTGATAGGAAATCTTAACAATAACCCTTTTCAAGAAATGCATGTTATTTCTGATTTTTAACTGATATAATGGATGGCTGGAATTTATCATAGATCTTATACTGTGATTTTTATGGTTTTGACTGTTTTTATTGTTTACATTTTGTTTTAAGTTAAAGAGCTGTATGTCACCTGTCACGTGAATGAATGAACACATGAATGATCTGAACAGAAGTCACTACAGGTAGTCCTCAACTTACAACCATTCGTTTAGCGACTGAAATTACAACAACATTGAAAAAAGTGACTTATTACCACACTTATACCACCATGATTACGTGATCAAAATTCTGGCACTTGGCAACTGGCATGTATTTATAAGTTACACTGTTCTGAGGTCATGTGATTATTATTTGTAATCTTCCCAGCCATCTTTTGACAAGCAAAGACAATGGGGAAAGCAACGGAAATTTTTGGTTCAACTGTGGTCATAAATTGAGGACTACATGTATATGGAACAGAAATAGTAAACAGTATTGGGATTCATTGGACAGAGGATATAAATAAATCCTAGGGTTGTATACTGGTCCTATAGTTGCTAAGAATGAAGTCGAGCTTGAACGTTACTTTTTGCTTTGCACAATCTATTTTTTTTTAAAATTTATTTATATGCCGCCCTTCTCCGGAGACTCAGGGCGGCTTACAATGCGTTAAGCAACAGCCTTCATACTTTTGTATATTTTATACAAAGTCAGCTTATTGCCCCCACAAACCGGGTCCTCATTTTACCCAGGAAGGCTGAGTCAACCTTGAGCCTGGTGAGAATTGAACTCGCAGTAATTGCAGGCAGCTGGATGTTAAATGTCTTAGTAGGAGGCATTAGCCTCTACGCCACTCAGGCTCCTATTAATGTAGTAGTTTGGGGGAATAGGAAAAAGCCTATGCAGATCGTATAGGCAATACCAATTTTTCTATCTAGCCCGTATTTTAGTTGTTAAATACGAGTTAGCACAAAGTTTGCCTTTAGATGGCAAAAGAGGTATATATTTATTTTCATTTCCATTTTGTGATAAATCCAATTACAGGTGCCATTATAAAAAAGCACATAGTATGGGATGCTTCTCTTTACATATCCTAAATTCCTCAAGGCTACACTGAAAGAATACTCAATAATTTTCCTTCTTTTGTTACAAGTATAAAAAGGAAACAAGGGATAGAAAGATGGGCAGAAATTCTGAAAACAGCTATTAACTTAAGTAAAAGTGGCTTGTTTTTGATAATATGATTCCTACTTATAGACTAGGCAGTACCATGAAGTCATCCTGTGAAGTTAAGACAAGAAATATGCAGATCCACTTTCCAAATCTAATATCAATTCTCCAACAAATCTCAAATAATGGCTTTTTTCCTTGCTAATACTTAAATCACACCATGATTATTACTTAGCTTTGAAGTCAATAGTTCAATAGCTATAATTCTACATTAGAAATTATGACACTTTTATTAAACCACATTTATATTAGCTAATGTTACCTTTGCTTCATGGTAAGTTGTTGCTTTAAGTAAATCTTCTCTCTTTGATTCTTTAACCACTAACTTAAAGCGACTTAACATTGCAGCTTTGCAAAGACGACTTGCCATTGAAATACCACTTTTGAAGGGTGAACTAATTTTGAAAAAGATAGCAGTAATAATGAGCATATTCCAAGAACAATCACCACTGGTTAAAACTGTAAACTATCAGTACGTAATAAATTTGAAAATTATTTTGAAAGAAGTTCCTGTCAAAATTATTTCAATAAAATTAAGATGTCTATGATGTTTCTAAAGAACAAGTATGTTAGTTCATATTTTATTTAATGGAGTTTATTGCAACACTGACCTTTCAATGATTTTTCCATTTAATCCATCTATCACCTCCAGCGATAAGTCCCCTTGTGACCAATTCAGACTAAGAGACCTATGGTCCAGGTCAATCTGCACAGGGTATGCAGCAGTTACCAAATTAATATGAGGTCTATTCACAAGGTAGAACAGGGGAAGTTTTTTACTAAGTGCATCATCTATGCGCTGTTTGATGGCTATTTCTAATCCTCTTGTACTAGAGCAGTTTGCGTCCCCTAAAAAAATTGAGATTCATATCACAAATATTAAAAAGATCAAAGAATTAACTTGGAAATTAATTCTATTGTCATTGTCATTATTTAAATATCAAGATGAACTTCTATGAAATTACAGTAGACATTTACTTTTATGTAGAGCAGTAAAATCTAAAGCTACTGAAAACCAGATACTGGCAATAAAATTTGCGTTTATTATTTCAGCCCTGATTAAAAATGCATTTGCAACTAAATAGCAGATTCATGTGTCAGTTTAAATACATAGATCTCCTAAATCATTCATTATAAAATAAGCATCAATTAGGCCATGAATACATACTGCCTATGAATGCATACTGAAATTTGTATACTTAAAAGTTCTGAATGAGGATTTCATAGAATTTCAGCACTGCAATTTTGTATACCTTGTTTAGAAAGTCAAAACAATTCATATTTGAAAATAAATGTAGCATTTAAACCTGTGTTTCTTATCTAATAAACTTCACTCTCATACAAACATGTGAAAAGGGTAAATACAATCTCAGATTAACAATGCATGACATATTACAGTCATCATTTTACAAAAATAAAAATGGAGAAATCAGCTGTAAAAAACTAAGTATGCCTTATGATTCAATCGCTTGTAGAACCACCTTTAGCAGTTAATAACTTGAAGTAATTGTTTTATCTATGACTTTCTCACATCATTGTGGGGGAATCTTAGCTCGCTCTTCTTTACAACATTGCTTCAATTCATTGAGGTTTGTGGGCATTTGTTTATTCACAAGTCTTTTGAGGTCTCACCACAACATTTCAATTGAGTTGAGGTCTGGACATTGGAATCCTTGGTTCTTTTCTTTTTCAGCCATTCTGTTGTAGATATGCTGGTGCACTTGAGATCATTTCCTGTTACATGACCCAATGCCAGAGAGCTTTAGCTGTCGGACAGATGGCCTCATGTTTGACTTTAGAATATTTTATTATATAGAAAAGTTCATGGTCGACTCAAAAACTGTAAAATGCCCAGGTCCTGTGGCTGCAAAACAATTCCAAATCATCATCCCCTCCACCACCCTGTTTGACAGTTGGTATGAGATGTTTGTGCTGATATGCATTGTTTTCACCAAACGTGGTACTGTGCATTATGGGCAAACATCTCCTCTTTCGTCTCATCTGTCCAAAGGACAATGTTCCAGAAGTTTTGTGATTTGTTTAGATGCAACTCTGTAAACCTAAGCCATGCTGTCATGTTCTTTTTTTAGAGAGAGGCCTTCTCCTGTGACCCTTCCAAGCAAACCATACTTATTCAGTCTTTTTCTTATTTTACTGTCATGAACTTTAACATGCTAACTGAAGCCTGTGGAGTCTTGTGATATAACTCTGATTTTTCTGCAAGTTCTCTGAACATTCCATGGTCTGACCTTGGAGTGAATTTGCTGGGACATCCACTTTTGGAATGATTTGTAACTACCTTGAATAGTTACTTATGTCTTTGTCCACTTATGAGTAATCTTCTTCACTGTAAAATGATGGGATTTAAATTGTTTGGAAATAGCTTTATAACTTTTCCCAGATTGATGGGCAGCAACAACTGCTTCTCTAAAATCACTGCTGATGACTTTACTCTTTGGTGTTGTATTAACACACACTTCTATGCTGGAGATCAGCAACCTTCTAAAATCTCGATTTTTATAAAGGTAGTCACATTTGCCAATGATCAATTAATCAAGGGCACTTGATTAGCAGCACCTCGCTACTTAGCTGCGTCATACCTATGGAAGCAGTAAGAGTGTAACTAGTTTCTCCACATATGCATTTTGGTTGTTTTGTAAAATAAATGATGACATGACGCATAATATGTCATGCATTGCTGTTCATCTGAGGTAATATTTACCTACTTTTAAGATCTGCTAAGGACCAGATGATTTTTAGTTATGTGCTGATATGCAGAACTATAGAACTCTAAGAGGTTGCACTTTCTTTTTCACATGACTGTAATCTTTATAATATAGCACTACTGAATTAGAAATAATTTACTTACCAAGAATTATTGTGCTAACATAAATTGGCTGAATGAAGTGACTTAGTAGGGCTCCTTGAACACCCAATACTTCCCACCTTGTCAGTTTATCACTGGTAGACATGCTGCTTATTGTGGCAATTTCAGCAGGACAAAAAGCTGTGAGATAAACCTTGCCTTCAACAACCACATGAAGACACAATTCTTCATCAGCTTCAAATGCAGATACTGAGTTTGGATTGAGGTGTCTACAACAAAGGATAGAGTTCAGCCCTTACATATCCCAAACATATAAATAAGAGAAATAAAAACAATATTTTAAAGAGGATACAAAACACTGAAATAAAAGCTAGATTGAAAAGTATTTTATTGTTCTGCATGAATATTTTATCACGGTATAACAAATTGAGGTGTTGGACAAGGAGTATAAACACACAAATTCTAATCCACTCTCAGCTTCAGGAATTCAATGAATAGCTTTTGGACAATCTACCTCAAAGAGTAGCTTTGGGGTAACAAAAAATAGGAGACAACACTATCTATGCCACTTTGGGCTTCTAAACACAATGAAATATATAAATTAAATAAACAAAAAGCCTCAGGAATACATAATCAAGAATATGTTTATGAGAGAAATTGTGTATTTTTTTTATTAATTCTGCTTTACCTTTAAAAACACTACTTACAACTTGGACTTTATCTGAGCAGATCCTTTTGGCAACTGATTCATGTAGAGAAATACTTTTATATTTGGTTTTAATGTAAGCAGGTTAGATGTTGGTTCAGTACAAAATATGGATTTGTCCATCATAGCAGGATTTTTACTGTAGTAAAGCAAAAGCTGTCTATAAAAATACCTTTAAAGAAATATTAACATTTTAGACATTAGATATCAAGTCTTTAAAATCCATATTAAATTCAATTGAATTTCTATGAACTTCAACACCACAGAAGAATTACATAAATGTAACTGCGGCAGGGGGAGGAGCATCATTATATACTTACCTAAGTAGAGAGCGCCTTGCAGTAACAACTGCATGACTATCATGCAACACTCTTCCATCAGGTTGACTGCATTGGCTATAGTTAAATTCACCTGTTCCAACAGCTACCACTTCATATTTTGTAGCTATGGGAAGAGAATAATTTTTTGTGTTCAGGCTAAAAAGACAACCAACACCTAAACGGTATTATTTACGGAAAGCATGCCTACCTCTTTCAATTATGAAGGCAGCTACTGAACTGCTACAACTCTGGTACTCAGGATACTTATCCACCAAATTATCGAATGTTTCTCTGACAACTTGAGAAATTTTTCTATGTGCGAGATGCTGCCCCTCTAGTAAAATATTTTTTTTGAAAAGTAAACAAGATAAGGTTTTTTTAAGCTATACTGATATAATTATTCAAGAAAAGAAAGAACATTAAAGTTTGCATTCTTCAGTGCATAAACAGGGTAACTTGCGAGTAGAAAATCATTTTCTTGAAATCTGTAGGACTCCAACCATTTATCTTGATAATACCAAAGTAAAATTGTACTTGGAACCAATTAGAGAAAATTTAACGTATTATGTAGCTAGTGATCTTTATCCCTCTATCAAAACTTAAAAGACATTTGAACTACAGGTGGTCCTTGCTTAATGACTTCATATTCAGGGACTGGATTTACAATGATGCTGTATAGTGATAATTGTGACTGCAAGATTTTGCAGTCACATGATCACTATTTGTGACCTTCTCGCATGTATTATTGGTCTATCTAGCTCCGAATGCAGATTTCTCTGCCCATAATCACCAGAGCTGTACGAGTCTCAAATCCAGACTCAATTTGGCCAAATCCATTTTCCCTTGAATCAGAGGGTTGGAAAGGCCCCTTAAGGTCTAGATTAGGCACATCCAACCCCTCGCTCAAATGTATCCCTGCATAGCTAGTAATGCTGCCCCAAAATATAAAAAATAATGGAAGTTTTAAAAAATACTTTAATTATAGTATATATATTGTATATAGCCCAAGACAATTCCTCTTTACTCAATGCGGCCTAGGCAAACCAAAAGATTGGACAACCATGGTCTAGACCAGGGGTGTCAAACCCGATCGCATCATAGGCCGAATCGTGATGTATTTTTTCCCTTTGCAGAGCTGGGGTGGGCGTGTTTATCTGCAACACAGATAAGCAGGCACTTAACAGACTGATAATTCAATGCTGTCATGGATACTGCATTACTTCATCAATAAAATGGATAAACTATTTAGATGTTTTAAAAGGTGTTTAAGAATAAAACAGCACATTCCTACCATAATGAATCTTTGTAAAATAGATATTTTCTGTTATTTGAGGTTTGGTTGCATGTATAGTTTCAGCAAAATTTCTGACAGGACCTGCAAACATAGTAGCAGTTATAAAGAGAAAACCCCTCCACAATACTAAGGTAAAATGCTATCCTTGAGCCCCCCCACTCCCAAAATATATTCTGCTATGAAATTTTCTGTCTCATTACTATTCCGTCCTGACTGCGTTGACCCTATTCCCAGTTAATTCAGTCAAATGACTTCCTTCCAAGGTAATCGTTAACAAAACTATGAGATAGTGGGGACTGTTCTTCAATGGCAGCAGAGTAAGAGGGAAATCAGCACTTCAATATCACATGCTTAAGAGCAATTTAAGATGTGGAGAGAATAATATCATATTGGCAGAAAATGTTACCAAAGTAGGTTTATAAAATGACTCATGTAAATGTAACATTATTTAAGGCAGCAGCTTCTACATAAAGATTAAATCTAGGACACTACAATTTGATTTCTACTTCTCTTCATCTAGACCCATATGGCAGGAAAATTCAATTGTTTTGAATGATTTTTATTGTTCTCATATTTTTGTTGGCTTTTGTGTGGTTTATTTTGCAGTATTGTTTTGTGTTTCTTAAAAAATCTGTATGCTATTCAGTCACATACTATATATGAGATGGGTAGCTACATAAATTTACCAAATAAATAAAATGTTCTAAAGAAAATGCTATAATCCAATATCAATATTAAATCTATTCTTATTTTACATTTGATAATGTGTCCCAATAATGTAGAACCTACCTACCACTCCAAGGTTAGGAAAAATTATTCTATCTGCCCTTTTCTCCACAGCCCCTAGTACTAAATTTTAGATATAAAGAATACCACTAATTCAGGGTTCCCTAAACTCTGGGCCATGGACTGGCATCAGAAACTGGGCCGAGCAAACAAGTGAAGCTCCATCAGTGCACATGCAAGATGCAGGCAGCATGTGAAACCACGTGTCATCGTCCCCCCAGTTCTTGGAAAAACCTCTCTCCATGGAACTGATCCCTGGTGCCCAAAAGGTTGGGGGCCGCTGCACTAAACAGTTGGGGCGATATTAATTCCATCACTCAAATTCCAATTGCACACAGAGAATATCCATTTATGTTTCAAGATAAAAGCTTTACCTGGTTTTTCCAAAGCTTTTGGTTCTGCCTCTTCCAACTGCAGAAGTTCATCAAGAGCAAGTTTTGCGGCATTTGATTTTGATTCCTTTTTATTTTGGCCCAATCCAGTCTTATACTGAATGCCATCAACTACAGCACAAAAAGCAAAGTAAGTTCCCAAGAGATTTCCTTCAAAATGCAAAAAGGAAAGCAAACATTTATTTCTAGTTTCATAAAAATTAACATGTTTTCATCCAGCTTTAAGCATGTTTTACTAATATCAAACTTTAGTCTACCTCGGTTTAGGAAAAATAAAAAATAAAAGTTATGATTCTCAAACATGTTAGCACTTTAGGGAGTTTTCTGTCCTTATCCAAAATGCAATTACATTGCAATCTTCTTGTCAAGGTAACAGAATTGAAATACATGTTTAAATATTCCAAAATTGATTGTTGACAGTTGTTTCATACCACCAAATAAAACCCTCTTCCTGATAAATGGGTGAAGTAAGCATCTATTTACCAGTTCCTAGCATAATGCGTTATATCAGATTTCTACATAAGAGAATTTTAGATTTTAGCTAGGTGATAAGAGGTATCTTAACAAGCTTATTTAAATCTGGCATGCAATATCGTAGTAAACTATTGGGAACAGCAATTTAAGAGATCTGACTTCGCAACTAAGCCTGTAGAACAGTGGTTCTCAACCTGTGGGTCGGGACTCTTTTGGGGGTCGAACAACCCTTTCACAGGGGTCGCCTAAGACCATCAGAAAACACGTATTTTCAATGGTTTTAGGAATAATTTTATGGTTGGGGGTCACAACAACATGAGGAACTGCATTAAAGGGTCGCGGCATTAGGAAGGTTGAGACCGACTGCTGTAGAACAATGTGAATACTTGACAAATGGCATTTAGAATAGCCATTACATATTTCTCAAATATAGTATACCAGGATTTCTGAGTTTTGGGATCAAGATCTTTGATTTGCTTTCGGAGTGTTTCCTATAGCTTAATTCAGAAAATATGTTAACTAATTTTGGTTAATTCAGGAGTGCCTGTATAGAAGTTGGGATACATTTTTATTTTCTTTTGTTGTTTTTTTTGTTAAAAAGTGCAATAAGTATTTTAAGCCTTCCAAAAGCTTAAGGCACCTCTAATTTTTTTCCTAATTTTCCCCTTTCACCATTTGTTAAGGCACTGGATTAGAAACTGGGAGACTATGGTTCTGGTCTTCCCTTAGGCATGGGAATTGACTGGGTGACTTTGGACCAATCTTTATTAACTCAAACCACCTCATCAGGTTGTTGTTGTGGGGAAAAAAATAGAAAACAGGAACATTATGTTCAAGACCTTGAGTTGTACAAATAAAGGCTGGATCTAATAAGTATAAATTTCATACTCTGGTTTGGCTTCAGATCTTATAGATCAGGGGTGTCAAACTTGTGTCATCACATTGTTGTCATGTAGCATATCGTGACCTTTCCCCTTTGCTAAAATGGAGATGGGTGTGGCCAGCATGTGACGCATCCAGCCCATGGGTCGCAAGTTTGACACCCATTATAGATCATATGAACCTTTGGAAAAGAACCAAAATGGGCCAAAATTGGAGCCATCATGACATCATCAGTTAACCCCTCCTTAATGCTGGTATAAATATATAGCCCCCAGCTGAAAAGAATTACCCACCACCAGTGTGCCAAACAAACTTTACTTTGCTAGTTTCTTGCATTACACTGAGGAAAAACCACAAGGTAACAAGCCATAGTCCTATATGCAGTTTATTTACAGCAAACCAGTTTCCTAGGCTTTTCCTAGGCTATTTCAACATCCAGCTATTAGGACAGTGCAGATAACTTACAATAAAAAAAAAAATTACCTGTTGCCATGGTTTCCTTTAATTCAAGCTGTACGCGCTGCATTTGTGCAAACTGATGCAAAGCTGACACTGGATTGATCTCCCCTCGCTTGTATTTTGCAATAAATTCCTTTGGAATTTTCTTGGGAGGGAGTGAAGTAATTGGAACTATGGGCACAGTTTTAGTATATTGATAGTCATGACCTAAAGTGCATTGGTAAAGAGCACAAAAAAACTAATGTGAATCACAGCATTTACTTGATCTAAAACATAGCAATCCTTCATTGTTGTTATTTATATTTCTTCTCTTTCAAAAATTCCTCTTTAGAGTCAATTTATAAATAAGACTTTTTCTGCATTTATTCCATTTTATTCTTGATCTGCTCCTTTAAAGAACCTATACAGGGAAGGATAGAACTTTTAACAGTTATTGTAAAAATACCATTATAAGTTTATCAAGATAAATACTGTATGAGAAAATCAATAACTAGTAAGAAAGATTATATAATTATATATATAACATAATGAAATGCTTGGGTATTCTGAACTACAAATGCATTAATATGTATAACTAGAGCAACATCTAAGAACAATTTAAACAGTTGTGCCAAAAGTTTGTCAAGCTGTATCAATAGCTAATGTCAGATGGATAATCATATTCAAACAATGTTAATGAATATTATGTTTGCAATATGACGTAGAAGCAACTGCTACCAAATCTAGCATACTAGTAATATGTGTAACTAAATTACTAACTGTACAGACTGAAAATATAGGTCTCACAACAGCTCTTATAACTGATAATGAATAACATGAAAGTTGCAGTGAAAATATTAAGTGTAATTGTATAGTATTGTCTATCTCATACTCTGGTAAGAGACCTAAATGGGAATACTGTACAATAGTAACAAACTATATTGGGAAACTATTCAACAATTAATATCTTGCTAATTAAAGTTTGAAGATTCTAGGAAGAGAACCATGGAAAAGAAAATAGGCTTAATGCCAGGAAACTAGCAATACAGCTACCATTCCTTTTCAGATCTTTCTTTTTTAAAATAATGATTAGCAATGTACTACGACAAATTTATATCCCAAATTACAGAGCATTCAAAACCAATTTTTTTTACTCAATTTTTATTTTATTCAAAATATTAAAACAAATTCCAAAAAGATAAAATACAAAAACAAAATAAACCAAAAAAGTTCATAAATAAACATATACAT
The DNA here is from genome assembly GCA_012654045.1 of Ptyas mucosa. Lineage (NCBI taxonomy): Eukaryota > Metazoa > Chordata > Lepidosauria > Squamata > Colubridae > Ptyas > Ptyas mucosa. Next base: position 12,215,913 of record WNWU01000007.1, on the reverse strand, counting down.
AAATTGTACCCCCCCCCCAGCTGAATAACTCAAATATATTTCAAAAATAATAACTATTCCCCCCCTTGTGAAGCAGGCACACCAATTTCCATAATACTGTTTACCCAACCCACTTAGCCTGGCATCTATCTAATATATGAAAACACTCAACAGCTGAATTAAACTTCTAAATCCTCAGTTAACAATCTATTTATTGTACTTCATTCACAGAAAGTCCACAATGGCTTCTAGTCTACCATAAAACACAGCAATCATTATCTCTGGTCCGTCCAAGATCAAATATTCTTGAATGATTCTTAATAAAGCTTTTCCTTAAGGCATTAAAGGAGATCTTTTCTAACAATTGGATTTTATTTCGCAGACATAAGTCTCTGTCTCTGTTATCTCCACAGCATGTGTTGTATAAATTTACAATCCATTGTAAAGAAACCAATTCTTTCTATTGTGTTCTGTATCCAATGACAAGTAACGTTCAATTTGCTTGTCCATGGAGATTCTCAGTCATCCAGGTCATGGTTATGCCAAAGGTGCTATTTTTTCTCCCAAAAGGCAACTGGACTTTATTTTTTTTCCTTTGAAAACTTCCACTTCTCATCAAAGCAGCTTCTTCAGTTTTCAAAGGAAAAAAACCAAGAAAGTTCAATTGACCTTTGGAAAAAAAAAAGCAACTTTGGGATATTCAATCTGTTTATACCAATTTTAGTGTCCATCAAGAAACGTAGAGATAGGGCTTATCTGTCAAATGCTCCTGATGTATATAATTTTATTAACACCTGAGATTTTGTCCAAATAACCAGAACACAAAAATGAAGGAAAAATAAGAAAACTGTCTTTTGAGAGATCCAAATTTTGTTTTAATTCAGCTCATCTGGCAGCACACGTTTTGCATCCTAATAAGAGAGGATATCGTTCAACAGGAGGAAATATCTCCCATTCTCAATAAAATTTCTATGTCTTGAACAATTGGAAACAGCTTTAATGAGACACTGCTGAATACCATGCCAAGAAAAAATTGGGAGCAGATTTAAAACTGGCCAGTGGCAAAGAATATACTGTCTTTCATATGGTTGGAGGTGTATTGCAACATCTGAGAGAGTTGCCACCAGGCTCCTAAGCATTCCATCAAGAGCAACATCTTATGAAGAAAATGTATGGTTTTCAGCCCAATAAAGGTTTTTTCTTAAAAAAAGCTAAAAAATATCAAACATATACACTGCCAAATGAAAAATATCTTGCCTCAAGAGAATTGATTTCAAAAAGAACAGTTAAGCACATCCAATGCAACAATTTAGTCTTGCCCCGAAATCACCCTTAAATGAAAAAGAATGACTTGGAACAGGTCCAATGGCTGCCTTAGACTCAAATGGGACTGTAAAGATTTGATCCAAAAGTGAAACTGGAATATCTGAATTCTGACCTCAGTAAAAAGAAAACAGTGGCTAGTTTTCCACTAATATACTGTAGTTATATACTGCAACTACATACTGCTTTGCTCACTATACCAGTGTTTTCTCAATCATGGTTACTTGAAGATCTGTGGACTATAACTCCCAGCCAGTTATTTTCAATATTATTTTCAAAATTCTAGTATTTTACTCCAAATACTGTTTTTTTTAAATGTTCTGTTCCAAGGCTCAAAAATGTCAATATACTAATTTTGCTATGGTCATTATTAAATGTTGGAAAGAGAACTCTTTTTGCTAGTTATTACTTTTTGAATCAAATGCTTCTGTAGAACAAGGCTATCCAATTTTGCAAAAATGTAAGGAATAAAATAATCAAGAAATACTTTAAATTCAAACTGTACTTTGATGCCTGCTGTTTGGTTTGGCTAAAAGAATGGGTGAATCTTCAGATAAGAAGCTATTGGACTTGGAAGGTCATGAATTAAGTTTTGGATGGCACGGTTACCTATGGTATGAAAAAGTTAATGTTGATTTCAACAACCATTTTGTCAGACTTGCCATTTTGAGAGTTTGGAATAAATATAAAGCAAGGTTTTCCATGAAGGTGCCTCTTTGGGTTTCCCCACAAGAAGCTTTTTAAAGAAAAAGAAATGGTGAGGCCAAACTGGTAGACTTCTGGTAAAATAATCTTTCAATTTGTGTGACCCTACCCTCAAATCTAAGGAGCTAGAATCAGAAGGTCATATCTGCCATTGGTTTACGTATCTACAATTGAAAGAAAGACTTAAAGTAGACAAAAAGAATTATGGGCTTAACTTTGTCAAAAAATAAATTCTACTGTGTGGTAGTGATGAACATAGTATTGCTAAAGTCTATAAAATGTTATTGAATTTAAATCTGGAAAATAAACAAGTAAAGCATTGTATGATTCAGTGGGCAAGGAATATAATGCTTAAACAATGGGAGAATATGTGGAATAAAGGTTTAAAATTTACATTAAACTATAACTTAAAAAGGAATACTTTAAACTGTAACCAAGTTAATCTATTAAAATAAAAGCAGCCAGGCCTCATTACACTTATACACCAGCACCTGTATTATGGTGTTACCTTTGAAGGATGAGAATCTACCATCCAAAGATTGGGCCAGGCACATATCCATAGTTTAATCATAGTCCTAGCTTATATGCATTTACTACATTGTCTATAGAATGCTTTAAGTAGTACCAAACTCCTAATTCCTTAATGTTGGTAGACAACAGAATAGGGAAAGCCATCATTCAAAACCAATACCTGTAATAGGGGTCACCTTAGACGCCAAGTTTGATACACTGGATGTTTCTGGGATTAAAAACATCGGTTTAGCATTCTCCGCTTGCCGAAACAAACTACTGTGAGACGAAGACGGGGCAGAAGGTTGGGGTGGCTGGGCAGGCAAGTTCTTCTTCAACATTTGAGCAAAACTAGGTACTCTAGAAACCTGAGCCCAGTCATTTGCCATCTTTTCTCACCTAAAACGAAGTCGGAACAACAAAGAGCGTTATTTTATCAGCAGGGCATTCCGGCGTCAATAAAGGCGGCCCTCCTTGTGCGCCAGTCAAGCAATTAAGGAGAAGAATGGGCGGGGAGGTGGGGCAGGAGGGGAATATGCCACCCTTAGGAAACGAAGGCGACCACTCACTAACCCTCAACCCACCCAACGAGCTCCAACGGAAACTCCGCCTTCGAGAGAAACTACACGAAGCTGAAAAGAAAGCGCGCACCGCGCGGGACCGAACCTCCGGGGTTCTAGAATCCCACGCGGGAAAACGCCGCCTTCGCCCGCTTTTAAGGCTGCCGGTCACGTGATTAACACTTCTTCTCCTTCTCCTCCTCCCCCTCCCCTCTTCCCGACGCTTTAACGTTCTTGGGCGGCGTCTTGCTGGTTGGGAATCTTCTTAGAAACAAACGAGCGTTCCCGGTCGCTGCAAGATCGGAGGGCCGTCTGTGGAAGGGCGCTGGGAACACGCGTCCTCCTCCTGATCAGTTGGAAAGGAAAGGACGGCTTTATCTGGCGGCCCGTTTCTAAGAGCGAGGGTTGCCGCCCGCTTTAAGAAGTTGGACGAATAGGGAGAGGGAGCTTCTGAAACGTCTTTATTCCGAGGCGGAATTAGTGGGAAAAGCTACACCTGCTGGATCTAGCGAGGCTTGGCTCAGCTTGGCCGTATTACCGAGTCTGGCTGGCCCGAATGTAACTTTAGAGCCTCCGCCATACATAACAATGAATATACATGTGGACATGCTATGGACATACTATACTTGGATTTCAGTAAGACATTCAGCGAAGTAGACCACAACCTACTTTTGATAAGTTAGGAAGATGTAAGGGGCGTGTATAAGCGCACCAGCATGCCTACTGCCCCTGTCCTAATGTTTTTTCTTTTATTCGTATCCTTTTCATGTATGTCTAGTTATGTTTACACATGTATTTGTCATAAAATACGTGCTTGACTAGATAAGATAGATAGATAGATAGATAGATAGATAGATAGATAGATAGATAGATAGCACTACTAGATGGATTTGTAACTGGTTGACAAACTGCACCCAACGAGTAAGTCCTTAATGGTTTTACATCTACATGGAAGGAAGTAGGCAGTGGGGTACAACAAGATACTCTTGTAGGCCCAGTACTCATTATCTTTGTAAACAATTTAGATGAGGGAACAGAAGGGGAATTCATCAAATTTTTAGATGACGCTAAGATGGCAGGAATAGCCAGCACCCCAGATTATAGGATGTACACCAGTGGTGGGTTTCAAATTGTTTTACTACCGGTTCTGTGGGCGTGGCATGGCTTGGTGGGTGTAGCAGGGGAAGGATACTGTAAAATCTCCCATTTCCTCCCAATCAGCTGGGACTCAGGAGGCAGAGGATGGGGGTGGGGCCAGTCAGAGGTGATATTTACTGGTTCTCCAGAACTGGTTTGAACCTGCTGAAACCCACCTCTGGTGTACACACACATACATATTTGTCAATATGTATTTGGATCCTAAACCTATAATCTGGGATGTTGATTATTCCTGCCATTAATGTATGTTATTAATTTACATTGAATTTAGAAGGAATACTGAACTTCAATTTAATCTTTTTCACTGAAATCTTAAAAATGTGAGATCAAGATATTCCAAAATACATGACGGTGTATAGTTACATTTATGTAGTTATTGTCTATTAAATTGGTATTCTGGTGAGAGTAACACAATGGGTACAATACACAGTTTTAAAATCTCATCTGAAAGTAAATAATGCCATTAGTGTTAGAGCTTTTTATTTGACAGTATCCAGTACTTTCTCCATATATCCGTCTAATATTTATATATGTACCTTGTAAAAAATGAACAACCAAACTTGGTTACATTTGATATTAATTTTTATTTCAAGTATAACAAACTGATACAACTGATGCAGAATATTGCACACAATATAGTTGTAAATATCAAAACAGTTCATAGTTTCATAGTTTTCTTCACAACATTGGTCATGCAGTGCTAGACTGAACACAAAATGGCATCCTCTTTCAAAATAAGTTATTCATAATATTGATGAAGTTTTAAATATAGCAGCAAAAAAAGCCGTTAGGTCCTTTCAGTGTAAATTGTTTTAAAATTATACAGTGACCATACCATAAAATAAATGATTTTAAATTAAAAAGTCTCTGTTTGCCATCCTAATTCTAGGATTTTTAGTGATCTTCCTTGTCTTTTCCTTTCTTTTCTTTTTCATCCTGTAATGCAGTGCCAAGTTTTTTTATGAGAACTGACAAAACTTTATCCAGGGGATCCATGACTCCACGTTGAAGCCACTTAGGAATAGTGGTTCTTGCATGATGGAAACCAAGCTTCTGAAGAATATAATCCACACCAACAGGATCAATCTTTCTTCCAGTCCAAGAGATTAACCTATAAATTAAAACATTATATCACTTTCAATAAGCAAGAATAAATTATTTTTCTACAGTTCTACATATATTAATATGTAGGTTCCACAGTAAGGGGATTTTATAGGGCTTGGCATCTCCCTGCATCTTTCCAGGCTCTGCCTTTCCTGTCCTAGGCTGTCCCAGATTTTGTCCCCCGCCGCCTGGCCTGTTTGTCCCACTAATCTTCCTGCCACTACCCAATAGTTGGTATTTTTCTCTACTCTCTCCCCCTCCCCTTCCCCCTCCCTTTACTCAGAAGTTGGTTTTATGAACCAAAACATCAAAAACCTGTTTCAGTTCTGGTATAGATCAAGGAGAACCAACTGTTCCATGCATGGAATGCTTGGCAATCCCTAATTTCCAGCTATACTATACAACCTTTTCTGTTTTTTAATTGTATATGAGAAGGAGGACTCTTCCTTGGATTGGGTTTTTTTTTTAATTGTCTGTGGAGATTACAGTCTTTGATTTCATTTGCCAGTATCTAAGGACAAAAGTATGAATACAAGTGAACTATATGATCTATTTAAAAATCATTTTGCTGATTTGAAAAATATGTTTGTACCAATTTAATAAATAATACTGATGCTTTTGGGTAAAATGAGCATTTTTAAAAAATATTGTTCCTTAGCTTGAGTTTTCTAAAGACACCAGGTTGCACTCTTATATAGTTCTAAGACATAAGCTTTGTAGTAATACTGAACTTTATAAAATTGGAGGGGAGGGAGGGAGATATAAATCAAATGAACAAATAGTGTAAATGTTTTTCTATTGCTATTCTTTTTTTATTTTAAGGCATGGGTGTCCAATCTTTTGGCTTGTCTGAGCTGCACTGAGTTAAGTGGAATTGTCTTGGGCTGCATATAAGATATAAAATATAGTTAATGTATATAGATCATATAATAATGTTAAAAGTTTATGATCCTGTGGGGTTGCATTACTAGCTGTCCAGGGCCACATGCAGTCTGTTTTAGGGGGAAAAGAACATTGATGGCTGCACTTATGGTTTTATGTCTTTGGGTTTGAAAGTTTAAATGCTAGAAGACGAGTCATAAACAATGCCACTGTAGCTTTTTATTTTTCCAGAAAAATGTGATACAGCACAAAAAATTGTGATAGGTTTAGAAAGATAATTTTTGCTACTCTGGTTAAGAAGTTGGATTTGGTTGGAGGAGATCCAGGTTATTCCCACAGAATCAGGGCACTCTCTAAGCGACACATGATAAATATTTGCAAGAATAAAACTGCCTCTAACTTCTAAAGATAGAATATAAATATAAATTTAAAGCTAAATAAATAAAAAGCTAAGTGGCAAATGCCGCCACGTGATTACAATTAATGTTAATTACTAATATATAAAATATACAATATATAAATAATATTAAATACTAATATTTAATATGTTCAGTGGTAAATATTATAAAACTGTATTAATATAGAAAAAATATTCATAGTATAAATTTTCTTTTCTATACATTAATAGTTCCATTGTAAATAGTTCCATTGTAAATAGTTCCTAGCTGTGTGAAAACTGTAGCCATTAGAGTTGCTTACAGTTAGAGTTGGAATTTTCATTTAGAAATAATTATTTCTAAATGACAATTCACTGTGTAGTAATAAGTAGTGGAATAATCTGAAAATCAAATTGATTATTGAAAACAAATGCTGATTACCTCAATGTGGGCTCCAAATGCCAAGTATTACAGATAAATTCTCTCCAATCCACAGTTGTGTAAGTAGCACTTTCTTCCAATTCTTTTTCAGTAGTGTTCTCATCAAGTACACTGATGGGGCTTTTTTGTCCTGGCCGACTAAACAAAGCACGAGGTGGAAAGACTGCTAGAAAAAGAACAGAAATGTTTCTGTTTTAGGCCATAATCTTCATTTTGGTCATAGATAAGTATTGCAATCATTCCAGAAATAACAATTTAAGGTTTGTAGCACATTTAATATAACAAAATTATATCGATTGGTCAGAAAAAACTGCTGACTTGCATAATGAGACCTAACTATTAGAATTGCACATATTATTGATACAAAAAGTATGGATATGGTTATTGATAATAACCACCATAAAATAAGTGAAATAAAACAAAGCTAAAAATTATCAGCAAATCAAGCCATTTGATTTATATTGTCACATTCTCATAACTTTCATGACATAAATTCATTGGTGCCATTAATTACTTAATACTTACTATACTATACTAAAAATACTATACTAAAATCTAGAGTTATTAATGTAGTATAGAATTTGGAAAGATTTCAAAATAAAAAATGAGTTTTCTTTAAGTGAATAGTTCTATTTCAAAAAAAGTTAATATGCACATAGTTCTCAGGTTACAACCACATGTTTAGCCACCATTCAAAGTTACGATAGCATTGAATAAGAGGGACTGATGATTGGTCTCAAAAGTGCAGCTGTTGTAGCATCTCCAAGCTGTGATCACGAACTGGGTGCTCGGCCCTGGCTTGTGATTATGATGTCACTGTGAACCAGAGTTATGTGATTGTGATTTTCAATGTATCCTGCCAGGTTTCTACAAGCAAAGTCAATCAGGAAGCCAGGAGGAAATTGGAAGTCACTGCTTTTTCAGCCACCTGCACTGTAAAATACCTGCCCATAGCACATTGCAGCACCTGTCCATGCTCCAGAATACCTGCCTGCAGCACCTGCATACCTCCTAGTGTGCTTACCTTGGTCTCCCACCTTATCTTGCTTAATGACCTGCATAATGCTGGGGTTCTGACAACTATCGCTAAGAATGCAGTCATGACCAGCTTAATGACCACATAGCTTAGCAAAGAAATTGGGGCTGCAATTGCCATTGTAACCTATTGATTACCTATATAAAAATTGCATATCAAAAGCTATAAGAAAGAGAACTATTGAATGCCACTACTAGATCATGCAAACAACACATCTTTGCCAATAGTAAAGATGCATTCTGTGAAGCTGTGAACTAGCACAAGTACTTAAAGTTTCAGTCAGTTGCTTTAAAGCCCTCCACAAGCCTTCTAGGCATGTATGCCGATGTGAAGGCATCTCCATCAGACAAACAGCGTAGAGCTGTACCTCACTGAATGATTTGCACATTATTCTTGAAGTACATCTTTATCATGTATTTGTGACACAAATTATTTTTTTCAGAAAACTTCAATTATATTTTTGCACAGATATACTTTATATTGTATACTATATGTACTATACTATAATACAATTTGAGTCCATATAGTTCTAAATAACATGATTTTAACCCATGATATTTCATAGTATTTCCATACTTGTAAAGGGAAACATTCAGTTTTACACTATATGACAAGATAATGTAAAAGTAAGAACTGAGTAGCAACTGGGATTAAAACACAGAATTAATCTCTGGTACAATTAAATTAACAATACTATTACAAATTCACAATAATTTTCAATGGAGCATCAATTGGAAATGTGTTTATTTATAGCACGAATGTTTTGAATTTAACAAACCCTGACCCTTTATCCTGAAAAATGGTTTTAGTAATTATTTTTAAGAAACTTCATTAGCTATAACTGCTTCCAGAAGATTGATATTCAATATGGCAGACACCCCCCCAAAAAGTCAAATATTTTACTACTAAAGTATATAAAAAACTCAGATTAATTACTATACAAATAGTAAGAACACATAATATAAACCCACAGGATTTGTGTTAGTTGATTTACATACCTTTTTCCTTTTCTTTAAGATAAGCAGAAACTAAGTCATGCAGGAACATTATTAATTCTGCATCCATAGTTACACATATGTGATCAGTGAATTCTGTTACTACACTGCATTCTACCTTTGGCTTGGCACTGGCATCTGTAATGAAATTCCATAAATCATTCAGAGAAACTGGTAATTACATGAATAAATATTCTGAATAAAACATTTTAATGAAAAAGTTTTAAAATGCAAAATAGCGGAAAATGCTAATTGTATGTACTGCATTGATTTTCTTTTAGCATAAATTAGAAATGAAATTCCTCAGAATATTTTTGTATTTAAGGCCAATAATGTCTCTGACTGATGCACAATTCCTTTGTACACGCAACATGCATTCATTTAAAGCAATTCTAAAATGAAGTCCTCTTGATTGTGTGCACAACCAATGAACTCTTATACGATACTATATTTGGTTTAAAGCACTTGCTATCAGGTAATTTCTTCCAGATTTTTTGGGCACATCAATCGTAATAAAAATCAACATTTTATACTCACAGCTGGAAAATCAACTATGGTATCTATAAATTTGTTCTATTTTGTTTTCGTATTTTATAATTAAACTATTATGCAATATTGGTCATGCTACATTCAACTGAAGTTAGTGGGACATTCCCTCAAGTAGACAATATAGAATTGCAGTGTTAAGTTTACTTGATTTTATTTCAATTCTCATTTAATAGTGATATGTATGGAGTCACAATTGTCATGAGTTAAGTTTATTTTTTCATTTTTTAAATAAAATTATGCTGTAATTCTATTTACACAAAATACAGATTAAGTTAATATATATATATAAAAGAACAGGCTACCATGTATTAAAGGTTCCTGAGGTTGTTGAACATGAATGGATTTGAAATCCAGCTGCATCCTTGGTAATGCAAATATTGTTTCAGTCTCATGATTGTAACTGGAGCCACCTCTGAAACCACTTAACAAGCTGGAGCTTTTCACTGTTGTAGTATGCTCTGGATTGTTTGCATCAACATTTCTGAGAAGGTTTAACTCTGGAAAGAAAATAGCAAACAATGTTTTTCAGATAACGCATTTACATAAATTATTCGTATGAGGTAACTTAATACTATTTCAGTTTATGAAATTACATGTTACCAAAATTTATATTTCTACACAGAATCAATTTTAAGACATGCAGATGTTGCACATCATTTTAGAAATGACGACTCTTCAGATATTTGTGTGAGTGGGTATATTGTGCTGGGGGGGGGATGAATAAAATGTAGGTATGTAAAAAAATTAAGTCACATTGTGAATCTTTAAGTGAATGAAAATCGACAACCTTTATAATATATTGGTATAAAAAAGTGGGGCCCCCCATTTCATTGTGTTTGCCATATTTTATATTTATATTTTATATTTATCTTTTATGTTTTAAATTTTATTGTAATTTCTTTGGTTCTTGTGAGCGGCCCAGAGTCATTGAGAGTCAGGTGGCATATAAGTTTAATACATTATTACTATTATTATGATTCATGCATAGATATTTAAACTGGATTTGGCATTTTTGTCCACCCACTGAGTTCTTCCTAAGAATTAGGAAGGCAGATGGTTGATGATGTTAATACTATTATTTTTATGTCTCTTTCTGTAAAGTTGAGTACATCCTTTTAATATACAATTATTTCAAGATTTAAACTAAGAAAATTATGAATATTTGGGCAACTTTCCATCACATGCCACTCTTTCATACTATTAATTGGAACTGTTTTAAATTTATGCCAGTTTCCCAAAAGACCAATAAAGAGAAATTTATTTGTTCCTACCTTCATTTCGTGTAGCTGTAACATAATTGAACCATTCCTTTACACTTGCAACTCCATGTGGTGGATTTTCATGACGTCTCCTTGTTATTTTCGTAATTGTTGCCATGGGACTTTGTAGGGCACCACATGGTTTCGTTACCATAGTATTGTGACCCAAATGGAAGTCTAGTGTTTGCACAACGTATGTAGACTGTTCACTGGATCCTAGGAAAAGTTGAGCATAGCAATTAAAAAAAAAATCTTGTGTATTTTCTGAAGTCATCACTTCAATAGTCTGACATTGTATGCACACACTACATATAGTGAAATTAAACTAAGAAAATATCCCCTGCGAGAACAGTTTCCTTTGTGGTTATTTGTATGAGCTCAGTAAATCTCTTGATACCATGGCAAACTCTCATTTTAACACCCATGTAGAATTTTATTAAATCTAGTATGTAGGTTACAACAAAAATTAAAATGATATTCAATCAATGTTTAGTCTTTGTTATTTAAGTATTGGTTACAACTTAATATGGGAAAAGATTAAACAGAAGGCATAAAAATGCCTGAATACCTTCTTGCCATATTTTTTGTGCTTCAGTCCAAAATGCAATATTAGGTTCTTCAAGATGAAACAGAGCCCACGATTTTGAACGAAAATTAGGTCCATGAAAACATGCCAAAGTCATGTGATTTCCATGCAAACTCATAGAGCCTCCAAACTTTCCATCTTCTGGTAAGGGAAACTGAAATAAGGATATGTGGCACCCTGACATCACCTTTAAAACTCCTGGCCAGTGGCGATGATGTGCTGCATCTAGTACTAGAAAATGGAGCACACATAAAGCAGGATAATGGCATTACAATTAACTTTAGGGATTCAAAAAATCCTTCTAAAAATGATGAGCCTTTGCTACAAATAATGAACAGAAATTTCATTAATAAATTTTCATTTTTTTTTTATAGACTTCAATGCTTGTGCTTAGGAGAGGGATGAACAAATAATGGTTCTTATTTTCATCTGTATACAGCAACCAGGTTTTAAAACTATCATAGAATCCACTAGTAGATACCTGACTTATGACCATTTATTTAACAACCTTTCAAAGTTACAATGGCATTGAAAAAAGTAACTTATGACTGGTTCTTGCACTTATGACAGTTATAGCATCCCCACGGTCACATGATCAAAATCCAACCATCTGGCAACAAGCATGTATTTAACAGTGTGCAAACTGGCAAAGAAGGCTGCTGGGTGAATGAATGCTTGCTGGGAGTGGCCACAGCTTCCCAGAAAGGGCAGTCAATCCTAGAGCCACATTTTTCTGGGGCTGCTTACTGCCCTGCAAGGCAGGGAGCAGGGCAGCCACGGAGGGCAGTTGAAGTAGGCCCTTGGAGTGAGACTTGGAACTGGGAAGGACCAGCCTGGAGTGTCTTGAAATGGGTACTCATTTAATCACCCATGATTTTTGGTTAATGACTTGAGTGGGCAGTGCTGTTGTTAAGACATCTCCTTTATGACCGCATTGTTTAGTGATGGAAATTCTAGTACCAAGTGTGTCGAGGTTTACCTATATCTTTTTTGTATAACTTAATACAATATTAAATATTTAGAAGTATTATGTGCTTCAAATGGCTTCTGTATTTGTATGACATAATGACTGTAGAAGAAAATGGTGCACACCATTTTGTCTTTCCATAGTAAAATACATTATTTTTCAAAATGCTCAGTTATAAAATTTTTGCTGAAATTCAGATTTTGAGGCTCAGTGTTATCAGCTCATTTTTTTTCCAGATACCTCATTCTGTCTATTGTTCTAAATATAGATTAGACCATATTTTTATTACAGTACTCTTTTCTAGCCCGTCTCCAGAGTTATTTAATAGATTCTGGAAAAAACACTGATGCTTCTAAAGAAGATGATGCTAAAAATACAATTTTATGCATGGATACTAAACTAAGGTCATAATGAAAAAAAAAGTCATATTTTCCTGTCATAGTATTAGCAATAGTCAAATATAGTCTGGGCTCAGAAATTAGGAAAGCTATATGTAATATTTTTGATAAAAGCTTCATGGCATGAAAGAAACTGGTTTTATACATACATTGTTGTGAACTTTTTTCTATATTATTGGCAACAGTTTTGGAAGGAAAGTACGGAACAGGCCCCCATGTGGATAGAGCTCGCTTGCTTGTATCAAACTGCTGAGTAAAGAATTCTTGGAGCTTCATTCCTATTTTGATGAGATCTGGTGTAGTTGATCTGGAAATCATGACTTGAAAAATATCCCATTTCAAATCACCATGGACAAATATCTCACTGGAATATAAAATTAATAATGTTTTCCATGAATTTATAATGCTTTATTAAGCTTTGAAGAGAGAATAGCCAATACAAAAATATTTACTGACAATTTGATTAAAACCGCAGATTATATACATTAGGTAAAGCAAAAATCTTTACCTCTTATCAGTTATGCTGGAATCCAAAGTATTATAGAGATTAACTTTCCACTCATCCTGCAGTTTAAGGTCTGCGTTACTGAAAATGCCCATTAGAATACTAGACCCCATGTAATCCACACGAGCTTCAGTAGAGCCCATGGTAATCTGAATTTTGTGATTTGGCTGCTGGTTAGGATGTTCTGAAATATGAGCTGAAAAACATTTATATATCAGTTTAGTAGCAAAGGGAAACAACAAGATATTTTATTTTGGCTCTCTAACACTAGCTTCCAGTTAATATCAAAAGGCCTCCAAACTCACTCTCTCTGTATTAGTGCACATAGACACACACAAATAGTGTTGAAAATGTCCAGAAAATGCTTTCAACAATTAGTAGTTACTTAAATGTACTTTAAAAGTAATGAGTAAACAGCAATAGCACTTAGACTTATATACTGTTTCATAGTGCTTTAGCCCTCGCTAAGCAGTTTACAGAGTCAGCATATTGCCCCCAACAATCTCGGTCCTCACTTTACCCACCTTGGAAGGATGGAAGGCTGAGTCAACCTTGAACTGGTGAGATTTGAACTGCTGAACTGCAGCTTGCAGTCAGCTGAAGTAGCCTGCTACTTCAGTTAATGCTAATTTTTCAATTAAAACAAAATTAGCTGATGTCTTCACTATACAAAAACTAATCATTGACAACAAATATTTGCTAATTTTCAACTTACCCACCATCTCCAAGGCATTAACATCTATGGTACCACCAACCACTCCACCTCTAGAATCCAAATGTGATCTTCCCAGTCCTACTGACATACTAATTTCGCGGTCCCTGTTACTGCCCACAGATAAACGACCCTGACTTTTCAGACCACTAGTAGTCCACCTAAAACATACACAAAATATGGAGAAAATATTATTTACCTTATTTGTCCATTCACATGCAAAAATGCAAGTTGTGAAATGCATTTAACATAATGTATATGATAGTAAAGACACAATTCTCTCAATCTCATTTAGCAAAACAAGATGGAACAAATTCTCAAATTTTTGATAATAAAAATATTAATGGGCCATCTCTATATTATCAATAAGTATAGTAAGATAAGAACAAAGATGGAGCATTAGCTAGTTCTGCAGCTAATCAATGTCTTCAACAGCTGATTTTCAAGGAAGTCTCTGTTCAAAGTCCTCCAATTCTACATAACCTAACTTGAAATGAAAGTTGATGCTTCCTGAATCAAAGCTTTAGAATTAGAATAAAACTTTAGAATAAAATTTTATTACAGTCATCAACCAGCAATAGACATACAATGAATTAAAATTACTTCTGACATTAATTGTGAATAACATCTCTGTTATAAAAATACATGATCTCAATCATAATTTACATGATTGTAAGTATGTGGGTAAATGTATCGTTATAGATCTCAAAATATTGGCACCAGTTGATATTATAATTCGGTAGCCAATTTTTTTCTTGTGGATATTGCAGCGACACAAAATTTTGCCGCTGCACGCGTGATAGCCGGATTAGAGTCTTGGAGGAGAAAGCCTATATAAAAGTCCTCTGTCCCCCCTGGCAATCTCTCTAGTAAGGGGAGAATGTATATTGACCTACATACTCTGTATAACTCACAGTACAATAAAACATGTGAGATATCTTCGACTTCTCCCTTTCCACATTACATACCTGTTCTGCTATCAGTGTTCTCTTGTACCTGCCCTGGAGAAGTGCTGAGGGAAGAATATTCAATCTGGTTCTGAAGAAAGCTATTCTTTGTTTTGGGAAGATCAGATCATTTAGATATCCTGCTGATTCCCACACACCCTGCTTGATTCTATCCCTAATGTGGAGAGGCAACCTATTGAATCAAAGCATTCTTCAAATATACCTGCATGTGCATGCACACAGTTTTGTATGTTTAAAAAAATTGTTTGGAATATACAAAAAATTCAAATGGTTAATTAAAAAGGTTTCCTTACGTGGTGTTTCCCATCACGTTGCTCATATTCATTTGTACATTTAATTGTTTCAAGTTCATAGCAAATACAACCAGTGTTTCCCATGGCGTCACTTGCTGACTTCCAGCTTTATTTGATTTATTAAATGGAGTTGATGTTTTTGACAGCAAATCTGGAATTAAACAGAAAGCAAGTACTGTAAATGTAATATTGCAAAGAATTACTGGAAAAAAAAATCAAATATTAATACCACTCTGCAGATTTTGTTGGAAAATACCTCAGACTAACTGAGTTCAAACAGAAATACTGATTGACTGTTAACTTCATCTTCATCTGTTTGCACACACTACCTGGTCAATTTCATCTAGGGAGATTTGTACATTGTGAACCTTTGAGAACTTTTTTCTCAGTGAATGACAATTTTAACATGATAGTTGTCACAACTGAATGAGTTTTTAAACATCAGATATTTCTAAATCTAAATGTTATCTACATGTTTTCAACGGTGATGCTCAGAAAATATATGGAATACAAATGTGAACTTTTCATATTGCTAAAATTTCCAAAGTTTACCTTTCAACTCTAATAATTAAAAAAACAAAGGTTTTTTTACAGCTGAATAATTATACTTTTGTTTAACTGACAGAGAACAGAATAGAACAACATTTGTGCAACTGAACTGGGACTACTGAAAATGGTTTTTTCCAAATCTTCCAAGATAAGTTTGATGAAATATACTAAATATTTTTACTATTTTTTTCTTTCCAGAAACTATTGAAATTTTAAGCTCTGTTCCATCCTGCGTTCCCTGATTAAATTTTCAATTCTTCAGTGGACTTCCTCCATACTATTCCAAGGTACAGTACTCCTCAACCCTTAGAGATGAAATAAGAATGGGTTCTCCAGGCACACTTGAACAGAAGCATTTTCACATATTTGCATCTTCCTTGTGTTACATAAGTGTGTGTTTAAAATGCATAAGGCATGTAAAATTAGTTTCTTCTCACTTTGTAAGGCAGGGAAATTTTCAATCAAACAGAATAGAGCTGGAAGGGACCTTGGAGGTCTTCTAGTCCAGCCCCCTGCTCAAGCAAGAGACCCTATACCATTTCAGACAAGTGACTGTCCAGTTTCTTCTTAAAAACCTCCACTGATGAAGCACCCACAAGGTGCTGAAGGGAAGCTGTTTCACTGGTTAATTGTCCTCACTGTTAGGAACCTTCTCCTTAATTCCAGGTTGCTTCTCTCCTTGATTAGTTTCCATCCATTGTTTTTTGTCCTCCCCTCTGCTGCTTTGGAAAATAAATTGACTCCCTCCTGTTTGTGGCAGCCTCTCAAATACTGGAATACTGCTATCATGTCCCCCCTAGTCCTTCTTTACTCTAGACTAGCCAAACCCAAATTTTGCAAACATTCTTCATTTGTTTTAGTCTCCAGGCCTTCAATCACCTTAGTATTTTGTGTAGAGCAATACACTTTGTAGGGCAATATACAAGTCTATGGAAAAGAAATTAGTAATTCTGTTTTGTTTGAAGAAAAATCATAAAGCAGAGCAATTTTGGATTAATTCTACAAACTGCATCCTTTTAGGTTCAATGTCAGTATTCTAGTTTTCATAATAAATGTAGAATTAATCCATTTCAGTGTTTTACATGGCAAATGATTACATGCTGGTGACCTTTTTTGTAGATCTATGATCAGTTGCCCATATTACACAGTGGTGTGTGATTCAAAGTAGTGAAATTAAGCTTCTTTTCACCTTTCTGAGGGACTGAAGAATCTGATACACTTCTGGATCTTGAAACAGCAGGGGATTTTAGGTTATGAGACCCTGTTCCACAGGCCATATTGCTATTAGTACTGTGCTCATTGAAAACACTTGGTGACTGAGCCACGTGGGAAAATGAAGCAGACTGACTTGGTTGCTCCCAGGTCCTACAATATGCTTTTCTTGATGATTCAGGTGACATGTGCTGGTTCAGCCCTTCAACAGAATCTGGGGTCCCAGGACCTGATGTTACTAGGAACACATATAACAAAATAAATGATTTGTTTAGCTTGTTATTAATTCAACACAAATCTACCAAGATTATTATGATATGCCATTCTCCAATGTCACCTAATTATTTATTGCAACTAGGGGATTCTTTGTTTAAAAATAATCTAAAACCAGCTACTTTAAGGGAACCAAGGGAGAAACATTCAAACAGCTTTTAAGCACAAACATTTTCTAATCCATTCGCTACCCAGCTTCTTATTTCATCATAGCATTCCTAACACAAAATGGAAAAAATAACATGTTTTTAACATCAATCACAGTAAGACTGATTATTATGAGAAAAATGTCTTCCACATTCTTTTGGCTATTTACCTGGCATATTTATTGTTTGATCACCTAGAAAGAGGCGTCTTGCAATACTCCTTCTGTACCACGCTCTTGGAAATGCTAGAATCTCACTCAGTCTCCTCATGTCATATTTAAAAGAAGCAGATCCTATATCACAAACAGCTGCAAAATATTACAAGAATATGTTTATATTAGACATTTCACATTATTTTATTCATTTTTGTAACATCCATCATTTATAAACCAAAACCAAGTGCTTAATAGATTATAATGAAAATAGTCAAAATTGGGATAATTAATTTAATTTAGATTGTATCCTTTAGTATCTTTTACCATCAATCAAACTGACTGAGCCTACTATAGTTTAATTCAGCACAACATAGAAAGAGCTACGGATTCTCCCACCCAGGATCAAGGTTATCAATGTTCGTTTGTTTATTTGATTTGTAACCTGCTGCAATCCATTTGATGCTTGATGGCTATTGTAGATTGCAAGTCTAGAGTACATTTCATTTTTCAGAAGAAACTTGTCTATATTATATATCATTTTTAATCTCTTCTTTTTTAGCATTGTAGCACTGAATTCTAGGCTCACTACAGTAATAGTCAACTCAAAAATGTTTGTATCACTCCAATGTATTCAATATTGAAATTGCTTGCTATAAGAAGAGATGTCTCCCTCTTCTTCAGCAACTTCTGGCACAATTTTATTATCTCATCTCAAAAAAAGGATCAAGGAAAATAGAAATAGATGTTGAAAAATGGCAATATATCAAAAGCTTGATTTAGTGTTATGGTGAACCAGACCTCTACAAGCTTGAAAGGCTTTTAAATAGAATTATACAAATGTAAGTTCACAGTGGTATTAGTTTTGTTTGCAAGTTCAAAAAGTGATATTCCCACATGCTAGAGGGAAGAAAGGGCAATGTTAAGTAAGCAGTTGTGGTATTCATGTTTTATCAAATATTTCCTAGAGGGATCTGCCTATTATTTTGGTTATGCAGGTAATCTTCACTTACTGGTGCTAATTGGGGCTGGGAACTCCATTGCTAACTGTCATAATCATAAGGCACAATGTGATGTGATCATGCTGATTTACAATAGCAGTTCCAGCAATCCAAGTTGCCGTTGTTTGGCAAATCTAGTACAATCATAGCATCCTGGAGTCATGTGATTTGTGACCTCCAGCCAGCTTTCCTGTTGACTTTGTTCATTGGAAGCCAGCAGGGAAGTCACAAATAGTTATCATGTGACCAAGGGATGCTTTGATAGCATAATTATTAGCCACTTGCCAAGTACTCAAATTTTAATCATGTGACTGCAGGAATTTGCTGGTCACAAGTATAAGGACTTGTTGTAAGTCCTCCTCATTCAGCGCTGCAGTACTTTCGAACTGTCATTGAATGAGAGAACATTAATCAAGGACTATCTGTATATTGGCTGTAGAGAGCTATGACAAGGTCAAGAAAGATCTTCTGTTTAATGAAACGTAGAGGAGAAAATATATCAAGTTTTATTATTAAAATGCAATTATGCAACATCCATTCAAAAGACCTACAAGTCCTACAGTATCACAGGAGAAAAAAATGTTAAGTTTGATACTGTTACATGTAATGCAGTAGTATTTTCTATGCTGCACTAAGTTTATTCCATAGGATTGATAAATACCAGATATGTTTATTAATGTAGTCTCCATCTTGTTGGCAGATTTGCTTGCAGAGAGACTCTCAAAAAATGTAGCACCTCCTGAACGCCTTATTCTTGAAAGGCTAACTTTTACAAACTCAAGGTTGATGCTCAATGAATCCTTGCGACCAGTAACTGATGAAGGTTCTTCATCTATAGTCCCTGAAACCATGAAAAACGTAAATGCTTTTTTGGTTTAATCTAAACGGATGAAACCTATTCTCACATAATGTCTGCAGATGTTCAGCTTTGCACAAAAGTGTGTGTAAACTTTGGATGGTATAAAATATGGTTAATAAATTATTGCTTGCTATATGCTATTATGAGCCATGGTGACTAAGTGGTTAGAGTGCAGTATTGCAGGCTACTTCTGCTGCCTGCTGGCTACCTGCAATCTGGCAGTTCAAATCTCACCAGGCTCAAGGTTGACTCAGCCTTCCATCCTTCCAAGGTGGGTAAAATGAGGACCCAAATTGTTGGGGGCAATATGCTGACTCTGTAAACTGCTTAGAGAGGGCTGTAAAGCACTATAAAGCGGTATATAAATCTAAGTGCTATTGCTATATCATGTAATAATTTTAATACTGTTTCTAAACAATTGAACAAATAATTTTTACTGCATTTATTGAATTGCCTTACTACATAGATGTATTGTGAGATATGAATGCAAAACATATTTTTAATATACCTTCATACATATTTAAATATTTGCTTTCTGTTAAACCAGAACAATGTCATTTTTAAAGGGATTTTGTATTTCCTTTTTAAAGGCTTATCTAAAAAGTCAAAAAAAATCACCAATACATTTCTATGAACCACAATATTCTCTGTTACCTGTTCCAGAAGATAAGCCAGTCACAGTGGTTTTTTGCTTTCCTGCTCCGTACGGATGAAATACATAAAGGGAGAAATCAGACATGCAGGCTGTGAAACTCAAACCTGAAGAGCTGCTGCTAGAACCTGTCAAATCTGATTGGCTGCTACTATGCCGTGTTCTGCCAAAAGGGCTACCTAATCCAAGAGAAGAACCTAAAGCAGAAAAAGAAATGTATTCTAGAAAAATCACAAAGATCAGCCAAGGTACATTCCTTAGAAAGAAAATAGAAACATATTTTGATGAGACACTTACAATCGTGCATTATTGGAGATGACAACTCATAGCAGTATAAGCTTGAATCTTCCGGAAACACTCTTACAAATTATTTATTATTTATTTCTTTTATGTATTCATTTCTATCCCATCTTTATCGTTTTACAAATAACTCAAGGCAGCGAACATGTCCAATACATCTTCCTCCTTGTTTTTCCCCCACAACAAAAATTCTGTGAGGTGGTTTGGGGTGAGAGAGATTGAGTAACCAGCCCAAAGTGACCCAGATGGCTTCCATGCCTAAGGCAGGACTTAAACTCATGATTTTCCACTTTCTAGCCTAATGCCTTAATCACTAGACCAAACTGGTATTTGACAAGCTTTCAGCATTATTCCATGAATGGCTTAATCAACGCATCTAAAGAACTGCTTTTCCCTCATACTGGTCTCATTATAAGATCTGGTAAAGAAATCTCTTTCTGCAGCCTGATATGGATAAACACTAGATTATTTGAAATGTGAAAGATTTTTTTTCTGTGTCAGCTGTCCTCCTGCTAAATTAATTAGTGGGGAATACAATGTAGCCTAGTTTATTATTATAATCACTGACCAGAATGTCATACTAGGCTAAGCTCAAAAGGAGTTTGGTAAGTTGATAATGGAGCTCAGACATCACATCAAACCATTATTTACAAAACAAGCAATTATGCCTGAAAAATCACAATTTGTATTGTGATTTCAAATTTTTAATTCTAATTTGATCTTAAATCAAAGTTAATACTAACCACTGGTTTTGTTAAGGCATACTGGTAATCGTTGTAAGCACACATTTTAATTTCTGTCTTTTGAGAGCACCAGCAGTTCCATAATTTATTCTTGCAGGATTAAACTCTTTATTTTATATTAGACCTGAATACACCCTTATTTTATATTAGACCTGAATACACCCTGAACACACCCTTAAAAAGAACTGAAATTGTTTTTCAATAAAAATGGGTTTTACCTGGCGAGATAGTTTTAACTGGCATCTTTGATCCACTTTGTAAAGAATTTTCTGTAGGGCAGGTTGAACCTAAAGTTTCTAATTCTCCTCGATTAGAAGAAAATACAAGATCAAGGGAAGGAAGTTTCAACATGCATTCTACCCGTGACACAGGTAAGCAGCTGAACTTGATTTGTGAAGGCTGAAGAAAAGAAAAACAGTGTTTATCATAATGGAGAATTGAAATGACAAGAAAGCAACAAGCAACAGAACAATTTTAAAGATGGAATACTATAAATTTTTAATGTGAGAGATAAATAATGTGTGACCATCTAGATGTTATTTAATTCAATTCTAAATATCCTTCATTCCTGGGTCTAGGCCAGTGTTTCTCAATTGTGGCAGCTTGAAGATGAGTGGACTTCAACTCCCAGAATTCCCCAGCCAGCAAAGCTGGCTGGGGAATTCTGGGAGTTGAAGTCCACCCATCTTCAAGTTGCCACAATTGAGAAACATTGGTCTAGGCTGATAGACTATAAATTGGAATTCAAGAACAACAGAAGGGCCAGAAAGTATCCTAAATTATAGAAGATAATTGTGTTCAGATGATGACCTAGGGTCAGAAATAAGGAAAGTAACATATTGTTACCTCTCCACAATGTTTAAAATAAGACTTTTTGGGGGCTCATAAAAACTGTATTAAGAAATTCTAAGGAGTATGACACCACATATGGAACATGAGAAGAGAGAAGAACTATATAATTAAATACATCAAGTGGAATTTAGTACATCTTGACTAATAAAAGCATCAGCCCTAGTTTCACATTTCCTGGCTCTGTATAGTTTGAGTCAATAAGCTGCAAACATTTTAGCAATGAATTTTAATTTGTTCCATCTGATTAGACTGCTGAGTTTGGAATACAGGCAAGCAACATTCAATTTTACATTTGGCTACAAGAGTCACTGCCAAAGCATAGGCAGACCTTAGCATAGCCCACTTTCATGAAGTTGTGAAACCAAATGTTACTTTAGATTCCATGGAAAATGTTAGAATACAATATCTAAATTCATAACATAGTTTTCATTACCAGACAGTGCAACATTTAAAGCAAAGTATGCTCTAAGAGCAATACAAATAAATAAAAAAGCGAACAGACACAGTGAATACTTTTCTTTACAAGGTATCAATGGTATTTCTTATATGAAGATGAAATAGAAACTATAGAATAAATGAAAAAAGTTCCAATTTAAAACAGAATTCATTATTTTAGCATTTGAAAAACAAAATATTTCTCTGTGTACAAATAAGTCCTATCAATTTACAACAGCCTTCAAGATATTACTTAAGTTGACATCCATGCTCACCTGAACTCTTACATATACCACTACATCAACAGGGAAAGAAGAATACGCTGATGTTGATGAAGATACTAAGGAAGCTGTAGATTCTTCTAAAGGATCTTGCATATCAAATTGCCCAATATCTTCATCTTGTGAACTGATGGCTTTAAAAGAATAAGGAAGAGATTACATATAACTTCTTAAAAATAAAAAATAGATTATAAAAATTATGGTAGAAAAGTATGATACCTGTATAATTCCTTTCTATTGGAGTTATAGGTATTGTTTCAAGGGCCTTTTCTAGAAAGTCCAACAGGCAAGGGCTAATCACCATTTCCTCAGGCAAAGACTGAAGTGCAACCCAAGCATACAATTTGGCTGTTTTTACACCACCACTTCCTTTACCTTTGGCTGAAAAATTTTAAAAATAAAGTGAAATACCAGATCACAAACATCAAATAGAACACAAATAAAGAAGTAAGAAAAATTAATGATAGGTCAAAGGTGAGGCTACCTTAACCCAATTCCTGAGGTATCCTTAACCCGATTCCTGAGGCATTTAATAATTTAAATTATTACGTCAATAATATATCTCTGGCTAATCCAACAGATCTCAGCATTTTTGTAGAGAATATGGCTTAATTGAGATTTATTTAAACCATCTAGAATAAATTTAAATTGACAGTTTAATAAAGCTTCTAATTTTATAATCAGGATGACTAAAAATATTGTATGTATGTATTTATGTAAATTGAAGTATTGGGTATTTCCTGTGAGAAAATACTCTAATGTGCATTAGCTCTGCTATAATTATAAAAGAAAAGAACAGAAAAAGATATTGATTACAGCACCAGTACTGCCAACTAGTAATTCTCTAGTTTCATTTTGTGGCCAACTGTGGATAGGGAAAATGAGAAAAACCAAGTGTAGTGTGCCCTCAAATGGTGTAACTTAAATAAATAAGGATGCTGTATGTACCTGTAAAGACTGGAATGAATGGGTGCATTCAGACAATATGGCAAACTAGGCTTAAGGCTTGCCTGGAGTTATATCAGCTGCTATTTCTTATATATGGTATCACCTGTATAGGAGGCCTGTGCATGAAATCATGCCTCAGTTTTTAAGCTGATCTTATCTGAATAAGATCACTATTGGATTCTTTTAGTTAAAAAAATGAGATTTCAGATACAAACTAAAACAACACATGGTTCTTTTGGTTTGTTCTGGTAAAACCATAATCCCATAAAAAGGTTTGTCTTAAGTGACATATCAAGTTACAGTATTAGGATCTGCTCAAAAGAATGCATGGCATAAAGCAGCAGATACAGGACTTCCGGCGGCTCCGCGAGCCTGGATGGCGCCTTAATTAGCGCGCCCGCTCCGCGGTACTGTAAGAACCTCCGTGCTGCAATCCAACGCAGCCGGGTGGTTTGAAAACTTCTCCCAGGGCAAAAGGGAGAAGCAAAGAGCCGGCTGGTGGGGGTAGAGCTCGCCAAAGCCCCCCAGAAGGATTTCTGTGGGGGTGAAAGGCTGAGTTCCCCAGAAGCCAGCCAACTGCTCCAGACCGGGAACGCCTCTGCTTTCGCAGAACTACAAGCCGCGACCGCACCAGCATCTAAAATCATTTTAAGGGAAGAAAATTTTTAAGATCTACTTTTAATTTTACTTGATTTGGGAAACTAAGAAGCTGGCTAAGCAGAGCAGGAGAGAGGAAATGGGTTTTTGTAATCTTTAACTCCGTTTAAAAACTTTGAGGGGAAAAAAAATGGCGTTTAGTGAAAGTGATTGTTAGAGCTTGTTACATTTCTAGCAGACAAAGAGCTACAAAGAAAGTTTAGAGCTGCTTTGGAACAGAAGTAAAAGTTGGAACAATGGCTCAAGTTGGACCTGAAGGATCATTGCTTTCTGAAATAAAGGATATTCAAATTGGATTTGCAGAGATTTTTCAAGAACTTTCAGACTTAATTATAGCTAATATTTTGGTTTTAATTCAAAAGAAGTCTGATAATGAAATGTTGTTGGAGAATCCAGAGGATGGAACTCAACAAATTTTACAAAAGGAGATACAAGAAGCAGAGACCTGTATGTTGGGGGATATGATTAAAACAGAAGTTCTGGTGGACATTCCTAATTTGTTTACAGAAGAATTGCAACTGAAAAAATTAAGGCAAGTGGAGGAACTATTTGGTAATTGGAGGCTTGATGCACAATGGACTAATTTGTTGGATGATACAAGTAAAGAATGGTGGAATCAGGACTACAAATTCAAGCCAAAAGAGCAGACTTTAAAACTTAAGGGGATTTTTGTGATACATCAGCCTCAGAGCAAGTTTAAGAAATGGCTAGGAGGGCCTGGAAAAATATGGAAAGAACTATGGCAATTAAAGGATTGGAAGAAATTTAAGAAGAAGATGGAAGATTTTTAGTAATGATGGTCTTAAAGGTTATGGAGGTTTTCTTTTGTCTTTATTCTGTTCTTTTTTTTTTTATTTATTTTTTATTACAATGCCTAAAGTTAAAACAATTTACCCTCTGGAAGGTTGGGGATTTATACTTGTAATGATTTAAAAAGCTTTATGGATGTTTAATGTTAACAAATTAATAAGATGGTTAATAACTTTATTTTTATTGTTATGTGAATTTAAGAAGATGATGAAAGATTTTTAGTAATGATTTTTAGTAAGAAGAAGATGAAAATTTTTTAGTAATTTAGCAATAGTAATTTTTAGATTTTTAATGATTTAAAAGTCATGGATGCCTAATATTTAAAGATGGATAAGGGGTTTTTTTTTTCTTTTTCTTTTTTTCTTTAAATTTTTTTTCTTTATTTATTATTACTATAATGTTCAAAGTTAAAAATAATTTACCCTCTGGAAGGCTGGCGGTTTATATTTGTGATGATTTTAAAAGCTTAAATGATGTTTAATTTTTATAAGCTAAAAAGAGGGTTGATGGTTTTGGTTTTGACTGTTAAGGTAATGTAAAACTGTAAATGCATATTTTAGAATCAATACTATTATTATATGTTGGAGAAGATTACAGTGTTCAAAGTTAAAACTAATTTATCTTTTGGACGGTTGGGGATTTATAGTTGTAATGATTTAAAAATGTAATGTAAAACTGCAAATGTATATTCTAAAGTTAATATCATCACTATCTTATTTTGGAGAGGGGCATGATATTAATTTAGGATTTGGGGTTTGGTTTTTTTTTTCTTTTTTTCCTTTCTTTTTTTTTTTATTAATGTTACTTGTATTTTTAGGGAGGCTGAAAAATTTTAATTAGAGGAGTTAAAGGATTTAGGGGAAATTATGAACTTTTTTTTTTTTAGTATGTTAGCATATTTTAGTTTAAGTTTATGTTTGTTATTGTAATACTCTGTTACTGCTTGGGGAGGTCAAGGTTGGGGAGGGGTGGGGTGGGGGGGTTGGGGATGTAATTTTATATAGATGTAACGTTGTATAGAAGAATATCAAGGGGGGGGAAAGGGGGGAAAATGTATAATTTTGTTTGTAAAACTTTTTAATAAAAAAAAAAAAGCAGCAGATACAATCCAACATTTTCCAAACTAAAGCACATGCCCGACTTGCCACATTGTCTGAACATATTCAGTATATGCCAAGTATCCTGTAAATAAGCATGTAACTCAAATGCTTTTCTCATGCTAAGCAAAAAAATCAACAACCCTTCATTGTTAATACTTCCCCCCCCCTCTCTCTCTCACACACACACACACACACACACACACACACACACACACACATTCTTCATTTAGTTTGAAGGAAACAACAATCAATATATGAAGTTGAGCAACCCATGGAAAATGTAGCCTGTTTGCAGTACTAGTAACCCAAGATCATGTTACCAGTATTTGCTGAAATAGCTAATTTTTGGCAGTGCGTTTTTGGAACAATTTTTAGGTTAAGAATTTAAGAGTGGGAATGAGTGTACTTTGTTACCTAAAAATTTCCCATTAATTTTCTTACCATTAAACTGTTCCAAAAGTTGAAAAGCTAGAAATTATTCAGAATTTAATAGATGTTAACGCATGTCCAACTACCGATATTTATCATTTTTCAGAGTTTCAAGTGGCATGATTTAAGAGTGGCAGTGGAAAAGATTTGCAAATCGCTCCCATTCCCATCCTTTAGCCTTCTAAAATGATGAAAGATGTATGAGTTACATGCTTCTAACTAATCTTTGCAAATGTAGTCCATTTTTTAAAATTCAAAACTACTATCTAAAATAGCTCCTCTATTATCCAAATTTCAGCAAAATGTAGTAAGAATTCAAATAGTTAGGTATTATAAAATGTGTATATGCTTAGAGACACAATTTTGAAAGTAAGGATTTCTATTTAACATTCTACATTAAGGATCACTGATTTCTTGTCTTCTACATATAATGGATTTGAAGCATATTTAGGAATTGTCCAAATTGTCCAAATTTTATTTCCAGTTTCCCCAAACATTGACACATTAACACAGCAGATGTAATGAGCACAAAAATAGATTAAAGAATATAAGAGAAATCATTTACAATAGTTGATAAAGTAAAATTTAACAAAGAGAAAAACTAATAAGAAAATAATCAGAAGTACTAAACATAAAAAATTTTTGTCAAAAAATGTATCACAACATCAAACAGAATACCGTATTTTTTGGAGTATAAGACATACTTTTTTCTCTCCTAAAAGAGAGTTGAAATGTTGACGCGTCTTATACTCCAAATACAGTCGTTTTTGGCCTCATCCCATTTTTGCGAAAAATGGGCCCGTTTTTTGCAAAAACAGGGTGTGCAGAGGGTTTGGGATGCCTGCAGAGTGCTCCTGGGGGCTGGGGAGGGCAAACCCTTTTTTTCCTTACCTCTTCGAAATCTTGGTGCGTCTTATACACCGGTGCGTCTTATAGTCCGAAAAATACGGTAGTTTATTAAGCTACAAATACTGATCTAAGTATTGGCCTCTATACTATGACAAAAGATTATTAAAGTTAAAAGACAAACAATGAAAAGAGAAATGTTTACCTGATGGAATAGGTGGGGGTTGAGGAGTTAGTAAGGTTTTAGCCTTGATCCGGGTAGGAGGAATAACATCTTTCATACTATACAACTTTGATTCTTTGGAAAAGGTTCTTTGAAGAGATGAGCCTCGAGATGTATTTGGTGACTCAGTTTTTAACATCTTAGAATTGTAATGTAGCTGAAACAAGACAAAATAAGATTCAAACCACAGGTTTCTGCATAGCCAGAACTGCTTGAGGGGGAGGGGGGCAAGGAGCAGTGTAAAGAATAGAAGAGCATAAATTACAAATAACACTTTAACTGAAATGGAAAATATAGGGACTGACAGAATTTTGATGGGCCAAATTAGATTAAAAAATGTTCTGAAAAGTTAGGTTGCGTAGACACAGCCTACCAGTATATGATGTACAGTTATTCCTAGTTATGTGGAACTACAGTATTAAATAAGTTATAAAATGTGTATAACTATCTGATTGGATTTAATTAATCTATTTCATTTGTAAATGTTGTTAAATGATGCCTGAAATTATTTTTGAAAAGAATCCCAGTATCTGGGATGGCAGTATCTTTGCCATGTTAAAACAATAGTACTACAGCAAAAATAATGTTTTCAATGTGAAATGTATATTAAGGACAAAGAAAGGAGATCTTGTCAAACAAAATGTATTTCGATGCAATAACCCTCTCTGAAAATGAATGTTTATCTTCTCCACCAGCAACTTAATAACATGAATCACTTTTAAAATGTAGATCTTATTGGCATCATATGTTCCACTTGTCCTACTCCCATTTTTTTATCCTAGCCTTTAATTGCCTAGGAAAAAGCCTTAAAGTTTTCTATAACATATACAATATTTGTTAGCCCTTTTTACTACTGTACCAGACGCCTAATTTTTCTTTCTCTTTTCTTCAAAACTCTGCCGCCACAAAATTCTGTGCCTCACTATCTGAGATCGTATTCAGATAGAATTATGTATGCAAATACATTTGATTTGGCAGTGTATTTGAAGAATAAGTTTGTGCCACACATCCAAAGTGGATGCAGTGCATATATACAAGAATAATACTATCAAATAACAAGTGAGACATAGAGAGAAGGATAAAAATTATCACTGGCAACATGGGAGCAACTCTTGTATGACTGACAGTGCCTCCGATCTGTTGAATTGGCAATGTGGCACACTGATTTACCTCAAACGTATTTTTCAAATAATTACTCATCCAATCTTACTAGTATTTCCAGGGATAAAGGTATTGTAGAATTTGATATTAAAATGTTTTTTTAATTATGAAGACAATAAAGTGGACATGCTAGACACATAATGAATCATACATTCTGCATTGAACAGAGGCACTCTAAATTAGCCTTAATGCTTATCAGAAATAATACTTGCATTTCCTAGCATATTTACATGTCTCAAAGCAACAACTACATTACATGACAGGCTCAGGAAAGTAATGTGGAACTGCAATTCTATTTTATCACACTATATGGAGGAAATGTCAAAGTTTTTATTTTTTTACCTTAACATCTACACCAGGAATGTAAAATACTGTTGTTTCCACATCAGTAGACTTTGTTTGAAGAGATGCTGGTACTTTCTTTCCAGCCAGTAAGTGGGTAGTTGATGCATAGTTAGTTTGAAATTTCCTTTTTTTAGAGGGGGAATCTTGATCTAAACTTCTGGAACTGCGATCATAGGTCCTAAAATATATATAAATACACATAGTCATTATTTAATTACCCTGGACATAAGGCAATATTAAGTCATTTCAAAAGCTCTGAATAGTCATTGTTAGTTAAACTCACTGAGAATACCTCAGAGAACTGAGAACAGAAATATTTGGCATAACTTGATTATGCTCTAGCTTACATTTGGCTTAAGGCTCTCAGGCACACAGCATAGTAGGGAAGAATCTTTATCAACTAGGAAGAAGGGAGTGTAGTAGCTCAGTTGGTTAGGTCACTGGGTTGGAGGTTAGCAAGCCCATGCTTGAAACCTAAGTGCCACTACATGGCAGGGTAAACTCCTGTCATTTGCTCCAGCTCCTTAATAGGGACATGAAAGTAGCTCCTGTAGGATACCCCACACCCCAGGAAACGGTGATGTCACCAGCTAATCCTTTCAACCCAGAAGCACCTTAAATGGTGCCCTCTGACACAAATGGGGAACTGGGAAGAAGCCACTAAAGCATTAGATTGTCCTCTATCAACAGTCCAATTCAATTTTTATATACACTTTTTTAAAAATTCCAACACTTCTTTCTTCCATACTTCTCACTACTTAATAGATTTTTTACTCTGCAGTTTTAGCCTTGAAGCTGGATAACTGTTGGTTGTTGATATAAATAACACCCTTGTCCTGAGAAACTCTCTCAACTTTCACAAATATAATTAAAGTCTGACTTGTCTATGTGATTCAATGGTTTTAGCTGTATATTTTCTCTAGTTTTGTGCATTATACAGAGTCTACTGGAGTTGGGCAGCCAGTAAATTTAAAGATAAGACAAGCTGAAATAACTCATGATTTCCATGAGTAAACTTTTAAAACAGCAAAATATTTCTCCTTCTTCTATCTACCAGAATCCTCAGAAAGTCATCACTACATCATCGGGGAATCTTCCAAAACAAATGTGGAGGTGGGAGAAGAGAATCTCTTCCATGATCAGAGTCTATTTTATAGTCAAGCCTATTTTTAAATGGAACAAATTCTTCTACTTCTGTAAATGCATTATTGTACTTGTATTTGTAATGTGTTTAATTACATTTAATAATTTATTTCCTCTGGCATCATATTCAATCTTCCATTCATAACACAACAAAGCCAGAAATGCTGGATGTTTATTGAATTAACAGTAATAACCTATCATGATGTAAAAGATCATACAAATTGCTTAAGTTTGATCTGATTAAACGAGTTTTAAGTAGGCCAACATTTTCCAAAGTATGTCTCATACCTGATTATGAGTATTTTATATGCAAAAGATGGACTGTTTTTATTACACAATTTTTATGTCAAAGTTTTTGGCACAAAAAAGGGGACATCATTCAAGTTGTCAAATTGTCTTCATATGGAAGACAATTGCTGATCAATATCTGATCAATATCACTCGAGATTTCATACAAGTTTCAACATAAAAAATGTTGCTACTGCTCTAAACATACAGTAGTTTGGTAAACCTGCTCAGCTTTTTGCAGGATTTTACCTCCTTAAGCTTATGTCATCATGTTCTTGCTGGAGTGTTGTTGGATGAAGTACACACTTCCCAGAGTCAATTTCAACTCTCACATCAAGTTCAAAGTCAATATTCCTCTCAGTAGTTGTTCCAGTTACACTTCTGTTGGCTGGAGATGTTGGCCAACGTTCAGTAAACAGTTGGTGAACGGCAGCAAAACCTGTAGCTTTCTTACGAGAAGCAGTCCTGAAAAATATTTAAAAATGTAGATTTGACAAACTTACCTTACTGCATGCAATTTGTTAAAATATATTTCCCTTGATATTTTTAACACTGTAGATGAATTCAATAGTTAAACTATCTGAGATAACAAGTATTTTATTTTCATTGAAAGTGGTATGGAGGTTCTGTGATTGGGCAGGTCCATTACAATGTAATGTATCTATCTCATTTTCTCACTAAAATACATTTAACCTTTGAGAACAAAATCCACAAATATACAATAGTAATCTTCATTGGGTTTTTTTTTCTATTCATGGATCATGGGAGAAAACCAAAACTAGTCAAAATAGCTGCTTTAAAAGAATTTAAAAGATATAATTTATTCACAGTGTTCTTACACTATTTAGTTTAAACCTACACTACACTAAAAAAAACATTTATGCAGCCACAAAGCAGCTCTGATTAAGTGTTACTATAGCAGCATATAATGTTTTAAGAAATGTTCCAGACACTCATCCCATTCAAAGTAACTAGCAAATTCCCAACAAATGCTATATTTCTACAGCTAAAAAACAGGAAGTGCAAATGAAAATGTTGGGTTCCTAAAATGTAGATGCTATATTGTTGTTTAATGAAATATAGAATAATTTTATATGAAATTTATGAATAATTTATTAATTGCATTCAAATCAGATCTGTAATGCACTAGCTACCTGCCATTATGCTTAAATAGAAAGGAAACTTTCTCAGGCTACTTGACATCCTAAACATCCAAAGATGTGTCAAATATTGAGTTACAAGGCAGTCCTTTCCAAGAGTCATGGTTATTTTCTGCCTCAGGCACCTGCATTTAGTGTTTTTTGTTAGCTCTGCTAGCCGAATTATCAGAACAGATTAAATATCCTGCCATTTTAAAAATTTAATATGTTCATAACATCAGCATAACATAGAGTTCAGACCAAATATTGTATAAAGAAAGCCAGAGGTTTTTTTTATATTCATCAATATGCACATATTCAGAATGGTTATGCTGAAATGAATATTCTGCTTTTACAAATATGCTCACAGTGCTTTCCGATAAACATATGGCCTCTCTCTGTCATGATCTTCCTCTTTTTCTGAATCTTCACTTGATGAAGACAAGCTGTCATCTCGTCTTCCTTCTTCAGGCTGGAAAGGAATGCTTGGTGAGAAGACAGCTGGAGTTTGGGGTGAATTGAATACTGAGCATGATCCTTCACTAGTGTATGAGTTATGGGATAGACCATCAATAGTTACTGACAAAAGATCCAATTCTGTCTCCTCTGGAAACTGATTACAAAGAGACAAAAAAAATATTCAAGTTATAGCTACCAACTATCTCAAGGAGTGGGGAGGAAAAATCAGAATCTTAAAGGCAAAGCAGTAAATGTTTCATTTTGTACAGGCCAAAGAACTGAAGTCATCCATGAAATATGTTTTAAAAATAGATGAGTGAATAGCCTTGAAGAAGTATATCAGAAAAAGAAAGTGAATGCATGTTATTTAGATATAGCAGCAGCTTAGATTGCAATATATCCTACTACAATAATTGAAATAAGCATTTTAAAGCATAAAAAGCAAGAACCTTATAGGCCTCCAATTAACAAGAGAAATTAGCAGAAATTATTAGAAAATGGAAGCTCATGCAAAATGCTGGCAGAGTATGCACCCTATTATCTCATTTTAAAGTAGTAAATATGATTAATTTAAAAAGCTAGATTTTTAGACAGCAATGTTCTGAGGGGAATTTCTGGAATGTTGTTTTGATTCCAAATAAGCTAAGATGTAAACCTTCAGGTTTCAAGTAAATCTAAGATATCACTAGGTGTGGAAAACCCTTAAGGTTTGCAAAGGCACAACTTTTTAAAAACTAGTTTTAGAAAAATAGCCCCAAAGAAGTGGTGAGGTAAAATGCTCCGGAAGTATGGAATGATAAGAAACTATGGGAAAAAATTAAGGATGGAAAAGGGAATAGAATGGAGTTAAATGTTCTTGAAAAAAACATGGCTGTGCTTGGCTTTTCCAATTCCTGCTCATTACCGGCAGCACTGCTGCCCAATGCGCTTTGCGCAAAATGAACCAATGATGATGACCTGCAGCACAGATGCTGATTGTACTTGGTTGTTATATTTTACCTGAAGACTTTTGCTTTTATTACTCTAATGATCTTTATGCTCCACAAAAATTAACACACCTGGATACGGTATGCATACTGTACACATTGGAATATCTATGAATATCTGGGAACAGTTATGATTAAGCATTGACTCATAAATTCAAAGTAAAAATGGAATCTACTACCATAAATGGTAAACTGTTTATTGTAATGAATTGATTAAAATTAATGTTGGCTCAACTTTAACTGAAACTAGAAGAAATTTATATCTTCATACTTGTCCAGATAGAAAACTTTGGAAGCTCAGTGAAAGCTTGGGGATAGACAACCTCTTTGGTTCTAAGGATCACTATTGACCCTTTGACTATTCAGGAGCCTTTTATTTGTGTATATATTCATATACTTGCATATGAAAGCACTATGGTAAGCCTTTCTTGTATTGCAAATCTCCTGCACTCAGCAATATCAATGCAGAGATTGGCAGAGAAAGGCTATTGAAGTCTTAAAATATAATTCACCACATGCTGTAGTCATTGCCAATTTTTAGAAAGCACTGTTTAATCACTATGTGTCTAGGGAAGTCTCTCACTAAATAAACTCAATTATCAGATAACTGTCACAATGAAAAACTCATTCGATCTATACAGAAACAGATCCTTTCAATAAATTGGTAATAACTGCTTTGTAATGGAAGAAATTTGCCTCCCGCTCTTGGGTAAGGATCAAGAGAGGCAGCACATGGGAAAGGAGAAGGATTATGGGAATCAGAGTGGTACAGAGAGCTACTCCAAAGACTGTGTAAGGCTGCAGAGTCCGATAGAAAACTACAGCATGCCCATTACTACTCATTCTTTTCTACCCAGAAAAACCAGTAACAGTTTCCTAAAATGCTCTTATAATATTGAAGCTTTATTGGGGAGCCTGCTCTTCATATATAAAATATTATTAATGTTAATATATGTGAGTCATGCTGCTAAAATCTGTCTTCCAAAAAGACAAGATTATTTTATTTATATTTTGTGTCTGTGCATGCATGCATGTGTGCGTGTGCATACACACAGAGACAAAGATTTATGTTTACTGCAGCTGAAATCAATCCTGGAGTTCCGCATCCAATAAATATCTAAACATGACATTCTGTCTATCTCTTTACACATCTACAGACACACACACAGCCTTTTGTTGGCAGTCACAAACCACAACTGGGTGGGGCCAGCTCAAAGAAGAAAATTTACTGAAGCTAATGTTTAAAATGATCTATAATCTAAGGCTGATAGCATCTATGGTTTCACACATACATTCACCCCTCTATACAGAGAAACATACTACAGAAAAACATTAACAGCAACTATGATGAAAAAGATCACTAGAGGTAGGTTAATGGAAAGAGGTAACCTTGGTAGGAAGGGAAGGTGAAGAAAAAAAGGAATAATATTAGTTAAAGGTGGGAGAAAAGTTAATTGAATGGTATTCTTAGGAAAATGTTAACTTATTTAGGATAGCAGACCTCTCCCAAGGATTATTAATTCATTTATATTTCAAAGATAATTGTCATAATTTGCATCATCAATGGCTTGCATTTTCACTCATTCACGCATCTTTTGTCTCTAACGCACAGTAAAGTATTTGGGAGAAGAAAGTCATTCTTTCTCAAGAAATATGGTATTTTTAGATTTTTATAAAATCTGTGATTCAGGTTCAAAGCAAGTAATCACATATTCTGATTTCCCCTCTTGCTAACAGCATAGGGGAAGAGTATTTGATAAAAGAACTGGGGTCGACACAGACTAAATTAGATGGACTTTGTTCCAACTACACTAGGGTAGGGATTATAAACCATGTGTAACTTAATTAACAGTGCCTTAATGTAGTGCCTTAATTACATCTGGATTCAACCGAATTATTTTAAAAATAATTTCATAACTGAAAGGAATTAATTTCAGTAATACCCTCTTTGTTGTATTTATATTCCTAGACAATTCAATTAGAAAGCATAAAGTGAGTAACCCCTATTATTGAACTATCAGTAGTTATACCAACCAAAATGGCTGGAAAATAATGATTTTTTAAAATTATTTTACAAGGTTTCCTATGAGCTTCTATTCTACAAGTTAGTTGTTTTTGGTGTAAAAGTTTTATGATTCAAAAACTGTTAAAAATAGTTTTGGGTTGAGAGTATTTATCATGGTGCCAAGGGGTATTCCCTCAGTACACTGATGAATACTCTCACTCAGAAATAACAAGTAATACTGAATTATTATAATACTTCCAGTTGTGACCTACTGTATTATAATGTGCTCTGCTTAGCTGGCAGATATGATCAATGAAGCAGATTTTCCATGCAGTTAATTAGTATACCTGTTGATTTTACAAATACCTGAAAATACCCTTCCCCTGGATAGCTGGATTGTTGTGCAATCCCCAAACCTGTTCCATTCAACTTAATTAAAAATGAAAAAGAGAAATTATTAAAACAACACAGTACATAATCCTGGGCTCTGCTGTTTCAATATTTTTTATTAAAGACCTAGATTAAGAAACTGGCTATTCCTATCAATATCTTTCCTTTAATCCAGGAATACCAAATTTGCAGCCGCTAACATTTAAAAAGTGAATAGAAAGACACAAGTGCAGGATGGGTGAGTCCTGACTTGGAAGTAGTAAATGTGACAATGATCCAAAGATTCTGGTAGATCACACTGACATTTAAAAAAGATTAATGAACTAGAGTGAAATGACAGCAAAGGCTATAACATAATGAAGGGATGGAAAACCAAGTCCCATGAGGGTATGTTTAGCCTGCAAAGCAGAAGGCTAACACAAGACAGGACAGAAGTCTTCATATAGCTAAAGGGTTGTCCTACAGAAGTAGGTTTGTTCTCCATTAACGTGAGGGATGGACTACAGTTAATGAGCTTAAACTACAGGAAAGGAGATTCAATTAGATATTGAAATGAATTATCTGACAGTAAAAATGATCACCTAGTGGAGTAGGCTGCTCCATTAAGTAGTATGTCGGCTTTCACTATAGATTTTCAAATAAATAGGTATATATTTGCCAAAAATGCTTTAGCAGATTGTGAATTCAAGCAGCAATTTAAGAGTAGATGACCTAGAGCAGACATGGGCCCAGATTTGGCCTGCAGGACTTCCCCAAATATGGCGAGGGACCGGCCTCCTCTTCCCTGGCTGACCTGGGCACCCTCCTTGGCACACGCACAAGAGGTTCCACAGCCCATGCAGCACAGGTGGATCCGAGCGCTGTGACCACTGAGTTGGCCCTCCAAGCAGCAGGAAGAGGCAGAGGGGCAAAGGGAGGCAGTGATCCGGCTTGCCAGATGCACTGGACAGTTGTCTGCCCGCCTACCTGCTCCAATCCACTATCTGTCTTTGCTTGCACAAGGTCGTCGCAGCCGGGACAAGCCAGGTGCCACATTACTGCCCGCTGTGGGCCAAATCACATGCCTCCCCTGTGCCTCTGCTTCTGCATGCTATTGGTACCTGCGCAAGGCTCAGCCCCCACCGTCCAACCTCATCCTTCAGCTCCACCACAAACGTGGGATGAGCCTCCCACCCGCCACCCCACCTGTGATGGCCCCGGCAAACAGGAAATGTGGGGAGCCCCCATCCCCCAAAAGCAGCCGGGGTTGCATAGCCCATGCAGCACTGATGAGTTCGAGCGTTGCAACCACTGGCCCAGCCCAAGCAGCAGGCAGAGGCAAAGGCATGGGGGGAGGCATGCAATCCGGCCTGCTGTATAAACCAGGCCGCTGCCTGCCCAATCTCAACCACAGCGGCAACACACAAAGCCACATGGTGGAACTGGGGCTCTTTGCGCTCCTCCTGAGAACTCGGTCCCCACCATCCAACCTCATCCTCCCGTAAGCATGCCGCCCGCTTCACCTCTGACAGCCCTGGTGAACGGAAAGGGCGGGGACTCCCCTCCCAGCTCCACCCAAGCCCAGCCTGGAGCTGTCTCATGTGCCCTGCACCCATGCACTTCAAGGCCCCGCAGCCAGA
This sequence comes from Ptyas mucosa, assembly GCA_012654045.1. NCBI lineage: Eukaryota > Metazoa > Chordata > Lepidosauria > Squamata > Colubridae > Ptyas > Ptyas mucosa. Next base: position 12,178,603 of record WNWU01000007.1, on the reverse strand, counting down.
CCACCCATGCCCCTCCATGCTTCACCTTGCGACGGCGGCACCAACAGCAGCAGCCCCTCTAGTAGCCACCCTTCCAGCAGGAGCCACACAACCCCTCAGCCCCTTCCCAGCCCAGGCAAGGAGTTTGAGCACAGCAGCAGCCGTCTCGAGAAGGAGGCAAGCGCAGCCAGAAGTCCACCCAGGAAAGCGGGGCCGGGCTGCAGGATTCGTGAGGCTCCTCTGGTAGATGAGGTCTCCAGCACCTGCCCTGGTTCCACCCCTTCTGCCGGAGACAATGGCTCCTCCCAGGCCACCACAGGCGCCCCCCAACACGAGCATCGTCCAGCTGACAAGGCCCACCCAGACAGCCGCAACCACCCGAGCCACGCCCACCCAGCCCCATGCGGGTAACCACAATCCTGATGCAGCCCTCAATGAAATCAAGTTTGACACCACTGACCTAGAGGCATCTTCCAATTCTACTCTGTGTGTGTGTGTGTGTGTGTGTGTGTGTGTGTGTGTGTATGTGTGTGTGTGTAAAAATATATGACACTGGCACAAATAAAAAGAAATAATCTTAGCATACATGTTTACCCAAAGCATTCAGTGAACTTCTTAGGGATTGCCTTACCATATCTTGTAGATTGAAAATTACTCTGGACCCAGCAGATGGCCCTTCAACACAAATTTCTGGAACTTCTTCACTTTCCCCAAGCCTTGTACAATAAAATTACAGTAACAAGGAATTATGATATTTGTAAATACTCATATTTTATTACTACTACTTGAGAAGGCAAAATATGATTCCCTCCATTCCCCCAAAATGCCACATTTCTCTGTTACAGCTATTGTCATACTAATGAGAAAAATTAAATACATGTAAACCTGAACACACTTCAAGGAACTATTCAAATATTTTTTTAAAAAATTAAAAGAAAGCATGTAGTTTAAAGGCGCTGGCTCTTTTCATATATTAGCATATATTTCAAATCACTGTTATCTCTAGAGCTGGCAAAGTGATACTCAAGGAAAGCACCTCCAATGAGGCCTAACAGAAACCTCACTTTTTAACAAATTATAAATAACATTAAACAGAAATAATTAAAGAGGACATGATGCAAAACAAAGCTTCATCATTATTTCTAATAAGCCTTTGGACTCACAAGGGCTCAATGTGATGATATAAAACATTCTGAGCATATAGCTTACTTTCTTACAGTACACGACTTACAACTGGCCACAGTCTTCATAACAACTATTTTATAAGTTTTCTCATTGCATATACTCAAAAATCAAAATATTACTGATCTAAAACAGATCCCTATCCCATCTTACCTTGTTCTGTCCATTCTCTTCAGAGGTGGTCTTCCTGAAGCTGAAATACCTTTAGTCCGACTATAGCTGGGTTTATATCCTAAGCCCCATTTATCTTTCAGAGATGCTGCCTGAGATATACAAAACACATTATTCTCACATTTTAATCTGACAGTATTCTTGCATAATTCAGAAAGACTAAATAGTTGCAATCCAGAAATAAGCAGACTTAGATTTCTATGAACTTAACATGAAGCCCTGAGCAGTTATAAAAATAGTACATACTGTAAACAGGTTAGAGACTTGGGAGCTGAAAACAAAATATTGTGCAAGCAGAGAGCAATAGGTAGAATTAACTTTTTTCTTCTTGCCTTGAAATATTTTGCAACCTTTGAAAAGCCTTTAGAGAATGTTAGGAAGGATTGATGGAGAAGGAGATTACTTCAAGTTATATGGAGGTGGATTTAAATTCAACTTTGTTTTTTGAAAAATTCCAGTACTGAATGACGTCCCACTAATATCTCCAAAAAAAAAAAGTATCTATAAATCTTGTTTTTGGCATATGTGACTATATTCTATCTATTTTTAATAATATGAAAACAGAACTGATATGACTGAAAAGGAGCTTAAAAATTGCTCACCCTCATACTTGACCTGCGTAGTTTTTTACGGACATCTCGGCGAATGTCATTGACAGCTACTGACTCTAATTGTTGGTATCGTTGAATTTCTTGATTTATTGTTCCTTCACTTGCACCCAGTTTCCTAAAGACAAGATTGATAAATAAAATCCCGCAATCAATCATTCAATAGCAATAGCATTTGTTAAGAATGATGGCTTATTTGCAGAGGTTTTCTCTTCATCTTGAAAGGTGGCCATAAAGGAAAACAATTATGCAAAGCACTTTGAGTGACTTATTGCCAGGAAATATAGTATATTGGCAAAATATATTTGCCAAAGTAAATTAAGGGATTTATAATGATCTGTAATTAGGAGCAGTTGGTGCTGTCTGATCTTGCTTGTTTTCTTGCAGATGTTTCATTACAGGGGTGAAATGCTCCTGGTTCGGACCGGCTTGGGCAAGTAGGTAGCGATGGCGGCGGGCAGTTCGGAGAACCGGTAGCAAAAATCCCTGCCCTGCTCCCCATGCCCAACTGAGCTGTGCGATCATCAGAGCCTTTTTTTCCCCTTCTAAATGGCTTTGACAATCCAAGCTCTGACGATCCCAGATGAGTTGCCTGCCAATCAGGCAACTCAGCTTGGGTCACCAGAGTCATTTTAAAAGAAAAAAAGTTTTTTCTTTTAAATGGCTCTGACGATCCAAGCTCTGAGGATCCCAGCTGAGTTGCCTGCCGATCAGGCAACTCAGCTGGGACCGTCAGTCTTTTGAAAGCATTTTTTACATGGTTTTACATGTAAAAAATGGTTTTAAAAGTAAAAAAAAAATTGGCCATGCCCACCCAGTCACATTACCCCCCCAAGCCACACCCACAGAACCAGTAGTAACAAATTTTAGATTTTACCCCTGTTTCATTACCTTAACTAGGTAACATCATCCTTCCTAGCACTGATGATGTTATCTGCTTAGGGTAATGAAACATCTGCAAGAAAACAAGCAAGCTGAAAGCACCAAGGACCCCTCATTTCAACCCTGAGTTACAAATATTTTCCTTTATTGGTGACCTGTAATTTTTAGCAGAGGGTATAATTTGAAAAAAAAATTCTGTCAGGCACTACTAATTAAAGCACAGTTCTTAAATTGAGCGACACCACAATCTCAGGGGGGGGGGGAGACAATATATTTAACGATTTAACTAGAATTAATGCTGGGCAACAGCCAAATACATTACTTTCTAAAATACACAGATTCTTTATCTTAATGTCTTAACTTCAGCTTATTTTATCAGTGATTCTAGAGATTAGTTTTTAGACATTTTTCTTTCCCCAATCAAAACTTTGGTTTTTGAAAAGCTAGAAATATGAAATAATTAATAAAAATGTCATTAATGTACACTACCATGGACACTCCAATAACAATTATGCTACTATTCACATTGAAACTCACTAACCTCTAGTGGGAAACTAGTGCATACCATGGAATTAGCTACTGGCAAAAATGATTGGGGCTTACAAATGTGGAATAAAGGGTGTAGCAAATTTGGACAGTGTGTTTACACTTTTCTAGGGCCACTGCACTGTGGGATTATGTGGGCAAAGCAGGAGTAGGTTTTGACAGTACTCCCACTTCTTACACAGGTAAAGTTGGCACACTGTTAAGACTTGCTCAGGGTTCATGCAGGCAAAATGGAAGTCAGTTTTCACATCATTCCTACTTTGCTTATTGAACTCTGATTAGCTTTACAAAAAGATTGCAATTCCTCAATTTAAAATTGCCTGAGGGGGTGTCAAATCACAGATTGAGAGCCTCTTAATTAAATCTTTGTAAAAATAAAAATAAATAATAATTTATTTTGATTGTAAAAAGTTGTTTGGAAACAACATACTTACTTTAAGTCATCAATTACTTTAGCCTGTTCATTCAACTCCCTGATATCAACTAAGCGCTTCACATACTTTCTTCCTCTTTGCTCTCCAGGCTGATTGTTAGATGATCCCTGCTTCCGATAGTCAGCATTTTCCTGTTTAAAAAAATAAGGAAAGCATTTACTTCATTGCCCACAAGCAGTTTTAATGACTAAGATGAAAACAGGAGAAGTTTAGCACCACCAATCAAAATACATGCAGAATCAGTTTAAGAAGTCAGATGATTTTTGATTTGCCAATACCCATATAGTCATCATTTGTTTAAAGAGATACTACACATGCTACATACATGTCCCCATGAGCAAGACCTGCCCACTTGTAAGTGTGAACTGTTAGAATAAGATGTATAACTTGGTGCTGATCCCACCAGATATTCTACAGGAACAGAGTAACGTTGACTTTTGGGGCTCAAACCCAAGAGGTGATTTACAATCCGCTGCCCCAAAGTGAGCTTGCATATGTCTCCATATAAAGAACCACCATCTGATCTCTAGATGATAATAAATAGCAAGATTAATATTTCAGAAAATGAAACTTCCATTTTTCTTATTGTCTGCCCCTTTGCCTGTAGTAACAACATCTTTGTTAGACATTATTCAGGTATTGCTTAAATACGCTATCTATTCCCAAACTACATGTTGTCAGTGTGACTTGCTTTCCATCTCCTATGTTGTGATCACAGCCACTATTTGTCATAATTCAAAATGGTCAATCAATTTGAATTTATACTATTCTGGGTAAGCAAACTGAGCTAATTTCAACTAACTTTGGGTTCACAATGTGTATCTTTCACCAAATAATTACTGCAAAACTGGTTCTGGAAATCCAGGGTACTTTAGATTTGTTTTCCTTAAATATCAGTTCATATTTTGAAGCTAGTAATAATTTCCAAGATTTGTTAATGTATATGCAAAGTTATTACACAAAACTTTAAGGGTTCTATTTTGATAATGCAAGTTACCAGCAAGAAACCAAGTCCTAACAAATACATCTTCAGCACTGCTAAATATAACGAGCACTTTAGTGATTAACACTATTCTGTGATAACATATATATAGAAGAAAAGAGTACGACAACCTATAGTTTGCATAATTGTGCACTTGTTTTTATATTATTGCTGAGTTGCATAATATATTACTTTTTTATTGTTAGTGCAATAAATGAAGGAAGGAAGGATTAGTTCACTTACCATGCTAACAGTGGGAGACATTGTATCAATTTCATCTTCATCAGATAGGTCAGCTATATTAACAGAGTTCAAATCAGCAATGTCATCTAAATCTTCTTCCCCTGTCAAAGTTGTGAGAGTATTTCCTAAAGCATTTAATCTTTTCCCAATGTTAGGATCCATGTGTACATCAATGCCACACATCTTCCACAGCACATTAAGAGTCCATGTTCCAGCACTGTTACTCTCTGTTTCAACAGAAATTGGGGAAATGTATTAGGATTATGCTTTTCAAAAATTAGATTGAAGCATGCAAAACTAAGATAGGGTGTTGCATAAATCCTTTTAAGACAATCTTTATCTTATGCGCTAGACATGCTAAGGAATATGTGAACAATTTTTAAACCATATCACACATAATAATTCGAAAAATAAAACTCTTTTTTTTTTGTTGATACACAGGAAACAAATACCATAAAGAAAAAGATGGATCTATAATATCATTCAAATAGAGAATTAAAGCAAATGTAATACTCTATTCTTAAAGTTGACATCATATTCTATAATACATCATTCTCATATGTTGAAAAGAAATTATGCTAAAATGTGCCAAGATAGTCTAGTATCCTGATTCATTTGTTTAAAATATGTACTACTTACTATTAAGAATCAAAAAAAGGTAAGAGCTGAGACTGACAAGGCAGGAACTGAGGATCCCAGGCTACAGGGAAGCATTACGTACTTGTTGCTTCCAGGCTACCCAGAAACCAGTTGAATATCTGTTAACTTGGAAAGTCATGAGTAAAAATTTAAAGTTGAAATTCTGGACCATGGGTGTATATAAAGGCTCCAATTTCTTCGCATCATGTTGGGCAAACAAATCTTTCAAGCTTAGCTCTTGTCTGCAATAAAGCTTCAGATCGGAGTTTCCTTCTGTCAAAATGATTAAATGTCTGGAGAGCTAAAATTTACTACCAAACCCTGGTGTGAAATCTGGCAATAGCAATCAGTTTGTTGTTGCTGAATATAACTCTCTTAATTTTTTTTTTATTTTTATTTATATGCCGCCCTTCTCCGGAGACTCAGGGCGGCTTACAAGGCGTTAAGCAATAGCCTTCATACTTTTGTATAATTATACAAAGTCAGCTTATTGCCCCCACAAACCGGGTCCTCATTTTACCCACCTTAGAAAGGATGGAAGGCTGAGTCAACCTTGAGCCTGGTGAGAATTGAACTCGCAGTAATTGCAGGCAGCTGGATGTTAAATGCTGCCTTAGTAGGAGGCATTAGCCTCCTACGCCACTCAGGCTCCTTTAAATTTAAACAGTGAGATAGGATGGCGCATGCGAGAAAAAAATACTTGTTCGTAGTTACCAAAGTTGATTTGAAAAAGAATATTAAGACAACGTTGTAAAATTCTGCCAATATAGGAGCCTAAATCTTACCTGCAGCTGCTTGCCCAGTGGTCCTTGAACACACTTCATAGGTGCCATCTGGTACTACGCCTAAAGAATGAAGAATATAGAACATAATGGACATACCAGTTTACCAAAGATTTGTTTGAAATTATAGGTGTATAAGCATTTGAACAAAATTGAATTAAATGTATTGTCAGGCCTGGAAGCCATCTTTTGCATTGGGTCTTCAGGCCTGCCACATTTACTACTGTGGGAAATTGGGAGGGGGGATTGTATGGAGCATGACTGATATATAGTCATAATAACATTCCTTTCTCAGAGAGTAAAGGACATCTTGCCCTGCACCTGGAGTGGCGTAACTGGGAGGCATCTCCAGTTGGGACAGTGTTTTGATTGGACCATGTGATGGACATGTAGGTGCTGGGCAGGGACTTTCCTTTGGGTGGAAAAACCTGGAAGTTTTCAGATTCAGGTTTTCCCAGATGAGCCAATATGACATCTCTAATAAAATGGAACTTTGAGGAACTTCAAGCCTCAGAGTCTTCTTTCATTTAGGGTGTTACTTGACATGTATTGTCCTTCTCAAACTTATAAGCCATTGATTTGGACAAATATAATGCTTGGCAAATTCTTACTGAAATTCCCAATTTTGTAGTTGTTTACAAAGAGCTATTTTTCTGTGATGTAATATATTAAGAAGTTCATGAAAACTAACTCTATTACCTCTCTAAACTTAAACTATAGCCTAGAATATATATTTTAAATTCTAAAAAGTCAAGTTACTAAGAAAAATACTTACAAGCATTCATCACGAGATCTCCTATTATTTCTGGCTTCCAATCATCCCAGCTGGTTTCAAAGCCATCAGCAAAGCGGATGCAGAAGTTTTTAAAATGACCTTTGCTGACCAGGGATTCTGAAGAGCAGGCAGTAATTAAAGTGCTTTCAATAGTCAAGACTAATGCAGAGCCAGTATCCAGGTCAGTTGTGTGGGTTGTCTACAGTAAGAGAAGGTAACTATAGCAGTAAACTTTATTTCAGCATCAAAATTTTCACAGTTAAGAATTCTCCTCCCAATCCCTATAGTCTCTTTTTTCATTAGACACACCATATTCATAGTTACTCTAAAATAAATGCTTTTCAATTAACAAACCATTTATTTTTGAAATAGTTTATTAAAACTTGCCCTTAGAACAAAAGTACTACTTCTTTATCAAGTCAAGCAAGTCAAAAATAAACATGCTTTAAGAAGCATTTTTAAAATATTAAGCTTTAAATAATAGCTAAACAATAGCAGAAATCTATATATTACATTTTTAATTCTAAAATGAACTCAGTGATGATTGTAAGCATTTCACTATTAAGATTTAGTTACATTATATTAAACAGAAGGGGGAAATTCATGAAACATCAAACTTGTCATAAGCAGTGAAATTTAAGAAGAAACAAAAATTGGAAAATTGGAAACTGTAACATAAATATACAAAGGGATATTACCTATGTTCTATAGAACATAGAACATAGAAAAATATTCATTTTTCTAGACATACATGTGTATGTATGTATGTAATGCATGTCACATAGAAAAGATTCAAGTTATATGCAAAGTTCAAAAGATTAACAAGAATTATTTGAAAACTGAAGATTTTATCACAGAATCTAAATATGCTTTTTAATAAACTGTTTAACCTTTAAACTAAGCATTTATTTTAAAGAAAAGTTCCGTTAGCTTTCAAATAAGAGTTTCATTCTGGTAAGTAGCAAAGAAGTTAAAAAGATCTCTAACAGAACATTCATTTTATAGAACTATTTCAAATTGTTAGCTACAAGACAATTTAATTGCTTTTCTTTTTAAAAATCAGCAGTATTTCCCAAGTATTTTGCTGCCACAATAATAAAATATCAAGGATTTTAAGAATTGTTAATCTGAACAAAAGTTAACAACTCAAATAGGTGTACTTATTCTTATTATCTTTAGTATTACCTGTGGTGTGTTTGTAATTGGGAGACAAATTCCCAAGTCGTTAACTGTTAGTTGGAGGAAAAGGGTTCCAAAGGCTTGAGCAGATGTCTGCTGTATTCCTGGTAGCATATCAACAATTTCCTTTGTAGCCCTATGAACATCTTTATTCAAGGCCATTCTCTGTTCATTCCAGTTATCATAAGCAGCTTTGTAATTCAGCCAAAATAGCACAGCTTTATAAACAAATAAATATATTTTTCAGCATTTCCAGAAGGAAATACTACAGAATATTAATTTCATGTTTTTATGGTTATTCTTTCTTTATAGAAATTTTATTAAAAATTACAATTTATTACAATAAAAACTAATACAAACCTAAAAAATAAAAGAATAAATAAAATAATAGGAGTTGCAGGAAAAAAATAGAAAGAAAAATAGAATGTGTGTGTGTGTGTGGGGAGGGAGGGAGGGAGGGAGGGAGGGAGGGAGGGAGGGAGGGAGAGAGAGAGAGAGAGAGAGAGAGAGAGAG
>WNWU01000007.1:12149953-12169587 GCA_012654045.1 Ptyas mucosa | reverse complement strand
AGAGAGAGAGAGAGAGAGAGAGAGAGAGAGAGAGAGAGAGAAGAAGGCAGAAAAACTATAGGAACATACTAGGGCTGGGCAGTTGCTCTGATGCTGCTAAAAACAGGTACTCTGGAAAGGGGTATTTCATGTGTTCCATGAAAGACTAAAGGCAAAAAAAGCCCATCTTCTACTACTAGACCTTTGAGTCTTGATCAAAGATTCCGAGATATTTTTTTTAAAAAATAAATAGGCTCTGCTCCCTGAAAGAATTTGACTTTGGAACAGGTAGAAGTACAAATATACCATCTCTCCATTAAAACAATTGTGTTTTTTTCCAAACATTTATAGGTGCCACACAGACATTTCCACTACAGTCAAGCAATAATGGAAACAGATCCTTTAAGCCAGAGGTGTCAAACTCATGGCATCACGTTGTCGTCATGTGACATATCATGACTTCCCCCCCCCTCGCTAAACCAGGGGTGGGAATGGCCAGCATGTGACGCATCCAGCCTGTGGGCTGCGAGTTTTCTGATAAGGGTGCTTATCAGAATTGCTGGGAAATGGGGCTGGGTAGAGGAAGAACCAGAAGTGTATAACAGAATAACAGACATATTAGAATTCATGACAAAATTTGAGAATGTTCAAAGTTATTTACCATAGACAGGTTCAGGTCTATTTTTATAAATTGGGAATGCCATGGATACCACCTTTATTTTATCTTTATAAAATAAAAAGAGATTCAGTCCCATTAGTACCTCTGTCAAAGGCCACAGGCTGAGCAAAAACTATTGGCCTATTCAGTGTAATAAGTACAGCTTCTCGATCGGACGACCCACTGATTTCTTCTCTAAGGGCATTTCTTAATCCAATTCTAGTTTTAAAGTAAGCAACTTGATGGAAGTCAGAGCCAGCTTCTTCATATACCTTTATATATTCAAAACATATATCATGTTAGAATACAATATAGCAAAAACCAAACTTGATACTATTATTTACATTTATAATTGATATTATAATTGAATGTGTAGATCTAAATTAAGAATAAGGCTTTATAAGTCACTTTATTTAGATGGTTATAGTTACAGACCATACTCTAGGCCCCACAGAAAAATAATATGAAATTGTACATAACAGGAGAGTGACATGCCATAGCCAAGCCAAACCCAATGGGCATGACACAGTCTATCCCAGAATTTAGGGGAAGAGTTATGCCTTTAAGATCAAATCCTGAGAGCCTGAGTGGCGTAGGAGGCTAATGCCTCCTACAAGGCAGCATTTAACATCCAGCTGCCTGCAATTACTGTAAGTTCGAATCTCACCAGGCTCAAGGTTGACTCAACCTTCCATCCTTTCTAAGGTGGGTAAAATGAGGACCCGGTTTGTGGGGGCAATAAGCTGACTTTGTATAAAATATACAAAAGTATGAAGGCTATTGCTTAACACATTGTAAGCCACCCTGAGTCTCCGGAGAAGGGCAGCATATAAATAAGAATAAAAATAAAATTTTAAAAAAATCCAAATTTCTAGGATCAGAGTGGCTCAAATCTTTAAGGAAATGTTATTCCAAAGAGCAGGAATGCTTTGACGTACACTTTATAAGTCCCATCAGATGATAGAAACACAAAGTGTTTTAACTTTGTCATATAATACTAAAAAGGAAGAGAGTAGGGCAGACTGTTATACCCTTACATGGATTTTGAATTTCCCTTACAAACAGCACATATATACGAGAGAACCTGTATTTCTTTCATTAAGAAACTGGAGACTTGTTTAATATAATGTGGAAATCAGTTTCAAAACTTGAAGTTTTCAAGTTTTCAGTTTCTTTGGACTGAGCCTTAAATGCAGAGGTGTCCAACCATGGGAATTTTAAGACTTGTGAACTTTAATACTGTCTGGGGAATTCTTGAAATTAAAATCCACAAGTCTTAAAGTTGCCAAGGTTGGACACACTCTGCTTTAATGTTTTGGTTTTTTTAATCCTTTGGGAGGGAAAAGAATATAATACAATTGGTTATGAAACTGTAATTACAGAAACTAATAATAAGCACTAACCTGATGTTTAACAATCTGTCCTAAAGCCAAATTTAAATCCACTTGGCATTTCCCAAAAAGTTTCAAATAACTGGTGCCACCAGGCATTGCTTTGGCTTGTATTCTATTTGAAAGCTCCAGTTCTATCAGTCCTGTTTCAAAGCGTACAGCCCACATTGATGGTGTTGTAGCTGTTACCTGTATTCCCTAGTAAAGAAAAGGTAAAAAAGGTAAAAAAGGTCAGTTACTAAGTTACAAATGTGTTGAAACTACTTGAGATGTTGAATAAAATAACATATAAATAACATTCCTATCTGCATACATACATATAATTCATTCTATAGTTAATTTAATTTTAAAGAATTTCTTTGTCCCAGTTGGAATACACCTAAACAAATCTCCAGATTCAAATAGAATAAAAATACCTTAAATTGAAGACTCAAAGAATAAAGGAGAATTTTTGGTTTTTCTCCATCATTTGTTCCATCATGTTCATTCCATAGAGGAATAGGTTGTTCCCCTCCTATAAATATAATTACAGAATTGTACACATAACTTTGTATCTTGTTATTAAAATCAATATTTGATATCATATTTAAGAGCCAAACTACACATGATTATCTGCCATTATTTTTTTTTAAAACTGCAATGAGCTGCATGGTGGTAGTAGGTGAATATTATATTATGTCTAATGTATCTTTATTTCTGATCATTGGACTAAAATTTGACATCCTATTCCAGCCCAGCTATAAACTCTTGATTTCTCTTTAAAAATAGAATAAAAGGCCAGGTAAAACTTCTCCTAAAATAAATTTATTTCATGAAATGAAGAAATTCCATAATCTTCAAAACAACGTAAGGTTATAATAAAAAAATCACTCCAAAGGTAATTATCTAGAACCAAAAATAAGGAGACTTTATTTTGATAATTGAAGATAGTTGAGAGTATGCAATACTAGTGTTTGGCTGCTTACCCTAAAATATGCTCAGATTTCTGAATACTATTTGTTTGACTTATAAAACAAATGTAATGATTTATTTTATATTGTAGTCTTTGCAGTAATTATTGACAATTGTTAAGTTAGTCCACATAAAGCTTTATAAAATTTTAATAGAACTGAATGGATCTATTACAGCTGCAATCCTTCATATATTTATTTAGGAACAAAGAGCATTAAATTCAATATTCATTTCTAAATGGAAAAACAAAAATGCACAGTTCAGTTGCAATACATTAAACAACTTCCTGAGACTTAAACATTAATAAACCCGAGAAGTCGTAAATCTTAATTCTGTTCTTGATGGGATTGTATTTTATTCCAGGACAATTTTAATTTTATTCGTCTCATCAAATACTACATGATCTTCAAAAATATTTTAAGAAAGGGTATATACTCAGTACTTGCTTTTACTTGTAGAATTTATAAAGTATTAAAACAATAGATTATTTGTGCTTAATATAGCCTAAGAAACATTCCTGTTAGCCCATCAAGTGGCTTAATAAAAGTTTAAAGCCATTAGAATACCTGAGACTTTCTGTATGACTTCATTGACTTCTTTCATAAATACTTTCTGCACAAAAACCAAATGGTTCAAAAGATCTGTTGAAAGGTTATGCTCAAAGGACCCAACCTAGGAGAAAGAAGTTAATGTGTTAAATATTAATTCATGATATGTAATTTTGACTTTGTTAAATAATTCAAATTAAGAATTATGTTGGATGTTGAAAAAGGAAATTTTTCTTTGAGGTTGTGTTGACTGCTGTGTCTATTTAATTTTATTTGCAGACGTATAGGAGTGAATTGACACTGTCATCTATCAGGATGTTATTTTTCAATGTCCCTATCTCATTTATGGACGTAGTATTTCCTCAAAGTCTCCTGCTGAAGTACTAATCAGACTCAATCATATTCATTTTGCCAGCCTAGATATGGTCAACCAGTGGTACTATACGCGGAGATTAAAAAGGACTCAAAAGATAAAAGTTGGGATATTCTGGACTTCAAAATTGAAGGTTTTGATGGTTAGATTGACTTAGTTATAGAAACAGTCTGAATTAATTATAAATGTAAAGCAAAAGGAAAAGCTACTGTACTTTCCTGCACTGAAAAGTTGGACATTACTGCTTTTTATTCTTCTTTACTTTTGCACCTTTTCTTTTTCTTTGCTTCTTTCTTGACTTTTGTTATTTGTATTTTATCTTATAATAAATTAAATCACCCACCATGCGGGTGATTATGGGGGCGACTTGTCGCACCCACGTGACACCTCTCCTGCGTGAGCTGCACTGGCTCCCAGTGGTCTTCTGGGTGCGATTCAAGGTGTTGGTCACCACATTTAAAGCACTCCATGGCTTAGGACCGGGGTATATACGAGACCGCCTTCTGCCATCAACAGCCTCCCAACAGCCAATACGCTCCCACAGAGAGGGGCTCCTCAGGGTGCTGTCAGCCAAACAATGTCGACTGGCGACGCCCAGGGGAGAGCCTTCTCTGTGGGGGCACCAGCCCTTTGGAATGAGCTGCCCCTAGATGTGCGTATGACCCCCGACCTGCGCACCTTTCGCCGCGCCCTGAAGACCCTCTTGTTTCAACAAGCCGGGCTGGCCTAATATGAATATGAATTTTAATGGGTGTATGTTAGTTTTTAATTGGTGGGCCAAATTTTTTTATATTTGATTTTAATGGTTTTTAAATTTTAAAATTTTTATGTGTTTTAATATGGCTGTACACCGCCCTGAATCCTTCGGGAGAAGGGCGGTATAGAAGTCTAATAAAAGTAAAGTAAAGTAAAGTAAATTTTAAATTAAAATTAAAAAATGGGATAGCAGAGACAGTCTTCGACTTAGAACAGTTTGTTTATTGACTGTTCAAAGTTACAATGGCACTGAAATGAGTTATGAGCATTTTTCACACTTACAACCATTGCAGCATCCCTATTGTCAGGTGATCAAAATTCAGGCACTCTGCAACTGGTTCATATTTATGTCCCAGGGTTATGTGATCACCTTTTGCCACCTTTGATGAGCAAAGTCAATTGGAAAGCCAGATTCACTTAATAACTGTGTTACTGATTTAAACAACTACAACGATGTGCTTAACAACTGTGGCAAGAAAGGTCGTAAAATGAGGAAAAATTCACTTAAGAAATGTCTTGCTTAGCAACAGAAATGTTGGGTTCAATTGTGGGTATACGTAAAGGACTATCTGCAAAGGCAAACTGTAATACAAACCTCAGCCACACAACGCAAATAGTCTCCCTGGAGATAATAGCCCTGTTTAGCTGGCAGTTCATCTATACTCCATATTTGATCTGAGTAAGTATCATGTTCCTCCATAATATATTTGCCTGACATTGTCACAGGAGGGAGGTTGAGACTAGCTGAAGGAGGTATGGTAGACATATCAGTGGCAGACACTTTGGAAGTGAATCGTAACTTATGATTTGGGAGTTCAAATGTAAATCTTGTTTGTGCACCTGGGAAAGGAAAAATATGTAAGGTCAGTGTGATAATCTTTTATAAATACAGTGATTATAGAAATAATTTCCCATCTGCTAGTTTACTTTCATATTTTTATTAATTTTTCTATAAAACTAAGAAACCCAAGATACATTATAAATTAATGCATGAAGACTATGAAATCTTTGTGTATTTTTGGGTGAAGGGTACCCTAAAATTCAGAAGAGCAATTCTTATCCAAAATACTATGAATAACATCTTGCCTAGTGGCAGTCATTTCAAATTTTGCAAGTTTCAAACAGACCACTACGGAAACAAGCAAACCTGCTTTAAATAAACCAATATTAGATTTTTGAGCATATTTTTACAGATAACACACTGCAAAATAGATAATATATATTCCGTGTGAAAATATTTTTAGTAAGTTGGTGCAGCCCTTTAATTCAAATGAAAAAGATACAATACAAGAGACAGGGGTATAAACAATACATCTGCCTGCAAGCTCTTGCAGCAAGCATACCTAGCTTGGGGATTTACAGAGGGTAGCCTTTGATCCTGGAAAAATCCAAACACTACTTCAAGGGGTGGCTGAAAGATGCTATGTTCTTACCTATGACGTATCTTCTCCCTTCAAATTAAAAATGCTGCACAATCCAAATTTTTAATGTTTTAACAATATTTTTCATTCCCATTCCAATTTCTGCATCTTAAAATTTGTAGTCAATCTCATAAGAGAAACAGGATCCAAAGAACTACTGTTACTGGCTATTTTAAATGCACGAATTTGCTTATCAATTATTCTGTATTAGAACTCTGAACTGAGGAGCCTCAGAGAAGTTTACAATCAGGCATGAAACAGGGAGACAAAATTCCTTTGTTAAACACAGAAAAATATCCCACTGAAGGAGCTGTACAAATCTCAGTGGCATGTATTAGAATTTTAATTGAATGGAATTACTAACTATTTGTTTATTTGTTTGTTTGTTTGTTTGTTTATATACCGCCCTTCTCCGGAGACTTAGGGCGGCTTACAATGCATTAAGCAATAGCCTTCATACTTTTGTATATACCTGCTAAGTTGGGCTTTCAGGCTCCCCTAAGCGGTATTCTTTTTTATACAAAGTAAGCTTACTGCCCCCACAATCCAGGTCCTCCTTTTACCTATCTCAAAAGAATGGAAGGCTGAGTCAATCTTGAGATTTGAACTTGCAGTAATTGCAGGCAGCTGGTGCTAGTTAACAGCACTTTAGTCTGCTGCGCCACCAAGGCTCTTTTCTGTTACTTTTCTGTTACTTTAAGATGCTTCATATAATAATAAAATTCATTACCTGTCATTCCATGACTTCGCATTCTACCCATTTTGTACTCCGCTTTCAATGAAGGCAAGAGTGCTGCTCCAATAGCAATTCCATCTATCATGGCACTGAATTTAAGAACTATCGGCTTCTTTTCCAAACCTTCTGGCAATTGCGGAAATTCATTTGTTTCCACCGGTGTCTGGTTTACACTTGTAGGTGTTTTTTCTGCAGGTAGTGGGGTTGCAATATCTTCTTTGGGAGGTTGTGTACTATTTATACAAAAGGGACATACAATTATCATATGTTTGAAACAGTGTAATACTGTTTTGGTCAAAGAACTGTAGTTAAAGTTGTATAGTGAGCTAGGCTTCCATGTGATGACTGTACCAATTGTAATACCTCTAGGCAATGGAATGTAAACTTACTAAATAAATAAACAATAAATACTTACACTGCAGATGGTTGTCTGATGAGATCCGATATTTGTTTTGAAAGCTGATGAGAACTGCGAACCATCATGCTGTGAAGAGTAGCTGGATGCTGAGGAATGTTGATGCTGATAGCACCTACTTTGAAGATGGCAGCATTGTTTGTTTTCACTCCTCTTTGGGCACTATAAAGAGCTTGCGATTTGGCAATACTACATTTCACCACAGTTCTAAAAAGAAAATACATGCTTAGCTTCTTTAAAAACATTTAAAATATGTTTACTGGCCTTAGTGAGTCAATTTTGTACTATCAAATAATATTAGCAGCCTTTGGCCAATGTTCAGCTGAGCCTAATTAGTACAATTATTCTTAGTTGATTATAGGAAGGCATTTGATTGTGCTGAACACATCAAGCTGTGATCTACAGACTGGACCTGACCTAGGCATTCTATGGCCCACAGGCTAAATCTGGTCCTTTGGCTGTCCCTGTCTGGCCCATGGCAGCAGCCCTATAAGTTTGGCCCTTCACAACAGTCCCAGTTTCCCATGTGGCCACTTGGGAAAATTAATTGCCCACCCCTGGTCTGGACAGAACATGGCTCTAGGTTAGCAAAGGAATTAGACAAGAGTGTATAATCACTCTTTAGTTATTTAATCTATGTGCTGAATACAGATTAAGGCAATCTGGATCAGTGAATATAGTTTTGGAGGAAGAAACATCAATAACCGATGCTATGTTGGTGACTCTATCTGCGAGGTCTAGTAATAAAAGCCAAGCAGTGTGAGAAAAATGGAATTAACAATAAATCTAAAGAAGACCAAACTAATGAAAACAAAACATTAAAATTGATAATAAAGATATCTAGTAGATACCTTCTGCCTTTTAGGATCAACAATCAATAATAAAAGAATAATAATATGCCATAAATTAGCCTTTGGAACAGCAGCCATGAAGGCCTTGGAAAAGATATTACAATGTGTCTATATCTACAAATATCAGAGTAATGCAAGCAATTTTATTCCCTGTAATACTCTATGGAAGCAAAAGTTGGACTTTAAGAACCAGAAGGCAAAGAGTATTCATGTGATCATCCAAGAAAACAAACAAATGGACTTCAAACAAATCAATCCAGATTTATCATAAGGCATAAATAACGAGGCTCAAATTATCATACTTTGGACGCATTATGTGAAAATTCAGTATTCTAGAAAAGGTTCTCATGCTGGGAAGACGGAAGGAAAGAGAAGATGATGCCAGTAGTGAGATGGATTAATTCAGTTAAATTGGTGATGGGTGTACTATTAGAAGAACTGAAAGACCAGGTTAGGTATACACTATCATGGAGCAAATCAATTTATGTTGTTATGAGTCAATAACGACTTCATAGCATATAATTTAATAATTTAATAGTCAAAGCAGCTCAATAATATATGCAGATTATTCAGGTATGGTAAAAAAGTCCTGACCTTGTCACACAATAATTAGTTAGGATTAGACCTCCATTTCCTCCCATCCCATTCCAGTAGGAGAAGTATCAGGCTATGCAATGATAATCGCTGTTTAGAACCTGTGCTATCAGGAGCACGGCTGTGTGCATGAAAATATTATACTGTAAATGCTTACACTGTATACAGAAAAGCTCCTTTAGACGAGAAATTCCATGCACACTTTTGGGATGGCATTTATATCAAATATTTCTGTGATATGTAACAATTTTTGTTGTAACATCTTAACAGTATTTAATATAACAATACTATAGTATAACAATAGGAGGGTCTTTGTTAATCAATGCAAGGTCAGAACTATCATCCTTTATTATCTTTACAGAATAAATCCTCACAGTATTCTCAATATTCTCATAACGCCAATGAGCTTAGAAAAGTTACAAATTTAAAAAATTACTTTAAAAATACGAATTATTCTGCAAAGTGTCAGTTTGGTGTAGTGATTAAAAGTAACAGGCTAGAAAGCAGGGGAACATGAGTTCTAATCCTGCCTTAAGCACAAAGCCGGTTGGGCCAGTCAGTCATTCTCAGCTTTTAGGAAAGAGGCAATGGCAAACCACTTCTGAAATCTTGCCAGGAAAACTACAGACTTGGCCAGGCAGTTACCAAGATCAACACTAGCCAGAAGGCACCAAAAGAATCTCCAAGCCCCATTCTGTCAATAAATAAAAAGCATAAACACATGGTTCAAAACTTCTAACATATGCCAATTCAAATTTCATATTGTATTTGTACTGTATTTCATAATAAAACTAGTTAAGTATACACAAAAAATGCATCTTAACTGTACTACATACATCTTCAACTATACTACATTCTATCTGAAAGTCATTTAAAGACAACGTGACATACAGAAATTCCTGTTTGGCTGTGCTTGTTGGTGATGTAGGAAAATCCTCCAGCCTACATGTGAAGATTGGATGAAAGCAAAAACAAAACAAAGCAAATTAAGGAATAAAGAGTCATGCAGAAGAGTTAGTCAGATATTGTTAATTTAAAATATGCTCAAATACTTGAAAAATTATTATATAAGCAGTGACAACTGGTGAATCTCAATACTGCAAAGAATAATAAGCAAGCCATCCATTTCAGTATAAATAGTATATTGATAATGTTTCTGGCTGCTTCAAAAGTGTATGCATGCAAAATTTCTATCAGATCAATAACTGGATAAATTTAATCAGATAAGAACCTCTTTCACCTACTGGATCATACACTGAACTCTCAGGACAGATGTAAATTTGTAAGAAATCTTGTAATTAATTCTTATTTTGTTATAGCATTCTTATTACTGTAATAAGGCATTTATACAAACATTAAAACATCTGGCTATCTTTTGAAGTAATATATAATTAATATGTTTTATTTAAGTTTGTTAAATGCAAATTTATCCAGAAAAAGATTTTATAGAATTAATAGACTCTCAACATCTTTGATATGAAAATATATAGCACCTGGAACTGATCCAAAAATTAGTTGATCCCATATTCTCTTAATCTTAAGTAATATATTTTACAGACAGAAAAAAAATCCATTATCTACAGTCTTGTGAAAAAGAAAGTACACCCATTCTCCAATTGGCTTTCTGTAATATGTCATGTGTTGTTGTTCATCTGAGGTTGTTATTTACTTACCTTTAATAACTGTTAAGGACCAGATGATTTTTACTATGTCCTGATTTGTAAAAGCACAGAATTTAAAGAGAGTATACTTTCTTTTTTCACATGACTGCAGATAGATTTGATGAAATATGTGAAAGTGAACTATCCAACATACTTATAGTGTCCTGACATTGCTATTCTATTTAAAGTGTTTAAGTATAAAACTGTAACAACCATACATTTTCAAGTGTGCAAGAAGCAGAAAATGAAATATATATATTAGCAAAATATTCAAGGACTAAACAATTGTTTTAACAATTGATAAACCTCATCAAAGTTAAATGATTAGTTACCAAGCAACACAGTATGTTAAAGCTTTCTAGAAATATAACTACTTCAATTAAGAATATGTTTTTTAAAAAAAAGTTCTAGGAAATCCTAAAGAATCATTTAGTGAATTTGTCAAAAAAAGAATCCAGTGAAAGTGTATTTATATTAAGAAAATAACTTTTTGTTTTTTAAATTATTCTTGCCAAAATTACATAACTATAAATAACTACAGTGTTCAATAATGGCAGAAGCATCAGGAACAAAATGGCAGCATGATCATCAGAAACAAAAAAATAGGACATAGAAAATAGTAATAGGTTGATTGTAATTGTTATCATTAGGTTAAATACATCTAACTGCTAGAGACAGAAAAAAGACCAAAAGACAATATATTAGAGACATCAAATTAAAACGTGGCAGGATTAACATAGTTTAATGATTTAATTAAAATCTTGTTCTATCAAAATGGTCCTTGAGTCTTTATCTACTTCCTAAACAATGGACCTAATCTTTATACTGGGCATACCTTCTGTCTTTATAGATAACAATTCAAATATTACTTTTTATTTGAACTCACTGGATATTTGGTGTGATCCCTTCCAGGAGAACAATATTAACGCCACCTATATGAGCAGTAGCACTTGTTTCGGTCATCTTTTGGTGCAGTATATCTTTAATAGGAAAAAGGGATATTTAAACTAAAGTGAAAAATTATTTACTATTTACATTCCTGCACAATTCTTATTAGAAATACAACAGGCAAAATATAACGCTCTTATAGCCTTATAACAATAAACTTTTCTAACGTGTTTGGAGAAAGTAGACTATATGGATATTTTTAATAACAAATTTTGAAGTTAGAACATTTTAATATAATTTGGGCCAGGCAACTAATATACTTTTTCAGTTTCTTATGGTTTTGCAAAACACTGTTATACCCTTCATTTTATCCATTTAACTTAAAGTGATCCATAATACCACTTCATTTTATTCCCCAAATAAGCCAATGAGGTAAGGTAGCTAAGATTTGTATTAGTCAAGGTTGCCCAGTAAGCTTCATATAGGTAAGTACGACTATGAACTCAAATCTCTCCAGTTTTAATCTGAGATTCCAAGCAATATCCTAATTACTTTTACATTAAAACTCACTAAACAGAATCATCTTTTCATTATTCAATAAGAGAAACATTTTTTCCAAAAGCAGTCTGGCTCATATTGTTGTTATTATATATCTTATTCTACATCCGGCTTTTTATTAGTCAAAACAAATGAATTCAATTAAAAACTTCTTACCTTTCATTTTTTCTTTGAGTGTAAAGCTACCATGGATTCTCTTCAGTTCCGATTCCATTGTTAGCCCACCAATATCTGCTTCAAGATGTGTGCGGTTTACCATGCCAATTCCAAAGATTATTAGAGTCACATGCTGAGGTTCAGTTGTGACCAAACTACGTTTTCTCTGGGGTCTGCTCAAGCTGCTACTATCCTGTTCATTTTCAAATGCAACTTTACATGCAGGTTCTGTAGGGCTCCGAATTCCTACAAGACATAGAAATAAAACCAAGGAATATTGGTAGAATTTATTCAGAAATAATTATTCATAAAAATATGCCCATCAAGTATGAATTTAACAATACTTAACACTGTTTCTTGCTGAATTCAATATGTCTTTAACTTTTATATCTGTACTGTTTCTTATCTTGTAGGCTGTTTTATTTAGTCTTAAAAAGCAGTAAAACATAATGAACATGTTAAGTTTGGCTCCCTGAGTTACTTCTAAAAATAATAAAGGTGGATATGTATGTATGTATGTATGTATGTATGTATGTATGTATGTATGTATATGTAATGTAGGTATGGTGCATGTTGGGACACTGCATGCAGGAACATAAGGGGCAGAATGTAATTCATTTGCCCTCTCCAAGAGAGGCAAATTATGGTAATTCATCAAAGATTTTCTTACCTGCTGGATAAAATGTTTCAGAAGATTTTTCTAAAATCCCTGTTGGATCTGAGATAAGAGAATAAAAGTTCAACAGTTTATACATATTTTGCCAGCACTCTGCAGAAGGTTCACTCTGTTCCGACACTGTAATTGAATCAGAGTCATCCATATGAATGGTGACATGGTCAACAACATCCCTGGAACCTTTTCTGGATACTTTAGAAGTCCTTCTTTCTGCCCTTCCCAGTGAATTTTTATTCCGAGATTCTTTTTTATTGTTCTCACTGTTTGAGCGTTTATTTTTTGCATTGTTCACTCTGTTGACACCATTAAGACTGCCTCGAGAACTGCGGCTGAAATCAGAAGAACGGAAGTCTCTGTGTTTCCGAGTTTTAAAGGTTGGTGTTGGAGAAGCTGAGCCAGCTGTATATCTACTAAGTTTGATGTCTGTTTGTGTAGCTTTAATATCATCTATCATGGTGCTGAATTGGTGAATAAGTCGAACAAGCGCCATATCAACATGCTGGCTTATAGATTGACAAGAGATTGTAAAATTGCAATGAAACGTGCTATAATGACGTTTGTTAAAGTCATGAAAAGAAAGAGCATTGGTAGAATTTTGAGGTGTATTCACCGACTTCTCCATTATAACAGCACTAATACTAAAAGTTTCCAACATTAATGCTGGTTTGAATTCAAGTGGAGGAAGATTTATTAATCCTTGCCTAGGAAACAAAACACAAGAATTATTCTTACATTAAGAACCATAAAAGCAACTGAAATTACATTATTTAGGTAACATTTCAGAAAGTGATATCCCAACTATATGATTTTCTAATTTGCCTGCTGCATGCCATTTCATAATTTTCTTAAGGACTACATTATTTCTGACTTCATAAAGAGGAAAATAAAATTATTATTTTTTTAATGTGAAATGTATTTTTGGAGCTTGAGTGTCATACCTTTGTGCTCTTTTACTTCTTCTCTCCTTTGCTGTATCTGAATCAACAATGTCTGCCCTAAGGCAATCCAGAGTTCCTGAGAATGAGAGATGTTCACCAAAGTACATCCTGTAGCACAATGGTACTACATCCTGAGGCTGAATTCCTGTGTGGCTCAGAAGAGGTTTGAAAACAACCTATCAAAAATAAAGTCAGGTGTTTTCTTAAATCGTAACTATTGAAATTGTCATTCATTAAACGTTATTCCACTTTTGAAAATGCTTCCAATATTTTAAAGCAGTGAAAGATTGCAGGTTGACATAATAAATTTAGTGTCTATGTGTACCGTATTTTCCGGCGTATAAGACGACTGGGCGTATAAGACGACCCCCTACTTTTCCTATTAAAATATAGGGTTTGGGCTATACTCGCTGTATAAGACTACCCCTCAATGTTGTCGGCGCTCCCGTAGCGTCATCGGTCAGCGTCGGCAACTCAGATTCGGGAAGCTGTGCCGATCTCGTCAAGGCTGCATGCCGCTGAATGCTGGACCCAGCTGAATGCTGGACCCACCGTCCCAGGCATCCAGGTGGATATTACCGACGTTCCAACTTCCCCAGACAGCTGGGGCTCACCATCAGTGGGGGTCAGCTGGGGAATTCAGAGCGTCGGTAGACTTATGCCCGGCGTATAAGACGACCCCCGACTTTTGAGAGGATTTTCCTGTGTTAAAAAGTAGTCTTATACGCCAGAAAATACGGTATCTTTCAATTTAGTGTGCAATTAAACAAAAAGAAGGAAGAACAATGTATTTATAATTCTCATGCCAATGACATAATTGAAGTTGGAGAGATGAAAACCTAGGATTTTGAAAACTATTATGTAGATAGAAAATGCATGTCTACAATTCTTAAACTGGAAAAGAATTATGTTGATTTGAAAAGTCAAGTGGAAAAAGCTTCAGATTTAAACCCTAGGTCTAATATGTAAGTATAGAACTTGAATATTTTATCTTCCAGTAGAAAATCTCCATATATTGTATATAATTTTTTTTCCTGCAACAGAACAGCCTAATTAGATTGGTATAGCCCCAAAGTCACGCAACTTGGCTTTGTGCGTAAGGCAGGACTAAAATTCACAGTCTCCTAATTTCTACACTCATGCCTTAGCCACTTTACAATAAACTTTATTTATCATGCCTGGCCTGCAATTTTAAAGACAAGCATATACCTGTGCATCAGCAAGTTGAACAGCAGGGAGTCCCTGGTTTGCCTCCTCAATACCAACAATATCATCTTGGCTAGTACTATGTTGTGAATGTGTTCCATCCAATGTGTTTTGGTCACTAGACATTACTGTATTGAAGTCAGATGCTGACGGTATAGTTGGAAGATTTGGAGCCACACCTATAAAACAGTTCCTGTATTAATTTTCTAGTAGCAAACTTAGTTCTACTATATTCAGGATTCAGAAAGCTGAAAAATTATTCAGATAAAAGAAAACTTCAATCCTGAGGAAAATACACTCTGCATGATATCAATTTCAACTGATGTATGTAAGCATCTCTCTCTCTGTGTGTCTGTATATATGTGTGTACACAAACAAACATACATCACTAT
This sequence comes from Ptyas mucosa, assembly GCA_012654045.1. NCBI lineage: Eukaryota > Metazoa > Chordata > Lepidosauria > Squamata > Colubridae > Ptyas > Ptyas mucosa. The sequence goes on along the minus strand of WNWU01000007.1, from coordinate 12,154,439 downwards.
TGACACAGAATATGAAGAAAAATCATGAATTCCAGCAGGTGAAAAATAGCCAAAAAGTTTTTCTCTCTTCAGAACCTAAAATATCTGCACAATTATCTTTCATTGTTTTCATTACTAGATAAAGTACATCAAACAAATACTGTATTCACAGTATTTCAAAGGAATATATTTTTTTCCCAAGTACAATCTCAGTTTTATTGAGAATGTAGTAATTGTGAAAGAGGAAGTTTTTTCATTCTAAAATTTCTTGAGGAGAGATCATTGCCTTGAATTCAGGACCATACCCCTTTGGGATAATTATTAGTAGTCAAACTTTCAACTTTGAGGATGATAATATATAGACTTTTTTCTTAAGGTCAAAAGGCATAAATATATCATTATATTCCAAACTGACTTCAATGGGACAGTTACTAAGAAAAATCTTCTGTGATGAATTTTTGAAAATGTTTAGATGATGCTATTAGAAACAGGATAATGGGCAAGTTTATCATTAGAGTTCATTTTATATTACTATTTTAAATACCTTAAGTTCAGTAGTATATTCTTTTAATTTTTTCATTTCAATTAACAAGCACAGAGTAGATTATTTTTAAAGACAGTTTTTACTTTATTTTACTTAGGCATTCAGTTATTGTATTAAAGCAAACTCTGAATTTCAGAATACCTGCTGGAAGACTGTTGTGACCAGTTTTGGTGACAGGAGATTCTTGAACCGTATTTCCTCTATTGCCAACTGCATTTGACATCCAGTTATAAAAACTCACAGTTGGTTCTGATAATAATGGATGTTCTGATAGAATTTCAGATTGCATGGTGTTTGCTAGATAGGAATAAAAACAATTATATACTGTAAGTCCTTAAAAACAAATGCTGATAATATATTTTTCAAACCAATTTGAAACTCATTTTAAGAGATTATGCAAAACATTTGTACTCTACATACATTTCTGTCACTGATGATGAAGTGTCAACCAACCATTAAATGTTGGTCAATTTCTTGTTAATAAAAAGAAAGCTAGAAAAACTTTCTTTGCCCTATTGTACAATTGAAATTGTACAATAATACATAGAAATTAGATTCTATGTATCTCTATAGAAACTAGATCTCTACTGGAGTCCAAAGGAATTGGGACATTAATACATTTTAGTAGTAATAATAGAAGAGAAAAATCTGCAGAAAATAACAAAATACAAAGACTGCAAATAGAAATACACAGTGGCAAAAGAGAACAAAAGTAATAGTAATAGGCATTTTGATTACAATCCCAAAACCATTGGGGCACCACTTGCACACCATCGGCATTGTCAAATTCAACATTCATCAATTGTAAAAGGCAGCTTTACTTGGAACATCTTACATCCTGTAGTGGAATTTTTAACACCATCGAACATCAATATCTGCCTATCTCAGGATCCTAGGGAAGGACCTGATAGTCAGGCAAAAATATCAAATCTAGTCTTAACATCGCACTGAGTGTGTGATGAACCATAAAAACCCAAAGTAGAAATGATTTTTAAAAATCTAGACAGATTCTAGGCAGATATCAGCAGGCACAATGAAAAAAAAACCATATGGCCATATTTTTATAAATTACAGAGAAAATAGGTTACCAATAAAAGTTCTATAGAACTGAAACCTGTACAATAAAATTTATTGGAATTACATATATACAGAATATACATAGCATACAACAGAATTCTATATGTTACAAAATTATCTACAAATTTTTCTACTTATTTATTAGGTCATTATTAGGAAGATATAGCTTAAATGAGTGGCGTAGCAGGCTAATGCCTCCTATTAAGGCAACATTTAACATCCAGCTGCCTGCAATTACTGCGAGTTCTAATCTCACCAGGCTCAAGGTTGACTCAGCCTTCCATCCTTTCTAAGGTGGTAAAATGAGGACCCGGTTTGTGGGGGCAATAAGCTGACTTTGTATAAATATACAAAAAGTATGAAGGCTATTGCTTAACACATTGTAAGCCGCCCTGAGTCTCCGGAGAAGGGCGGCATATAAATATAAATTAAAATAAATAAAATTAAAATAAATAAATAAATAAGAGACAGACAGCAGACAAACATCTAAGTAACAGACCAAGCAGATACATTTTACACTTTGTTTTTAAGCCCACAGATACTGACACAAGAATAAATTACACTTTATTTAAAAAAAAATTCCAAAAGTAATATGGATCTCTTTTGGTAACCGTGTTTGTACCAGCTGATTTATTGCCACTTTAATCAAGTTTAGTTTTAGAGAAGTGACTATGCAGCTTACATCTGAACCTGTGCTTGGTGAAAAGAAAATTGCTATAGTATCTTGAGAATTCTAAGGAGGTAATATTGAAAACAATGAATAGTGTGATATTAAGCCATCATTCATTACCTTCATCAATAAAATGCAATAGCAACAAAATAATTTCTACCTGTTCTTGTTAAAGAGCTACTTTTGGGGGCGGTGGTATTTTTTTGAGGAGTCCCATCCAAAAGATTATGTAGGCTAGGAAAACTTCCAGTCAAATAGCTAAGTAAACTCTCTTTTCTTGGACTTTCTTTAACAAGTAGCCCAGAACGACCAACATGCATTGGTGAGTCTGTAGCTGTATCTCCACTGGTATAGCTCAGAGAATGATATGGATGGATACCCTGAAAAGCAAATACACATAGAATGTTAATAAGATAACAAGAAACCAACTCCAACACATATCCATTGCTAATTCCCACTAAATTCAATCTGTTTTCTGCCCAGATTTCTTCACAGTATAAGAAATAGCTGGTGAACACAAGTACTTAACCTGAATAAAACTCTACCTGGAGACAAAGTGGAAAATGCAATGTTCATATTTTAATTATAAGGAGTGCTAAGATCTAGATACAAAATTATATTTTTGTATTTTTTTTTCCAAGAAAAAAGTACATGTATGCATAGGATATAAAATTTCATACTGATGCGGAATAAAACAGATTTACCTTTATTTTAAGGCCAGAATCACTATGAGTATGAGTCTTTGATAATTTTCTCATAATCTCAGCGCCAGTTACAGGCCCAGCAGCAGGTGGGGGGCGTGTACCACTTCCTTCCAGAAGCATCGTATGTTCACTGACAGTAGCTAAAACATTTGAGAAATGGAGAAATTATCAAGAGGATAAATCTAGCCAAGACAATTAGTTACTAAAATAGATATTGCTTAGCTGACAACAAATTCTTATTAATATTGAGTATCCAAAATTCAAGGAAAATACTGAAATTTGAATCAGCTCATTCAGCGTCAATAAATATATTGGACTCTTTTTACAAGTACTTTTGATTAAACAACTTCCCTGCCAATTTACATTAATCAGATAGTTTTCGACTTATGATCATAACAGAGCCTGACATTTCTTTGACTAAATAAGGCACTGTTAAGTGAATTTTGTCCCATTTTACAATCTTTTTTGCCACAGTTGTTAAGCAAATCAATGCAGCTGTTAAGTGAGTCATACAGTCTTAAGTGAACCCACCTTCCCCCATCGAAGCTAAACTAATGTTTCTAAGTCAAGGATTACCTGTACTGAAAAACTTTAGAAGAGTTTTATTGGAGTGCATACCTTTTATTGCAGGGGTCCCCAACCCCCAGGCCGTGGCCCACTATCGAGCCTTGAGTCATTGGGAACCAGGCCACGGAAGTGGCAAGTGGGTGCACACATATCCTCACTTGCGCAAGCAGCAGGGAGAGCGTGTTTGCACCATTTGCATGAGCGGTGTGCATGTCCTCCATTTGCACAAATGGACCCGCTTGCAGTGGGCTGGTTCGCAAAGCTGGAAAGCTGTTATATTGTGTGTGTGTGTGTGTGTGTATATATATGTTGTGGCTCCGACCCCCGATCCCATTGCATCGGAGGAAGAAGGCTCCGAACAGGAGGGAGAGGAGCCAGCCAGGCCTCCCTCCCCCGGCCCCTCCTCCCTGGTAATTCATCAGCTGCCGGCCGAAGGAGAGGAGATGAGTCAGGAGCCAGGTGTCTCCGATCAGTCGGAGGATAATGAGGAAGGCCAGAGGTGGCTGGACCCACGTCAGCGCCGGCGTGATAAGAGAGCCCAACAAATGAGGAAGCGTGCCAGGGATTAGCTGAGTCACAGGACCACACCCCACAGGCTTTATAAAAGAGTGGGGTAGCAGTTGGAATTCTGTGACGGACAAAGTTTTACCCTGGCTAGTCCTTGGAGCTAAGCATCAGCCGGCTGGAAAGATTTGGACTTTTGAATTATATTTCCCTCAATTGGTGTGTACGTGTTTTGTTATCTGGTGGAGGTATCCCCCCCCCCCTTGTTTAGTAAAGATCTTGGCAGCCGGTTTACAAAGGGCTGCCAAGCCGTGATAACGAACCTTCCGTGTGTGTGCTAGTCCTTTAACCCTCGTCTGTCTCTGTGGGTTTGTGTGTGTGGAGGACGGGGACAGATATATATATATATATATATATATATATATATATATATATATATAT
>WNWU01000007.1:12117770-12149943 GCA_012654045.1 Ptyas mucosa | reverse complement strand
ATATATATATATATATATATATATATATATATATATATATATATATTCTCAAAACTTTGAAGGATTTTTGGTATCTGTTTACTAGATATTTTCCAGAATAAATAATTAAAATGTAATTCAACACAATTAAAAAGTTACTTAAATGTATTTGTTCCTCTTTTTTATTAAGGTGCTTTAATAGTTATGGTGTTATCTCTTTATGGACAACCAGCCCAGATTTGGGCGTTCCACAGCTACTGCTTCATAGGTAGTTGTGGGCCATATGTAGTTGTAGGCCATGGCTGCCCAGTTCCACTTAATGCACCACCTATGGGCCAATCTGGAGGATGTTGCAATGGTATCTCATAGCCTTAATACCACACATTAAACTACTAAATCCCACATGGAGAACATGTTTCTGACTCCTGAGTTGTCCTAACTCAATGCCATCCAAAGAGAAATTAATATCCCCAGAGGCGATAAGCCTTGATGGTTTTTTGTACCAGCCTGGCAACAGAATCTGGGGATTGTGGCAGGGATGTTGCTACATAACAGGGAGACCAGCATTTGCTAACCGCCAAGGTATATATCCTACAGATGATTGGAACACACTTATATGCACTTATTTATAGAAATTTATAAATTCAGTCTGTAAAACAGGCTGGGTAACATACTACAATGCATAATTATTGCTACTTATACAAGATAAGTCAGATAAGCAATTGTAGAGGAATCCAGAGGTTGTTAGAGAAACAGCAGGTATAGAAGAAACATATAGATAATCCTCGATTTATGACCACAATTGGGGAAATTTCCATCCTAATTCATTGCAGTAGTAATTTGTCTCAGACCTGATTTTACAACAATTTCTACAGTGGTCATTAAGCAAATCACTGCAGTCATTAAGTGAATCCAGCTTCCCCAAGGGAAATTTTTTTGCTGGAAATCAGCAAAAAAATGCAAAGCATAAGCACATGACCGCAGGACATTAAAAATAACTATAAATGTGAGTTCAATGCTGAACTCACATTTACAGTTATTGTACTCACATTGTGCTGTTCAATGTCTGAATTACAATCACGTTTCAACGATTTATGGTCATTTCAACAAATGGTCATAAATTGAGGACTACCTATATGAAAACTCTCAGAGAGGAAGGAAAATATTATAGAAAGGCTCATACTAACTCCCATCCCCCAACTTTCTGGGCTATAAAAAGAAGATGAATGAAAATATGGACTTGCATAATTCTATTTTTAGCCTATTTCAATAAAATATAATTCTACGTTATCTGTGGAATCTGTTTCCTAACCTAATCTACCTTGAAAGGCAGTCACCAATTGTCTGAACAAATTAAAATCCAGTTATTTTAAACAGAAACACAAAAAGAAAAATGAATTCATAAATCCAAATATTCTTTCCTCAAAAGAAAACATGAAGAAAAAGAAATGGTTATTGCAGATCTTGGTTTTTGAATATATAAATTACAATTCCCCTTAAAATGCCCACTCAGCACAGGTCTTTGCTTAAGTGATAGGCCAGGATTACAAGCCCGTATCTGTTAGCTATGCATTAATTTAAGGGAATCAATTTATCAGCTACCATCTGCTATGTACAGATAAGGAAGGAAAAGAAAGAAACAGCAATATTTGAATAATGTAATTCAATAATCTCAGCAAAACAGTAAGTAGTAAAACTGAAGCAGTATTTTTTGAAATTCTTATATTTATAACATTTTTGCAGCCTCCCTCCCACTTAATTATTGTGATTATGAATTTTAAAATTATATTGCTTACACTACTGTAAGCACCTATATTTTTCCCCTGTGAATTAGCTTAGAATATTACAATATTTTACAAATGCATAATTAAAGAAGAAAAAGCACTTGGAAGGAAAATCCATTTTATGCACTGACAGGGCAAGGTTAAATAATGTTTAAAACATATTTTTCTCCAAGTATGTGTTAAAGAGGAAAGAATATCATATGTGGATGGAATGCAAAATAAACTGATCTTAAGAACACACAGAGGGATGGAGGAACAGAGGGAAGGGAGGAGGGAGAGAAAGAGAAAGTATGTTAAAATGAATACAATACCTGCATCAAACTCAAATTCTGCTCCATCAGCGCTTGTGTCACTTTGAAGTCCTCCCACATTGTCCAAACCTAAGCCATTCTCTTGTTCCTGTTGTACAGTTGACTGGAGTTTTAGTGGCTGAGTTGGTCTGTGTAAACTTACCCCTTTGAAGGCTGGGGTCACCACAATGAACTTCATCCACTGCCTTGCTAATGCAATGAGACCTTTTTTTAATGTCACCAGAGCAGGGAGGCCATCACTCTAGAATACAAACACATACCCAGAACATTCTAAAATCCAGGCTCCAAAAGGGATGCCCCTTACATATCATCACATCCAAATTTGCTTGCAAATACATACCTCTGAGTTTTCTTATTTATTCCTACAATTTAGATTCCAGGTTTTTAAAATGTTCAAGTTATTTAACAAACAATAAGCCCTTTTCCCTTTTTTTCTTTTTAGTTGTTGTTGCCTATTTTGCTCTATTTTTATTTTCTTTCTTTCTTTTTTGTTAACATGTATAAACAATAAGTACAACACACTGGAGATCTTAGCATTAAGTGATCACCTTAAGATAGAAGCTTTTATTGTGCAACAAATAGTTTGATATACTTGGCAGCTGTTAAATTCTTGGATGTAATAGCTAATCTTATGCTTATTAATATCAACATTTTAAATCACAATAAAAAGTGATAAAACTGAGACCATTAAAAATTAAAAATTAAGCATTGGAGTGTTTATGTAATGTTGACTATATTAGAGTGAAGTTAAAATATTTTTACATATGTAGGAGTTTTCTGAACGTGTTAACAATGCTTCTTTGTTAAGTCTCTATTCCGTTTTTGTTTCTTTGGCTTTTGTTTTTCTCTGGATGCTCTAGAGTTTGTTATTACCAATAAAGCAGTTATTATTATTAAATAGCCAGGTATGTCACAAGAGTTTTATACAAATTTTAATAGAAATTGCAATTAGTAAAGAATATTTTATAAATATAGATCACAGTATGAAAGAACTCTCCTATTTTAGTAATTTTTTTAATTAGACCATATTACTTAACCAGTAACTTACCATGGTTGCTTCCTCAATGATGGAAAAAGTTGCTTGATGAAGATAATGGTGAAGTATATTGCACAGCAGACACGAAGGATTTTCTTGTAGATAACGAGATAATCTCGTGAGCTTATTGTACTTGCTTCTCAAAGGAAAGTGTACACTTTTATTCTGAATACATAAAAGCAATTAGTTATATTAGTTCTACATAGAGAATATTTTTTCACAATCTAATATTGTGGCTAATATCTATACACACAATCTATGCTAACAGTCTAATTTTACTGAAAAACTAAATACAAAATTATTTAGAACTTCATTAGTTTTTACGATCATCCTCTAATAATATTATATTGTTATTGTGTGTGTGTCTTTCAAAACTAATGGTTAAGAAATGGGGTTTAAAGGGAACAACATTCTGTGCTTTATAGAGATAACTGGATGCATTTTACAGAGGCATGATATTCTTTTTCTTGTTAAATCGTTTTTTAATCTTTTTCAATCTGTCTGCTGGTCATCTCTTTCTCTTCACTTTTCCCAGTATCGTACACTTCTCAAGAGTTAAGTCTTTGGCTAATATATCCAAACTCTTTCTCTTAATAGATACTTACTTCTAAGGCTTCTGTCATTATACATCCCATGACAGCACAAACACGCAAGGTTCCCTCTGTTTCTAATTTGTTTAAAGAAGACTTTACTTGATCAATAGGAACAAGCCAAGCCCCAATGGCTGGAGTTGCAGTACTCAGAAGATTCAATTGCCTACAATATTAGAAAAAAAGATGAATTATAAAACAGTTGGGTATGCAAGAGAAATTGAACATCAGTTACATAATTTTATACATGTTCTTTATTGTGTTTCCCTGAAAACCCTGTCCTATATTTTTTTGAACCCTGAAATAAGCGCTTGGCCTTATTTTCAGGAGGTCTTATTATTTTGGAGCACGTGGAAGAAACCAGAGGAAATAGCAGGGTCTGGCTGCCCATGCATTTAAATATTTTCAGAGAGGGCTTATTTTCGGGGGCGGGGGGGCTTATTTTAGCACATGCGCACAAAAGCCCGATTGGGTTTATTATCAGAGGATATCTTATTTTAGGGGAAACAGGGTAATATCCATAGTAATCCATAACTGTACAGGGAATTAATTTAAATATAGTGGGGTCCTTTGTGCTCTCTGATCTTGGTTGCTTTCTTGCAGATGTTTCATTACAAAACTAGATAAAATTATCAGTGCATAATTTGAATACTTTCATAGAAATATCAATCATCATAACAATTTTCGATTTTCGTTTGTATATATAGGATAGAAAAAGTAAGACTAGGTAACTACAGTATATATAAAAACCAATATTTCTATTGCAATCAAAGACAAAACTAAGATTAAAAGAGTTTAGGTAAAAATATTTAAAACAGTGAAAGAGTAAAAGTATCACAATTTGCATGGTTATAAACAAAGTTAATTGCAATTACAGAAACATATTAATAATGAGGTGTTAGGGCAAAATAGCACTCTACACTTTGGAATAAAAAGTTAGCAGTCTGAATCATTCAAGTATTTAAAAGAACTGATACCTGAACTTTATCCTAATCATAACAAACACAAAAAAGATTGAACTATTTAAGTATATAAAGAATTTTTAAAAATTTAAACTGTATCTATTAACATAAATATTCCAATTTGTAATTTTAGCCTACTATTGTTCTCATTCAGCAACAAAATTATAACTCTAAAAATGTGCCTGTCTAGGTACATAAATTTTAGGTAGAAATGCCTAGTGCACATTCTCAAAAAAAGTTGGTATCTACTCTAGATTAAACTACACATGTCAGCACCCCAAGTTTCATTCGTCCCAGTGCTGACATGAAGAAAAAGAAAAAAGAAAAGGAGAGAGAAGAAGCAGGTTGACCTTTCACACAGTTACTACCCGGCAGGAAATATCACCTAGGAGATGGGTTGGGAGGGGGACATTCCTGTGAGGTGAAGTAGTGAGAGGGACTTGGAAGATGGCCAATGAGAATGAGAATTGAGGGACGGAAAAGGAAGGGTTTGGGGGTTAGCAGGTCAGTACTGGCACCGATGGAGTCGGGACCAGACATGTTCGTCCTTAATAAATGAAATATTTCATCAAGGACTATTTGTTTGGAAATGTGATTTATTTAAGACAACGTCAGAACCTGACAACACAATGAACTCCATAAATTAAATTTATATGTGAAGTCCATGTAGATTTTAAATGCTTTATATATTAGATAATAAAATATACTACAGTCCATTGACCAAAGTTCAAATAATATGAAATGGAATCCAACACACCTTGAGAATATATGGGCAGCTGAACGAACATTTGTTGGAGCTGCAAAACTGAACCATATTTCTTTGATTGTCAGTTTCATGCTACAAGAATCAGGTGGGGGTGGCCGTAAAGGATTATCCTTTTTTAGTTCATCAGATTCAACCCCTTCATCCTAAACAAGAGTAATAAAGATGAAAAAGTTCAAGATTAGTCCAAAGTGGATGGTCAGATTTCTTAAATTTGTTTTTAAGATGGAATCTTATTGTGTCACCTGCAAAAAAATAAAAGGCATAACTTTTTTTATCAAAACATGCAAATTACATATTTTCCCAGAAAAGTGAATCAGATTGAAAAACACCTTAATTTCAGCAAATTGAAAAATATTTTAATTGTCACAATAGTGACAATTAAGCAATTAATATTGCTTAACGCATTGTAAGCCGCCCTGAGTCTCCGGAGAAGGGCGGCATATAAATCAAATTTTAAAAAAAATAGTAATAGCTAGCAATGGTCCAAAGACTGTTTTAAAACTGTCTTACTTGCTCATCCGAAACTGAATTTGAACGAGTATCAGAACCAGCACTAACACAATCACAGTGGAGAATTTCTTCAGACACATCAGTATTGTAACCACTGCCAGTTGGAGAATCTGAAGAATTATTCGATGCAAGAAATCCACCTCTGTCGGTAGCTATAGATTTACTTATATTCCCAAATCCATTATATAATACAGCACCACTTTGCCTACCACCTGTCAATATACAAACATAGAAAATATCAGTTTCTTTACAATGTTTACAGTGTTATCATTTATTAAAAATGTTGAAAGATCATTTACCTTTTATTGTCAGATTTTCAATTCCACATTCAAACATTATCCAGCCCCATTTTTCTTGGCTAGGTCCAATTCGTGTTACATCTTGAACTACCTGATGATCAGTTTCATCTACAAAAGAAAAATCATCCAACTCTTCCAAAGTGAAAAGAACTTTTGATTTTTCAAATGGAATGGCTGTTATGGCACAGATTCCCATATCTGCAATGTAAAAAATAAGAGAATTTTATTGGAAAGATTTTTTTTCAATAAAAAAACTACAGTACACTGGACTTTTTAGAAACAACCTTTTTCCTACAGCAGAATATATAATCTGGCATGAGTATTTCTATTCCATTTGCTCTGGAACTACAAGAAGGAAAGTTCTAACATTGCTTCTCGTAAGTTGAAATAGTTCCTTTCCAAGTTCTGGAAAGACAAGCCAAAAACATTCTCAAAGAAGTAAAACTTGGATTTTTTTTCTCTCTCTTGCTGATAATCAGCTGATTTTGCTGCCAAAAGCTGGTTCTCTGGCAGTGTTGCACCCTGGATTTGAATGGGAACCCTGAGGAATGACTCAAGATGGTTGTGGATGGTTGTGGACCCATCTGGGCAGTGGTGTCTTGAAGATTCCAGTTTTTCTGGAAGTGGTCGAAAAGTCATCGGTCATCCATCTTCCTCTCGGCAGTTCATTTTCTTAAGTATGCCTGGTTTTAACTTCACTTTTTGGATTTTCTGTTTTACTCTGCTTTTTATCTTTAAAATTTCACTGGTTGGCTGAATGCTGATTTATTTCAACCTCCTGCTGAACTCTAGCCTTTTTTGTTCTATTTCGTTTTGATTTATGTTATCATCTTGAATAAGTTTTGCTTTCCCATAAGGAAACACAGCATGTTCTTGGATAGGGAAAATGCTTTCGTTTGATTTGCATTAATATTGGACTCTCACCACAGGTTTTTTGCATTTTTTTAATTAGCAAAATATTTCAAGTTTTTTTAAATTATCCTTTTAATCTTGGATCAAAATATCCAGAAAATATCTTTGCCTCAGCCTAAACTACACAGGGTAGTGTATCAAATTAAGACAAGCAAGAGTGGGTGATATCTGGGGGAAAAAACTTTTTGGTAACATACGATTCTTGTTTGAAAGCATTTTTAAAAGTCTGATGAATTGATAACGGCTGTGGAAAATATTCAGATACATGTAGTGCTGGATAGATTAGATTCACAAATGTGATGTAATTTGAAAGCTACAGACTCATTGGAAAGAGATATGGGTTATAAAGACATAGAACTAACTGAGCTGATTGCATATACTTCTTTGAAATTCAAGCCTACAGTCTTACAATAGCAGATGTCTGAGTAAATGGAGAAGTGACAAATTGGTTTAACTCTTAGGATGAGACTTAAGAATAATTGGGATAGATAAAATGTCGTGGTAAATTTTCTAGAAGTTCTAAAACTTGATTGTAATAATAGTTTTGTTATTTGGTTTTAAAACTAACTTTGCATTTTTTTATTATTATTGTTTTTCCTGTTAATTATTTTGTCATTAATATAGTATAAAGATCACAGGTCAATAATCTGCAAATAGACTTCCGCTTGACATTCCGGCACTATCAATGTGAAAAGCAGAGCTCCGCGAACTTGCACCAAATCCCTTCATTGGAGAGCCCCATAAGGGGCTAGTTACCCTGTAGGGGTGACGAAGAGTGGAGGGGTACCCTGCAGGTCACGGAGAGTGGCGGCTTTCCTGCTTAACCCAGGGCTAATTCCCTTCCAGCCGATGACAGAGGCAGCCATTATGGCTGCTGTGAAGCTGGAGCAGCCAGAGAAACAAAGACTGTGCTGGAGCAGTGTGGATAAACAATGACTGAAACTGGGTGAGGTGACTTTTTTTTTTACACCTGAAACCTACCCTAAAGAAAATAAACTCTGGCAAAGGGACTCTTTGAAGAGTTTGTTTAAGTGGTGAACAATTATAGAGAAAAATCGTAGACCCGAAAGAAAAGAAAAGGATATTAAGAAGAGAGCGCAAAACCTTTAAAAACACAGAAGATTGGATCCCTAATTTTTATTGGCAATAAAGCATTTTAAAATGCTGGAATTACTTGTCCGAATTTTGATTATTTGTTTGAATAAATACAAATGGAACTTGTTAGAATCTATGCAATGTTGAAATTAAACGGAAGGCACCATCTACTGGTGAATGGAATACATTACATCCCTACAATCCTGAGAAAAATACTGATAAAACAGAGGAGAAAGTGGAAATAACATCTGGAGGACTGCTGTGCTATCTATTCCTTTATACTTATCTATTCCATGATTACTGGAGCTCTAATGTTGAAAATACAGAAGACATCTAAGTAAAGTGACTTTCAAATATCAGGAACTATGATTGAACTTGCCATCCGTCGGTGAGGCGTCTGAGGTGGCTCAGGAGTTCATGGCTTCCATGACGGCCATGGACCTGACCCAGTTAGTTCATGGCCCTACTCACACTGAGGGAAACACGCTGGACCTGGTTTTTGTCTCTGGTCAGTGGTTGAGTGATCTTGAGATAGGGGATATAGTGATTGAGCCCTTGTCATGGTCGGATCACTCCCTCCTTCACTTTGACCTTCGAACCACCACACCCCGCCGCAGGGAGGCGGAACTGATAAGGTGGTTCCGCCCCAAGCGCCTGATGGACCCAGATAGGTTCCAGAAGGAGCTTGGGCCATTTCCTGAGGCTCTGGCACATGGCTCGATTGAAGACCTGGTGGCCACCTGGGATAGGGAGGCTGCCGGGGCCTTGAATCGAGTCGTGCCTTTGCGGCCTCTGACTCGACGCCGATCTCGCCTGGCTCCTTGGTACACTGAGGAGCTGAGGGAGATGAAGCATCGGAAAAGACGCCTGGAGAGCAGTTGGAGAGCCAGCCGATCTGAATCTGACCGAACACTGGTAAGATCTCATATTAAGACTTACCTAGTGGCGATAAAAGCGGCAAAACATAACTATTTTTCCGCTCTTATTGCATCATCAGATAACCGCCCGGCCGCCTTGTTTAGGGTGACCCGCTCCCTGCTCCTTCAGGAAGCGCGGGAAGACCCCTTGGAGGGTAGAGCCGAGGATTTTGTTCAATATCTGTATGATAAAATCGCTCAGATTCGGGAACACCTGGACTCTGACATAGTAGATTCAGAGGAAAGGATGGAGGCAGGTCTTGAGAATACCACCTGGAAAGAGTTTGATTCTGTGACTCCCGAATATGTGGACAGGATACTGGGGAGGCTGAATGCTACCACATGTTTATTGGACCTGTGTCCCTCCTGGTTGGTGCTGGCCTCTCGGGAGGTTACACGAGGCTGGCTCCAGGGGATTATAAATGCTTCTCTGAGTGAGGGTGTCTTTCCTGCTGCCTTGAAAGAGGCAGTGGTGAGACCTCTCCTCAAGAGGCCTTCCCTGGACCCGGCAATATTGGCTAATTACCGTCCAGTCTCCAACCTTCGCTTCGTTGCGAAGGTTGTTGAGAGTGTGGTAGCACAACAGCTTCCTCAGTACCTGGATGAATCATCTTATCTGGATCCGTTCCAGTCGGGCTTCAGGCCTGGACACAGCACGGAAACGGCATTGGTTGCATTGGTTGATGATCTCTGGAGGGCTCGGGACAAGGGTTGTTCCTCTGCCCTGGTCCTATTAGATCTCTCAGCGGCTTTTGATACCATCGACCATGGTATCATGCTGCACCGGCTGGAAGAGTTGGGAGTGAGGGGCACCGTGTTGCGATGGTTCTCCTCCTTTCTCTCTGACCGGTGGCAGTCTGTGTTGGCAGGGGGGCAGAGATCGACCCCGAGGCCCCTTATATGTGGGGTACCACAGGGATCGGTTCTCTCGCCCCTTCTGTTCAACATTTATGTGAAGCCACTGGGTGAGATCATCCGTGGTTTCGGGGTGAAGTACCACCAGTACGCTGATGACACCCAGCTGTACATCTCCACCCCAGACCACCCCAATGATGCCCTTGAAGTGATGTCCCGGTGCCTGGAGGCTGTACGGATCTGGATGGGGAGGAACAGACTCAGGCTCAACCCATCCAAGACCGAGTGGCTGTGGTTTCCGACATCCCGATATAGTCAGTTGGTGCCAACGCTGACTATTGGGGGCGAGTCATTAGCCCCCACGGAGAGGGCTCGAAACTTAGGCGTCCTTCTGGACTCACAGCTATCTTTAGAAGAACACCTGACGGCTGTGGCCAGAAGGGCTTTTTATCAGGTTCGCCTGATACGCCAGTTGCGCCCCTTTCTAAATCGGGACTCATTAAACACGGTCACTCATGCCCTCGTCACTTCCCGCCTGGACTACTGCAATGCTCTCTACATGGGACTCCCCTTGAAGAGCACCCAGAGGCTCCAGTTGGTCCAGAATGCAGCCGCGCGGGTAGTTATGGGAGCGATGTGGCGCTCCCATGTGACACCCCTCCTGCGCGAGCTGCACTGGCTTCCTGTGTTCTTCCGGGTGCACTTCAAGGTTTTGGTTACCACCTTTAGAACGCTCCATGGCTTAGGACCGGGCTATCTTCGAGACCGCCTTCTGCCACCAGTACCCTCTCACCGACCAGTACGCTCCCATAGAGAGGGGCTTCTCAGGGTGCCGTCGGTCAAACAGTGTCGACTGACGGCCCCCAGGGGGAGAGCCTTCTCTGTGGGGGCACCCACCATGTGGAACAAGCTCCCCCCGGAGATACAGACAATCCCAGATCTCCGCGCTTTCCGCCGTGCCCTCAAGACGTTTCTATTCCAGCAGGCTGGCCTGGACTAACCTCTTCTAAAATTGCTCTTATATTTTTAAATCTTAATCTCATAAATTTAGAGTTTTAATTTTAGGTTTAAGACCAAATTATTTAATTGTATTTTAATCAATTCTTTAAAATATTTGTATTATATGTATTTTATCATTTGTCTGTACACCGCCCTGAGTCCCCCGGGAGTAGAGCGGTATATAAATATAATATAATAATATAATAATAATAATAACTTAGGGGACTTAAAGGAGATATTTGGAAATTTTCTTAGATTACCTAAAAAAAGCTAAACTGACTAACTGGGACCTAAAGAACCATATTACTGTATTTCCGGAGGAGCAACATCAGGACTGAGTGAATGGTTTCCAGATCAACTTTCTGAGGGCAAAAATAATTGAGACTCTGGGGCAGTGATAGAACATTGACAGATGGCTGAGTGATATTTGAACTTATCAAAAAAGAAGGCAAGATGTTTCAGCAGGGGGAAATAAGTGGGTTGCAAAAAGAGTTGGTGGCAAGGTTTCAAAGCATTCATGATACTATGACAAGGAATCATAGGGAGATAATGGACTTAATGAATAACATAAATGGGAAGTTAGAAAGTGCTACACAAGGGATAATGAATAATGATAAAAAAGCCCAGGAAATAGAGGAGACAATGGAGAGACCAGGGGAAAAAACAGAACTAAATAAACAAACAAAACAAGAAGATATGAGGGAGAAGGTAATAAAAACTTATGAAGCAATTCAGGGAAAATACATGCTAAAAATACCAAAAAATAATATTAGATAAGCAGAAAGATATCTTTGAAAAGAAAATGGAAAGTTGGACAGATCCTCTGGAGGTTTGGTAACAAAAGATAGTAGAGATGGAAGAAATACTTAAATTAAACAGGAAAGATATATCTAGAGAAGAAGACCCAAGGGAGGAATTTGGGAGGCAAGTCAAAAAACGAATAAGAATTGAAATATTAAAACGGGTAAGAGATAGGGATAGAGGAAATGTTTTGTAACATAAGAATGGCTTTACTAGGAGCTAGAATAGAGACAGACACAAGATATACAGGGAATATTATTATGCATATTTTTTATATAATATATTAAAAGTAATAGCTAGATATGAAGATTAGAGGCTGAAAGATGGTGATATTATGTATCTAATGATACTGTTATTGTTATTAGAATGGGGGACTAAAATGTTGAACAATTAAATAATGAAGGCTTATATTTAAAGTCTAATATGTATAAGAATATTATTACAATTACATAAGTATGATTTAAATAACAAATAATATTAATACTATCATTACTACTTGTATTCAAATGAATAATATCCAGATGCCTCACTGTTTGTGTATTGATATTGATGTATATTCAAAAAAATGAAATAAAATAGATCTTGTAGTTTAAATTTTTGGGGGGTCTGTTTCACAAGAAAAAATATTTTAGTAATTTATTAATAAGTATTCAACTAGGGGGGATAATATGTGTATATATATTGGATCTTTTTTTTTCTTCTTTAATGCACTTTTTAAAAATGTGTTCTGTGTGTTTTCGTTTTTGGAGTTTTGTACTTTAAGTTTTCTCAACTAAAATAAAAATGGGGGGGGGGAAGAAATTCTTGCATATATATATATTCAAGTCTTAATAAGATATATTCTAGTCTTAATAAGATTTTTGTAGCAAAGCACTGCCAAATTAGCATTACAAAAAGGCTTACCTGAAGTATCTAAGCCTCTGAGTTGCCCGTGAATACGATGAATATTAAGTTTAGCTGCAATTTCTTTTCCTTTTTCTGCTCCAGCATTTGATCGTAGAGAGCCAGAGGATTGGGGCTGCATTTTATTGGAATGGACATACTTCTCAAAAGTTACAGAACCTCTCCTAGTTTCTGCACTGTTTGTATTCTCTTCAACCACACCTCTTTTAATTAAAAAAGATAAATATTTGAGACATCTCAGGAAATGCAGTTTCTTGTATCAGTAATTTAAATACTGTTTGCTAACAAAATGTTTTTATTAATACATATGCATAGCTGAAGGCATGTTACTCATTTATATTATAAATCTGCCCGGTATTATTTAACAAAAAGATTTTTAAAAATGTATTATACAGACCAAATCTGGACTACAGGTTTGGAGATGAAGAAGAATCCCAAAGCAATGATTTTGTCACAATGTTAAATCTTCTATTAAAAATGTAACTAAGGTATGACTTATTTAAAACATTGCCTTACCTGTTCATACGGACTTGTGTGGCAATCCTGTCAAAGCACAAAGCCACTAAAGAAACATGAGTTACATTTTTGGCTGTGGCTGTCCCCGATGATTCTTCAATTGATGCTTGAAGTAAGCATAAATTTACCTAGAAAAGTTATCCCATAGATTTAAGAAGAGACATACAAATCAAGTGTTTTTATTTCATTCAACAAATGTTTTTCAAAATTTCATGAAAGCAGGAGCATTACTTTATCTAAAGAGATGTTATCAACATTCATGTTGCACATTTTGCCATTGAATTAGGATAAGTACAATTGATATATTATGGGAGATTTATATATTATTGAAAGTACAACTATTATTTGGAAAAAAACATCCTCAGCATTCTGTGTTCAATTATGCTCAGCCATGAAATTCTTTTCTACACTGTTGCATGGAACCAGTATGGCCCTATTCTTTACTAGAAATAAAATGTTCCTGACTCATCGATATTTTCTTTATTTAGTCATAAACATCTTGAATCTTTGTAAGTGCTACTTTGGACCACTAGTACCTTGACGTAATAATCATTTTCCTGCATTTGCAATTGGCTAAATGAACCAGTAATTTAGCTGTTGTTCCAACTAATACATTATGTGGTACAGGTAGTCCTTGACTAACAACAGTTCATTTAGTGACCATTGAAAATTACAATGGCACTGAAAAAGTGACTTATGACTGTTTTTCACAGTTATAACCATTACAGCATTCCCATGATCATGTGATCAAAATTTAGGTGCTTGGCAGCTGGTTCATATTTATGCTATATCCCAAGGTCATGTGATCATCTTTTGCAACCTTCTGATAAGCAAAGTCAATGGGGAACCAGATTCACTTAACAAACAGGTTACTAACTTATCAGCTGCAGTGATTCACTTAACAATTTAGGCAAGAAAGGTCGTAAAACAGTGCAAAACTCACGTAACAGATGTCTCATTTAACAAAAGAAATTTTGGGCTCAATTGTGGTAGTAAGATGAGGACTATCTGTATTTCAGCTTGAATTTTTGTAGACAATGAAGGAATCCATACCGAGGCTGATTACCATTTTCCCACTGGCCAGTTTTGGCATTGACACAGCTAGTACAATTACAATGGTTATGATACATAGCTTCAAATAATTTCATGCCCATGCTTTTCTTCAACATATTAATGTTCTTCTCTTAGGATCCAGACTAGATAGTCATCTTTTTAAATAGTGAAGATACCAGAAACCTAGATCCTTCACCTAGCCCAAATCTGCACAAAATGATGTTTTGCTTCTTCCAACCTGTTTATATTCAAGACAATTCTTGCTCCAGTGCATTTTTCAAGGCTACTCGGTCAAACTGTTAATTACCTTGGGTACTGTAACATTGGCTTGTAGGCCTTTAATAGTCACATTATCTTGTTTGAGAGAAACATTGGCTTGTGTCTTTACTTGAGTTGTTCCAGTAGCCGGAGTTTCAATTTTTGTTCCTCTCACATCCTGTTTAGAAGATAGCTTTAAAAGAGAAGAACAAGTAGTACACACTGCAATTAAGATTTAAAGGAAATATGTTTAACTGTTTTGGATCAAGTGTTTTATTTGGCCTAGGACTGAAGTGCCTTGTTCCAAAAAGTAGGCAAGGGAACAATAAAATATAAAAGGACTTTAATTTAATTTAAAGTTACAGTTCTACTGCTTCAAAATAGCATCATGTCTTTTCTTCCACCCTTTCATCCAATATCAATAGAAATAAGCACCACCAGATATACTCCAAATTCAAGAAGTCCTAATTCTTTTAGGCAATAGAATATTTTAAATGTAATTCCATAAATCTTCCATTTTGTTTCATATTCTCTCCCCACCATCCCTTTTCTCTCTGGAACCCACATATTATTTTTGACTCTTTCTCCATTTTGGCAGTTAAGTTTTTGGCAATAAGAGAGAGAATGATGAGAACTGAATTTTCAAGCAAATAATTTTTCTTTTCTTACACAAGTAAAGAAAAATAAATATTTTTTTCTTTGCTTATGTACTATAGCAGTGATAGCTAACCTTTTTGATGTTGCGTGCCAAAAGCAGGGGGAGCACGGCGAGGTCGTCCACATGTGTGCCCACACCCATAATTCAATGCACCCCAGCCCTGCACATGCGCCCTCCCACTTTTACCAGATGATGGCACAGTGGGCCCAGTAGGCCTGTTTTTCACCCTCCCCAGGCTCTAGAGGCTTTCTAGGAGCCTGGGGAGGGTGAAAACGGCCTTCCCCACTCCCCCGGAGGCCCTCCGGAGGCCGGAAACAGCCCATTTCCCAACTTCTGGTAGGACTAAAAGGCCTAAAAATCAGGTGGCCGGTGCACACATGCACGCTGGAGTTGAGCTACGGCAATGCTCGCGTGCCCAATGATACAGCTCCATGTGCCACCTGTGGCACCCATGCCATAGGTTCGCCATCACGGTACTATAGCATATACTTATTTATAAAAAATAAATGGAGTAAATATAACGTATTCCTCTTCCACCCCATCTCCTGAAGCAAGGCTTTACTTTCCTTCTCATCTATCTTTGAGGACTAAATATACAATATGATTATTCTGTTGTTGTTTAGTAAGCCAAATAAGAAAAAAAAAGCCAAAGCACATTTAGGGAAGGCAACAAGCTGTATGGAAATCATAAACCTTTGCCATAATAAGAAATTTAATTAGATAATTATACATACATTTTCTGAAAATGTTGTTTTTCTATTCTGGACAGCTTCTCTGAGAACCTTACAATGCAAATCATCCACAATGGCTGCTGCATGACGTGTGCTTGCACAGTGCACCATTGCTTCTATATACCTATAGGAAAAGTTATTCCAAAATATATGTTGAAAGCAGGTTTCAAACAAATTTTTATCTACTTGTCTCTTTATAAAAGGCTTGAGAAAAATATAGCCAAATTAACTTATGTCTAAAACTTTAAAGATATTTATAATAAATGCATCTGTAAAATTTATTTTTTGAAATGATTACATTTGTACATGTGGTAGCACAGTGGTTAGAATGCAGTACTGCAGGTTACTTCTGCTGATTGCCAGCTGCCAGCAGTTCAGCAATTCGATCCTGACTGGCTCAAGGTTGACTTAGCCTTCCATCCTTCCGAGGTCGGTAAAATGAGGACCCAGATTGTTGGGGACAATATGCTGACTCTGTAAACTGCTTAGAGAGGGCGTAAAGCACTGTGAAGCAGTATATAAGTCTAAGTGCTATTGCTATTAAGTTTTCTTCATAAGCTAAAAATTCTGTTTTAAATTTCAATGTTTTAATATTTTTAAACTTCTAACAGTCTATATTGTTATTAATAATCTGTAAGCCACCCAGATTCACTTGATAGCTAGATGGGTAACATATACATTTAATAAATAAATAAGCAGGTAGCAGAAATTTTAGGATCTGACAATATAGGGAAGCCCAATAGTTTTATTTATTATTAAATTTGTCCGCTGCCTGATCTCCCAATGGCTTTGGTAGCTCGCATGAAAAACATTTAAAAAAACATTAAAAAGTTAATTTGTGAAAACAAAATTATATCAATCAATGAACTAGTATAATCCAAAATGCCAATTCCTTTGTTTTATTAAATTATACTCGGTATTCTTTTGTTCCTCTTAACCTTAACCAATCATAGAAAATTTTTAAAAAGATTATATGTGTTAGGACATCAAATCAGTTTGGGATTTATTAATGTGTACCACATTAATAAGGGGAGGACGCATTGACTCAATGGTTAAAGATGCTGAGCTGGTTGGCTAGAATGCTGACAGACAAGGTTCAAAATGCAAATGCCACTTGACAAGGTGAACTGCCTACCTAGCAGTTCAAAAGCATGCAAATGCAAGTACATAAATAGGTACCACTTCAGTGGGAGGCTAATAGCGTTTCATGTGCCTTGGCGCATAGTCTCTGTGCCTACATGACCATAGAAATGTCTTCGGACAATAGCTCCCTTGGTAAGAAACAGAGATGAGCACCAACCCATAGAGTCAAAAATGACTGGACAGGGGAAACCTTTTCCACAATTTTGCTACTATACAACTAACATTTTCTAAACAGAATTGGTTTTTAGATTCTGAATGGCCACCTGGCCAGAAAATAGCTTTCTGTCTGTCTATACTTGATTAAGGAGCTCAAGTATATTTAAGCTAGTCTCTTTCTGTTACTTCAACTTATCTTACATTGCTGATACTTTCGAGGAAGAAAATAATAGGAGCTTTTGGAGAAAAGGCAGGATAAAAATGAAAAAAAAATGAAGAAATGTTTTTCCATGTAATGGCTTGGTTTTTTTCCCTAGTATCTACCTAGAATAAGCTCTTTGCTAGAAGTTCAAGTACAGCCATAATAATGGTTTTGTTTGGCCTATAAGTACCGGTATAAGACAGGAGCTCAAGAAAGTTTAAATGTGATCACATTTCATTTTAGCCACATAATGGCAAATTGGTGAAGTAGGTTGGGCTAAAAGAGGCTGGGTGACATCAAAGTCACATAGTAAGTTTCCATAACTTACATGAACATTTGTGATCTTATTTTGGAGGGGGGTCCGGACCTGGCAGGAATTACGGAGACCCGGTTGGGCCAGGAGGGGGGTTCCCCCTCGTAGAAATGTGTCCACTAGGTTTCCGTGCACTTCATCAGCCGAGGGCTCAGGGGAGGGGCGGTGATTATTAGGGAAAGTCTTTGTCCGAGGGAGACCACTGTTCCTCAGATAGCCGGATGTGAGTCCCTGTTTGTGAAGTGGGGTCGTGGGGTGTAGATGGGCTTGCTGACTGCGTACCTGGCTCCTGCCATGTGGCGGGGAACCTGCCCAAGCTACTCGACGTTATTGCCGGGGTGGCGGTTGACACCCCCAGACTTATTGTCATGGCGGATTTCAACCTACCATCCACCAGCGAGGCGTCAGAGGTGGCTAAGGAGTTCATGGCTTCCATGGCGGCCATGGACCTGACCCAGTTAGTTCAAGGCCCCACTCACACAGGGGGACACACCCTGGACTTGATTTTCGTCTCTGGTCAGTGGTTGAATGATCTTGGTAGAGGGGACCTAGACATTAAACCTTTGTCATGGACAGATCATTCACTCCTTCACTTGGACTTTCCAATCTAGATGGTTCCGTCCCAGGCGCCTGATGGATCCCGAAAGGTTCCTGACGGAGCTTGGGCCGTTTCCTGAGTCTCTGGCACACGACTCGACTGAAGACCTGGTGGCCACCTGGAATAGTGCGGCTGCTGGGGCCTTGGACCGCATCGTGCCTTTGCGGCCTGGATCCAGGGGATCATAAATGCTTCTTTGAGTGAGGGTGCCTTTCCCGCCGCCTTGAAAGAGGCGGTAGTGAGGCCCCTCCTCAAGAAGCCATCCCTGGACCCGGTTATTTTAGCTAATTATCGTTCAGTCTCCAACCTTCGCTTTGTGGCAAAGGTTGTTGAGAGTATAGTGGCATGACAACTTCCCCAGTACCTGGATGAAGCTACTTATCTGGACCCATACCGGTTGGGCTTCAGGCAGGGGTACAGCACGGAAACGGCATTGGTCGCGTTGGTGGATGATCTCTGGAGGGCTCGGGACAGGGGTTGCTCCTCTGTCTTGGTCCTATTAGATCTCTCAGCGGCTTTTGATACCATCGACCATGGTATCATGCTGCAGCGGTTGAGGGGATTGGGAACGGTGGTTCTCCTCCTTCCTCTCCGATTGCTCGCAGTTTGTGTTGACAGGGGGGCAGAGGTCGACCTCGAGACACCTCGATTGGGGGGTGCCGCAAGGGTCGGTCCTCTCGCCCTTTCTGTTCAACATTTATGTGAAGCCGCTGGGTGAGATCATCCGTGGTTTTGGGGTGAGAGTCCAGTACGCTGATGACACTCAGCCATACATCTCCATCCCAGACCACACCAACAATGCCCTTGATGTGATGTCCCGCTGCCTGGAGGCCGTGCGGGTCTGGATGGGGAGAAATAGGCTCAGACTCAACCCTTCCAAGACCGAGTGGCTGTGGCTTCTGGCGCCCAGATATAGTCAGCTGGCGCCGCTGACTATTGGGGGTGAATCTCTGCGCCCTACAGAGAGGGCTCGCAATCTGGGCATCCTCCTGGATGCACGGCTGTCTTTAGAAGAGCACATGATGGCGGTGGCCAGGGGGGCTTTTTATCAGATTCACCTGATCCACCAGTTGCAACCCTTTCTGGATCGGGACGCTTTGCGCACGGTCACTCATGCCCTTGTCACCGGCTGGACTATTGTAATGCTCTCTACATGGGGCACTCGGAGGCTCCAACTGGTCCAGAATGCAGCCGCGTGGGTAGTTATGGGCGCGACCTCTCCTGTGTGAGCTGCACTGACTCCCAGTGGTCTTCCGGGTGCGATTCAAGGTGTTGGTTACCACCTTTAAAGCGCTCCATGGCTTAGGGCTGGGGTACCTCCGAGACCAACTTCTGCCACCAGTAGCCTCCCACCAGCCAGTTCGCTCCCACAGAGAGCGGCTCCTCAGGGTGCCATCAGCCAAGTTATGTTGGCTGGCGATACCCAGGGGGAGTGCCTTCTCTGTGGGTGCTCCTGCCCTTTGGAATGAACTGCCCCCGGAAATACATAAGATTTCTGATCTCCGTGTATTTTGCTGCGCTTTTAAAACCCTACTGTTCCGCCAGACTAGGCTATCCTTGTGAATGATTTTAAATTGGGTACTTTAATTGGGTTTTAATTCTGAGCCAAAATTGTTTATTACTTTTAATTGGTTTTTAAATCGATGTAAATATATTATGTTTTAATTGGCTGTACACTGCCCCGAGTCCTTCGGGAGGAGGACGGTATAGAAATTAAATTATAAATAAATAAAATAAATAAATGAACATGTGTCTCTTTACTATCATACTGGCTTATATGGCCATACATTTCCAGTAATGCAAGGAGAAGAGAGATAAGAAGACATAGCACATGAGGCTGCGGGGAGGAAAATATTGAAAAGACTCTTTATTCATATCTGTTTCAGACAACATATACTTGTACTGTCCCAGGCCAAGAAGAAATGTGACAACCATATTTTGTGCATATAGCTCTTGAAACTAAGAAATACCTGTCTAAAACTTCTGCTACAAGAGGACTAAGAACTATATCCACAGTTCCTTTTACTTCAACAATAGCTGTTGTTCTGGTCTGACAAACTGGATGATCAAGAGTCCATTCCTCTGTTATTGTTTCATCATCTGTGTTATCTAGGATTTTCTTTTCCAAAGGAGTATATGGAGTGCTAAATAAATAAGTGGAAAACAAAATATTAAAATTTTAATTGTATCTTTTTGCTGATTACTTGCCACAATAGAATTTATTGGAAAAGATTATTTACCTAACCATCTTTTCAGGATAATATGATTTACTTATGATAAGTGCAATAAATGAAGAAAATGTAAATTTCCTAATTTGAAAAGTAATAAGCGTTCACACACAAAAACAACGTAATAACACAGAGCAGTATCCAGAAGACAATAGAACTGAGCATTGAATAGATGCTTTCTCAAGTTACTGGTTTGAACTAATTTTAAATGTATTTTTCTATCTGTAGTTTAATTTTATTTTTTTTACAAAAACATAAAATGTATCCTACCAGTTCAGAGCAATAGAATCAGAGATATAAATGCATTATCTAATATTATATTTACAAGACATAACCTCCAATAAGACGGTTTGGTATAAGAAGGTGGTAGACATTATATTTCTACAATTATTATGAAAACCAAGCTTCAAATACTAGAATATCTTAAATGATAAAAATTTCTGGCATCAAATAAATGTCACACTTTTTGAAATAGATGTTGGTTCATCACTGTAAACAAACTGTATATAATGAAGACCTCTTAATCAACAATAAATAAAAATATATCCAAATGATTATATGGATTACATTTAAATGATTAAACAGGAATTCATCAGTTTTTTGCCTGCCAAAGACATTTTAAAGCAAGGTGTTTTTCTTAAGCATAGTACCGAAACTATTTGACATGCACAGGAAATATAAAACAGTGTTCATAAATACTTTTCATCACGTTTGTGCTATCCTTAGCAAGCTGCAGCTTACTATACATTTCATCATATCAATTAAGTCTTACAGCATAAGCCTCATAATTTCTTAGACGTTGTTTTATGAATTTAACTTTCCTTTAAAAACTTGAAAAGCTTACTTTTCAAACTTTTCAAAAAAGCTAGTCTAATAAATATTATTGAATCTGAAAAATGTTCAGAATAGTCAGAAAACAAATTCAGCTTATAAAAATCAGCAACCTAGAAGCTACTTCTATAGTGTGAAACTCAGTGCAAATAAATATGAGCAGCATTTCATTATCTTTTGACAGGAACAATTGTAGTATAAGATACAAATATTCAGCAACACTGAAGGGGACTGTTACTTACACACACACACTCCGAATATTTGTATCTTATACAATTGTTCCTGTCAAAAGATAATGAAATGCTGAAAATACACACACACACACACACACACACAAAATGTGGAACAAAACTTTATAGACACCACCTTTGTAATATGTAAAAAGGAGAATTTAACTTTCAACATATTACAAATGCATCATAACTTGTTACTCACTTAGAAGTTGATCCTGTAAGCTGCATGCCTCGATCCAGTAGAGCATTAGCTTTAAGACCTTGTTTAACAATCTGGAAAAAATAATATGCGATTTGAGAGCTTTCAAAATGAATTCCTAATTCAAACAGATTTTACTATGCTAAATTCCAAATGAGTAAATTCACTCATTTGGAAACAGAATTTTTTTTCTATATTTTTTTAACATTTATTTCAAAAATTCACCATTAAGGATTCAGTGAAATTATAAATTATTTTAAATGCATTATTTACAATTTATTTGTGATGGGAAATTCTAGAAGAAACAAATTATCTAGATCCTTTTTAATTTCATTCAGGCCTAGTTATGAAATAGAAATGGCACTAATCACTCTGGTTCATAACCTTTCTCAAGATATAGATGGGAGGGAATCCACTCTTTTGATCCTATTGGACTTTTTGTTAGCGCATTGTATAATTGATCATAATATTCTTTACGATTGACTGAAAAGACTGAAAAGACTCTTTTGGAATGGTTCCACTCCTATATCCCTGGATGATTCTAGTCAGTTATCGTAACATAAAACCACTGAAATACATGAAAATGCCAATGTGAAGTCCTTCAGCAATCAGGATTGTCTCTGAAGTGGTTCAACGTTTATATGATAATGCTGGGAGAAGTTATCTGTTGGTTTGGGGTGAGGCATGCTGATGACATTCAATTATAAGCTGATATCCCAGCCTGAGCTGCAAACAATATGGAAATCCTACGCTAATCTGGAAACGGTTATGATCTATATGGAGTGAAAGAACCTTGAAATTAAATCCTACCAAGAGAACATTAACACTTCTCAATAAGCATTTGAAGAATGCAGTGACACAATCCCAAGTACTTACTCTGAACAGGATTATACTCCTCACAAAGGGGTGAGGGTTCTCATGGACTTTTTGTTCCTATTCAGTAAGTAGGCTGGGGAGGGGGGGAGGGCTTTTGCCCAGCTCTGGCTGGTGTGCCAAATGCAACTCTACCAGAATCATAATACTCTGATACGCTTTGATCATTGTCCAATTGAACTGCAGTAACATGGGGATGCATTTGGAAATCTGATAAACTGTAACTAATATAAAATTATTAACAGTGGGATAAGAAATAATATCAATGTTAAAGCAACTGTATCAGTTGAGACTAAGCTTCCAAGTGTTGGTCATGATACAGAAGAAAGAAAGATCAGGCAAAGTCTTGCCAGAATTGACTCTGCTCTACATCTAGAGAAGGCATGTTAAGAATTCCTTCCCCACAAGCAGTGCATGTAAGATAGAAATGATGACTACAGAAAAATTATGAACAACTCACTCCTACCAGTACATGCCGACTTTCCTCATTTATCAGCTAGAAGACTCAAATCAAGGAAGCCCCCACTTGCACTTGCATAATATCTGTCCAACAACTTTGATTCCCAATGAAAAGCCAAATGGGTCGCTGAATACCCAGACATAAGAAGATATCTAAATGACCCCACAAAAAAGGTGCCAGGCTTTGAGTTACTATGCCAGCAATGGACAATCCTGAATAGGATTTGCACCTCCCACGCAATCTGCTGCGTCTCTCTGTATAAAGTATAAATGGGGCATAGTATCCTCCCTTCAGCGTGACTGCGGGATCCCACATCAAACTGTATATCACATCACATGGTTAGATGGTCTAGACATTGGTATTTGAACATTGATCTTTTTAACATTTTATTTTATTGTTTTTTACTAATCTAGATGAAATGTTATATATATTGCTAATTCATATGTGATATGCCATATGATAACAGATAAACAGACAGACAGACAGGATGACAGGTTTCTGTGGGATAGCCCCCCCCCCTTTGAAATACCTTTCCCTAAAAATATGTAGCATCCACCGTTAATGTGGGTGTTAAAGCAGATGATTGGACTAGAAGACCTCCAAGATTCCTTCCACCTCTACTATTCTGTTATGTTTCAAAAACAAGTAAACATTTGTGTTACTATAGTAAGCTATAGCTCCCCCCAGGTAATCTGAATTAGGACTACCATAAGTAATTGATAGGGGTTTTTTTACTGTTGATTTTTTTCCATTTTGTTTTTGCACATACATGCAGACAGGTAGCTCAACAAATAAATACATTGTGATTTTTACCTTAAAACTTGGAACAGAAAGCTGCTCAAAATATGAGGAACTTTCTTCACTAGTTGGAGTGTCAAGATCTAATGGCCTATGTAAAGATGATTTGGAGGTCCTTTTATTTGTTGGATGTTTTATTGACCAGTTAATCACTTGGTACTGAGTGAGGTAGCTTTGGTAGCAGTTCATTAAAGGCTGCTGGGAAGTGATTTGTTCATTCTCAGGAGCCTTCTCAGTTTCTATGATATATATATGTTCAACAAGATCATCCTCTCCTCCTAAAGCAGAGACAAACGAAGCTTGCGAGGGATGCATTTTTATTGGTACAGTTTTTGTATCTTGACTAGTTTCTCCCTGAAAGGTAGTAGTAAGTGGTCCTTCTACACTGTGATACATTGATCCCCTCCCATAATCAATTTGTTTGGCTTGTTTTCTCTTCTTTTTCCTCCCAGGATAGGTTCCTGGGCCTTCATCACTACTGATAGGTTCAAAGTCCTCAGCAGCTGAGAAGTAGGCTTCACTATCAGCCATTGACATGCTGGAGTCCATAGAGCGATACTGATGAAATGAATTTGAGTCTGCAGAAGGTGTATAAGGAAAAGAACCAAAACTTCTTCTCTGCTTTGGAGAATCTAAGACATTTTCATCACTACGGGAAACATCACTGCTGAACTGTACACCAACTGGAACAGGCTGCTTATCACCGTAGAAAGCTGCAGTAAGACTTTTGGTGCTTCCAAGTCGACCAGAACATACTGACTCTTGCCGTTTCAAAGGAGATCTAAGAGGAGATTGTCCAACAGGCTTTTCTTGTAGATTAGGAGATACTGGGCTATTTGCTGATCCTTCTGCTACACTACTAGAAAAAAAAATATTCACAGTGATGCAAACTGCACAGAATTCAATATCAATAACATTTATCCAGGGTTGACATAGAAACTGTGATTGTAGATTTCTTTGAAACACAACAAAAGAGCAAAGGTTTTCACAGTTACTTTAATCCCAATTATTGGATATATATATATATATATGTAAAGAAAGAAGCAGACATCCTGCGAGCTCCAGAGCTTAAAATTTTAAAATAACTAAAATTTTATTTTACTAAGCTTTCGTCAGCCATCTGCTGACATCGTCAGAGTATTAAACTACCATTACAGAGATCTCTGCCTTTATATGCCATTAATCAATTTGGCCATTGCACGTGTAATAGGCCCTTCCAGCCATCTCCCACTTAGCTGAGTAATTAGCTGAGTTGTTTTTGCTGTCATCATGCTGGATGATGGAGGCTTAATTTCTACTGTTTCCTCCCTCCTAGCTTGCTTATCAGAGGGGGATGATGTTAGTCTGTCAACTATTGCAATTTGCTGCCTTGTCCGTGACCTTGTGGTCGGCCAGGTTCGTTTCTCATTAATCCTATCTGTTACAGTTTGAGACAGCCCTGCCGGGTTGCTCTGTGTTTGGTCAGGACTGACTATGCCTTCGCAATCTGCATGCTCAAAGGTGGGGGGGGGGGGGGGCGTACCATTGGTCCCTGCTCACTGATGGAAAGCCGTCTCTGCTCATCCTGCAGGGTCTTTCCTGGTGTCTCAAAGCCTGGTAGACTGGTGGCAGTTCGATATGCCTGTTGATGGAATTGTAACCAGGCTTCTTTTAGTAAGCGTCCTCCTTTAGTCCTATCATGGGCAATAACCTCAGTTTCTTGAAAATCAAATGTGTGGTTGTGCTCCTTCATATGCATCTAGATCTGGGAGTGCTGTTCTTTGCGTCGGACAGCCAATTTATGTTCATGCACTCTGGTCCGTAACCACTTGGCCATTTCCCCTACGTAATTGCTTGCACAATTACTACAGTTGATACGGTAAACTATTGAAGAGGTCTCCTCCTTGGGTAATGCTTCCTTTGGGCGCATCATTCTCATTCTCAGTGTCTGGTTTGGCTTATGTGCCACTTTGACTCCGTGTGCCGAGAGGATACGTGCAGCAGTTTCAGATACTCTCTGTACATATGGGAGCACCCTCCACGTAGCAGTTCCACTGGCACCTTCAATAGGCTGGCGAACCCTAGGTGTAGCACACCTTCGGATAAAGTCCATTGAATATCCGTTGAGCTTGCAGACCTGATAAAGATATGCCCGCTCCTTGGCTTTAGCTGCTGGTGTACTACAATGAGTGTCTATCCTACTGAACAATGCCCGAATACAACTGATTTTATGTGCCATGGGGTGATTGCTCTCACTATAACGATGTCAGCAGATGGCTGACGAAAGCTTAGTAAAATAAAATTTTAATTATTTTAAAATTTTAAGTTCTGGAGCTCGGGTATTTGTATGTAGGTCTTTGGTTGTTCGGATTTTCTCCCGCGTAAAATTGGAAGTACCTTGGCGATGTTTCGATGAAGTCTCATTCATCATCTTCCAGCTGGTGTCTGAACCAACTTCTTCCCTAGTCCAACACCTTAAAGCCACAGGACATGAAATTGATTTTAAAAAAACCAGAACTATCGCTAAAACTGAACACTTTAACAATAGAATAATCAGAGAAGCCATCGAGATAGAAAAATGTCCCCACAGCATGAATAAAAGAGATGATACCTCCCGCCTACCAGCCATCTGGAAACTCGCCCTTATTGACAAACGAATCCCAAACACAAAGAATAACACCAGACCCACACTCATGAAAACCACACAGGACGTCACCTCCACACATCCGCGCAAAAAGCAAGCACAAACCCACACTGATGATAGGGCATGACCACAAACCAGAAGCCAGACCACCGCTGCATCATTAACCACTTTAAACCCCTCCAATCCATACATGAAGCAAACTAACACACTCCATGAAGATGTGGCACGACCATGAATGTGGAGCCAAACAACAGCAATGCAGGTCACGAGTTCTCCCTGCAACTCAGACCAACCTGAGCACAGCCAAGCCCCCACCCTATCAGAACACACCCCCAGCCAATCAGAGCACAGCCAACCCTCCAGCCAAACAGAGCACAGCCAAGCCCTCTCCCAATCAGAACACACCTCCACCCAATCAGAACACAGCCATGCTCCCACCCAATCAGTTCATACCCCCATTGGCAGTTGAAAAGAAGAAACAACCACGATCACACATTGCTCCTAGAAGCACAAGGCTGAAGACACTAGCCTGAAGATGATGAATGAGACTTCGTCAAAATGTCGCCAAGGTACTTCCAATTTTACGAGGGAGAAAATCCGAATAACCAAAGACATTATGTGTGTGTGTGTGTGTGTGTGTGTGTGTGTGTGTGTGTGTAATAATTATAATATAATTATAATATCATATCATATCATATCATATCATAATATAATATAATATATATATTCTATTAGCTGAGGCTAATAGAAACCCACTTCTATTAGCCTTAGCCACCATGGTCAGTGATTAGAACTGCAGTTAAATAACCTCCAAAAAGTCATTGGCTCCCCATACTTTCTCTAGAAGTAAGCAACATGGCCCCCTACTTTGTTTTTCAATTCTCCCAAATCCCAAGCAGCATAATTTAACAATAGAGGGTTTACTCAAATAAAGCAAACAACAAATATTTGAAAAAAGCACATAAACGCGATAATTCCATAGTGGAATAAGATGTTATTGAGAAGTAAATCTCACCTTCCATGAGCATCTTCTTTTTTTGAACCTGTCAAAAGCGCCTTTTGTCCTAAGTGGTCTTCCATGGCAGATGAAGGACTTTCCCGATCACCTGCAAGCAAGGGAAGCGCAGCACTAGAACTACTATTCTCCTCTGAAGATGATGAAGAACTATGAGATCGCAGAGGTACTTGCAAATTTAATTGCTGGGATTTTCTTCCAGATTCTGTACCTACAGTTCGGCATTCCCATTCTTTTGTCTTTACACCATTTGCCTTACCTAAAAACAATTATATATTTTGTGCTAAATTTATGAATATTAAAGATACCAATATTTTTTCTTGGTTTTTTTTTTAAATAAATGAATAAATACATAGCATATTCTTTTAAGAGATACTAAGAAGTGTGACAGCCATTAGCAAACCAGCCTGGTTTTTAAAGTAGAATATTTTTAATCATGAATTTTCCCATAACTCTAATTGCATGTTTTAAACAGTATGTATTTGTGTGAGCGAAAGTTTGTACTCAGTATCACTTTTTCTGCAATACTTCTGTTAAATGCATGAGTTCTTTAACTTGAATACGTGTATTCAAAATATGCTAATGTTTAATTCACAGTAAACTTTTACATGTTTACAGATAAGAGACAGACAGACGCAAATCTTTTACCATCTGGAATTTTCGGAAGTTCTTTAGTAATAATCCATTCTCCAGGTTGCAGTAAAGATTGCCCATAAAACATATCTGATTCTGCACTTGCATTTGAAAAAGCAGAGCTACTTGATGGTGTCAATTCTTCAAACTTGAAGAAGTCTAATCCTGACCCAGGGCCACCAAAAAAACGACAGCCACCAAGGCAACCACATTTGTTCTTGCTTCTTTTATTCTTTATATTATCATCTGGCCATAAAAACCATAGTCTAGTAGAAAAAGAAGGAGGTCATTGAAATACATGGAGTGAAAGTATTGTTAAGAGATTTCTACGGTAACCATTATTAATGACATTATCTATAACATACATCCACTCAGACTCCTCACCAATGCCTAAACCTATATGAAGCAGGAATGGAGTTGTTTTAGAAATACAGATGGTCCTCACTTAAGAATCACAATTGGGCCTGGACTTTTAATCATCAAGTCATTACAGTTGGTAAGCAGGTCACCATTTGACCTGACTCAATTTTACAACCATTTTTACAAAAGTCTTAAAGTGAGTCATTGTGACTGTTAAGTGAGTTATGTGGTAATTATGCAAATCCAGTCTATCCAATGAGTGTTTTTCCCCCATTTCCTGATGGAAAATGACAAAAAATGTTGTAAGTTAGTCACATGACCATGGGATGTTGCAACCAGTTGTAAATGCAAGCTGGTTGCAAAGCACCCAAACTTCAAAGTTCTAAGTAATTATTATTTTTTTAGTGTTTTGTAAATTCGAATGGACTTCAAGCAATTGGTCATTAAGAGAAAACTCTCTGTACCTCATTTTAAAAAATTAATTTTCATTACAGATAACTGGGTCAAGCAAACAAGTCTTTTCTATTCCATTCTGACCATCTATTCTAATTCTGCATCCTTCATAAAATACATGGAACCTGGCTCAGATACTAAAATGGAAGTCGGCTATTTCAAAAGTCGAACACAGTTCATTGTGGAAGCATCAGATTAGTCATAAGTTTCTACAATTGTGTAGGACATGGGGAGATTTCCTATTCTCTTTTTCCTATTACAATGTTTTGCAATGGTGAGACAAAGGTGAGAAGAGTTTGTTTCAACAGTGATTTCTATTCATTCAACAGTAGCAACAACCCAAATCCTCCAAAACAAATGTATTCAGTTTTTGGAAAATAAATGTTGGAGATACAACATTCTAAATAGATTTTATTTTCCAGAAATAGATTTAAAAGATGTGATCATATTATAAAATAAATATATAAAATTCTGCTACTGTTAAGAGTTTTCAACTTCAAAAAATGTCAGATTGTTATCATTAGATTATAATGAAACTATATTAAAACATTGCTAATAACGAATATTTTTAAAAATAATTCATACACATAGATACATATAGATACACACATGCATAATAACAACAAAAATTCTGGAATCTATTTTGTGCCTCAAACATTTATAAAACTTTTACATTTTTGGAGAATCTAACATGAATGTTCATTTTTTTATTAACTTATTACTAACCTATTTTTTTTACTTGTTTTTCTTACCTCTTTGTTCTGCTATCATGAATTTCCAAAAAATGTCTCTGTGCTTCATGCTTTGAATGGCGGTCTGCTGCTAAAGCAACATCAGCAGTGATAAGGCCAAAATTGATTGATCCTGCTTCTAGCCAATATGCCCTCCGTAGTATCGCAGGTTGAAGACTAGTTCGGCAGTTATTTGCTTGTTCAATATACTGTCGTATTTGGAAGTCTTGAATGGCAGCACTTATACCTTCACCAACTGACTGATTGTGGAGATTGCAACTAGCGATGCGCACAGCACCCATCTAAATATCAAATTCAAGTAAAAGTTCAGGAGAAATCCTAGAAGAGTACCAACTCAAATTACTATAGGATATTTACTCCCTAGTAATAAAAATGTGATGATTCTAAATTTCTTATTTACAAGTTGTAATAAAATTGTTAATATTAAGATGGTAATTCAAACTGTAAGTAGGCTTGATACCTATGAAATCATACTTAGCTAATAAATCAAACTATATGAAGATCAGTATGTTTCTGCAATAAATGTGAGTGTATATGTGCGTAATCCACAAATTTGTTTCTCAAATTAGACATAAATGTTAATAATTATGTTTATTAAAAATCAAATTGTTATAGCCTATGCCAAAGATCTCCAAAATTAGTTCTATAATAATGTTTACACATAAGAATAACATTCAAGATAATGAATATATATGCTATAGAAATCGCTTTAAAATCATGCTGAAAATAAATTCTTTTATTTTAAAACACTGACTTTTTCATATTTTGACAAAAAATATCAGAAATTATGATTGTGTGATTATAGAGGGCAGAATTGCAAGATCTGTCATAAACATCATTTGTTCAGCCCATCGTAACTTTGAATAGTGGCTGAATGAATGATTGTAATCTGAGGATTACCTGTATACAAAAATGAAGATGTGAAGTAAGACAAGTACTACTACCTTTATATTTGTAGCACAACCATGCTCAACAACGTGTACATCTGCACCATCTACTGCCAGGCGGATCATAGCATATTTTAATTCATCAGATGTTAGACAAGGGCCAGAAATGCAACTCATCTAAAGGTTTGGGGGGGGGGGGGATAGTAATAAATGTTATCCTTGGCATGTATTCATTTTACTTCAAAAAAAGATGAAGTGATACATTAAGGCTACTGAAGCTGAAAGCATATTGTTTTTCTACAGTCATATAATTATACCAGTAGTATATGAGTATTTCTATATTGTTTAAAGTAAAATAAATACTTTACTGGTCTGATCAAATATTAAGCCTGTAGAAGGCACCAACTCAAAATGTCCTTCAGCTTCACCTCATGAAGCTTCTGCAAATATGCACCAGTCTGACGATAGTAATTTATTTTTAGTCAGGAACATAAAAATATTACTTCTTCTTTAAAACAGATGCTACAAATCAGTATCCTTGCTTTTAAATGTAAACACTACATCTCCTTTCCCACCATTGCAGCCATGTAACAAACCCTTAGAAACCATTTTTCTGTTTAAAAACAGGTCACAATTCTCTCAGCTTCATTTGTTAAATAACTATTTTCTTTTTTTTCTCCAACCTCAGCTAATCTTCCAAAACAAACAGCAGTGCAAAGAAGAATTAGGAACACTGGGAAGAACCCAAAAAGATTAATTTGTTACAGAAAAATGAATTGGAGAACACTTTTAAAAGAGTATAAATCCATAAAGTTTTGATAAATGATACAAGGCAAATCTATTTGCTGACATATGTTTTTTAAAAAGAGTAAAGGAAAGTAAATTGCAGCAATGAAAAAAGATATAGGAGCATATTAAATATTTCCTTAAAATAAAAAAGGAGAGATATCTTGGCAAAGAAGACAGGAAATATGTTGCTGTTTATTGTCAGCATTTTAAGCTTTAAAATTCAATAGTGATAACAATTTTAAAATAAATATAATTTTAATTGTACATAATTAATATTTAAAGTATAATTAAAATTTCAACTGTGATAAACCAGATTAAACCAGAAGGCAAATAGATAAAATAAAATAAAATAAAATGATAAAATAAAATAAAATAAAATAAAATAGGTTGTTCCAGAACAGGTCATTTAGACCAGCGGTCCTCAACATTTCTGGTACCAGGGTCCGGTTTCATAAGAAAAATTTTCTTCCACGGATCAGGGTGGGGGTGCAGATGGTTTTGCACACAACCTAAATCCCAGGCATATGCAAATGAAGCTCTGCTTGCTCACCCGCCACTTGCATTGTCCAGTTTTTAATAGTCCACAAACCTGTACCAGTCGTGGCCCGTGAGTTTTTAGACCAACAACCCAGTTTTTAAATTTAATTGATATTTGTTTCACTTCAAGTTTTTTATCCACATAACTCCAAACA
>WNWU01000007.1:12062287-12117370 GCA_012654045.1 Ptyas mucosa | reverse complement strand
ATTTGCAGTTATGTGGATAAAAAACTTGAAGTGAAACAAATATCAACTTCTAAAATTGGGCACAAAAAACCATATATATATATGATTTTTTGTGCCCAATTTTAGAAGTCAACGTTTAGTGAAATGGATTTGGGGCAAACCCTTGAATAGGGAAAAGAAAAGTCAATATAAAATGCTGGAAATACTGTAGCAAATATAGAAGTTATTGTTTCTGTGAATTGGTTCTATAGTAACTTTTTTCATATTATCATTTCTCCAATCTCATTAATCTTTCAAAAGCATTGCAACAACAGAGAATTATTTACATGTTTATTTATGCAACATATTTTTATGCAGCTACAAGCAAAGTAATTCTTAATGGCTCACATAGTATACAAGATATAAAAATACAAATACAAAAGCACAATGGTACTACAACTGCAGTATAATGTTCTAGACTGTCAGATAAAAACTTGTCTACACCGATAACAGAAGTCAAGGTAAAAAGCATTTGGTCCCTTGTCATAAGTTTAAATATTAAGAACAATATTGTAACATACGCTTCTACAACAAACAGAACTGAAAAAGCAGAATGCCTTGCTAATTTTATATTTATAAGGCATAGCCTCATTAAACCACTGTTCAGAAAGCCAGATTATAGTTTACAAGAAGATGTTACCTTAGCTTCACAAAAACGACGATCAATTCCATGCTGACATATGACGACAGATTTTGGTCTTTCCAGTTGAAATTCACGACATGCCACATGAAATACAAATGTTTGTCCCCATTCAAATAGATATGCAACCTGAAAATAAATAAGGACTATTGACTACACATAAATCAAATATACTCAGAGGAATATGGATCTTTGAAAAGATTACAGTTCTTGGCTTTTGCAACAAATTCTAAACTAAACTAAATTCTATATTTTATAACTAATACAGTGAGCTATATTTCAACAGCAAAAGGGGGTCCTTTGGAAATTAGAAACAGAGCAACTTCCACTAATTTGCAAAAATATGAAGGAAACTTGATGAATAAGACATTACATGAAGCTAACATTTCACAAGATGAAAATCTACTTACTGTATGTGCAATCATTACTTTAATTCTATTGTTTTGTGTTTAGAACTCTGAAAATAGAATGGATGCATTTTCAATCTTTACATTACGCACAAGAAAAAGAATAGAAAATATGGGTAATTCAAAATTAATATTTCTAAAGTGAAGAACACATTTTCCTCTTCCTCCTCTTTCCTGGCTTTCAGGAAATGCCTTAAAACTTGTCTATATCTGCTTGGCATGCCCTGAAGCTGTTGGCTGGAAGTGGCTAATGTTGTAACAGAGAAGCCGCTACCACTTTTCTGCTCCAAACCCATGTTTTTTTAGTTTGTTTTAATCTTTTGTAATTTTAATCTGTTCTATATTTATAATTGTTTTTATATCCATACATTTTATTATGTTGTAAGCTGCTCAGAGTTGCCCCAAACCACAATAAGCAGCATATAAATTTAATAAATAAGTAATAAATGGCAAATAGTGTAAATTGAAAAAGGAAATGGAAAAAAAATAGATATGAAATTAAAGAAAAGGAAAAGATGAAGGTGATTTGATCCTGTAGAGCTGATGGAAGAGAAACAATTGTGTAATTAAAAATGAAAAGGCTAAAAATGTATGCCACAAAGTATGAATTAGTATCATCTATTCAAGACTGTGGAGGGTCCTTGTAAAAGATAATCTCTTAAAAGAATGGATCAAACATGAACATGAGAAAGGATGTGAAATCATCTTGAAACCAAATAAAAAGCATTACATGGAATGCTAATGAGAAATATGAAAAGAATGTTTCATGGAAGGATGAAGTGAGAGAGACTATGGATGAGGATAAAAAACACACAGAAGAGAATGAATGCTCCAAAATGTAGATGGGAAAATGATTCTTTCTTTAAATTTTCTTTATACTTTATATACAAAGAAAAACATAGAACATAGTAAAAAAGAAAAGGCATAGAACATTATAGGAAACAGATAATGCAAGATTTTGATGGAAATAAACATATTGTTGTGGAAATGAGTTAAAAGGCAAAGCAAGGTAAGTACAGAATACTAAATGGAATTAAAACTAAAAAGTAGCTGTTTCCTTCTAAAATTGTACAGCTTCTCTCCTTTGTTTAAGTTGCTAAAAAGTTCTTCATGTCTTCAGGCCCACTCTGAGGCATCTTCTTCCTCTGAATTCAAACATTACATGGGCCTTGCAATAATAATTAACAAAAATGTTAGAATTTACTGAATATGTTTTAATACCCTTAAAAACTTTCCAGAATGTGCAAATTTCTCATGGAATAAGAGTTGAAACTGGAGTTGAATAATCAAGGCTAGTAGTACTTTAAACATGTATGTTATATTTTACTAATTATTTCAGTTTTAAATAGATTCACTTTCAGAAAAAGTTGCATCTTTTTTCTAATTTAGACCAAACAAGTCCTATGTAAACCAAGATCCTAACCTTGATGTTATTTGAAGCAGTCGATTATGAATTCTGAAAATATAGATAAGTATTATGAGACTTTAATATTCACAAATGCATGATTCTAATTTCTTTCAGTCTAAAATTCCTATCTAGATTATTGAACTCCTTTGATTTACACAAATATGTTGCATTTGTAAAGAAAACCACGAAGAATTTATTCTAATTAATTGTTTTTCTATTTCTGTCCTTTAATACATGAAACATATGCTAAAATAGCAATGCACACATTTTAATCTGAAACTTAGTTACAAACCTGTGGAACCGTAACCTTGGCTGTCAGGCTCCCAGTCTGAATATCAATTAACCAGGCATATTCTAAAGTGTCACTATCCACAGGCAAACCTTCTGCTGAAAACATAGCATGGGCACGTAGCTGCAGACCTG
This sequence comes from Ptyas mucosa, assembly GCA_012654045.1. Lineage (NCBI taxonomy): Eukaryota > Metazoa > Chordata > Lepidosauria > Squamata > Colubridae > Ptyas > Ptyas mucosa. The sequence goes on along the minus strand of WNWU01000007.1, from coordinate 12,114,474 downwards.
AAAGGCTTACATGACCCTCTCGAAGTACTTCATCCACAGTAGGTCTCTGTTAAGAAAGCAAGCTGGGTAGGGATTAGTGCTATATAGCTAGTAACCACTAATGCTTTTGTCAGCTTTATATTATTGTCATTATGCCATTTAATATGCAAAGCAATATACAAGCTGTTTATACTTCCTGTTTTGTTTATCAATGAATCAAGTTGGCAAATTATAAAGTCACATGAAACCATGGTTATATACATTTAAAAAAAGTAAATTCAGGGAACTACCTTTGGGTGTATCTGTATAAAATGAACAATAAATGTAACTAAAGCAGGTATATAAATTTATTTTTATTTATTTTATTACATTTTTATACCGCCCTTCTCCTGCAGGACTCAGGGCGGTGAACAGCCAAGAATAAAAAACATCCAATACAAAATTTAAAATTTTTAAAAGAATTAAACAAATTTTGGCCCAAATGTAAAACATTGCAACTAAAATCCATTTACAATTAAAAATGTCTAAGGGGGAGGGGGGGTTATGCCAGCCCAGCTTGATGAAATAGAAAAGTTTTGAGGGCACGGCGAAAAACACGGAGCTCTGGTATCCTACGTATCTCCGGGGGCAGGTCATTCCAGAGAGCTGGTGGTGCCACAGAGAAGGCCCTCCCTCTAGGGGTCGCCAGCCGGCATTGCCTGGCTGACGGCACCCTAGGAGTCCCTCTCTGTGGGAGCAAACCTGCCAGTGGGAGGCTATCGGTGGCAGAAGGTGGTCCCGTAAGTACCCAGGCCCTATGCCATGGAGCGCTTTAAAGGTGGTAACCAACACCAGAAGACCACCAGGAGCCAATGCAGCTATCGCAGGAGAGGTGTCACATGGGAGCGGCCCATCGCTCCCATAATCCCCTGCGTGGCCGCATTCTGCACCAGTTGGAGCCTCCGGGTGCTCCTCAAGGGGAGCCCCATGAGATAAATGGTGTCATTCCACAGAAAAATCATGTTGCTCATGCTGTCACAACATACAAACTAATCTGTTCTTGACAGTGGGAAGATTTTCTAGAACAGGGGTGTCAAACTCGTGTCGTCATGGCGGTATCACATGACATATAGGGACTTTTTCTCCCTTCACTAAACTGGGCAGGGCCACCACATGATGCATCCGGGCCGTGAGTTTGATACCTAGAACAACGATGATTTGATTACAAGGGAACATCGGGAGAAAAATCATTCAAATTGGAATAACTGTAATTGGTTCACAGTGTTAAATGGAGCACTTTAGAGCATGATAAAAAAAAGGTAATTACTTATGTTTACTTTTCCTAGTTATTTAACTAGCTTGGAAAGTAAGTTTAAGTAATATTACCTGATAATTGTCATTCAAGAATATATTCAATGGTGATAATACAAGTTGCAACATAGTTTCCTTATATCCCTTTTTCATCTCAAAACATAATCTTTCCAGAAAACCAGTAGGACATTCTGGGCCATCACTGGTGCAATGCTAAATACAGAATATTAAAATGAGAAATAACCATTTAATTAAATGTTAATAATTCTCAAATTGTTAAATTATGAAAATATTTAAAATAGTCTTTCGTAAGGCAAAAGTCACATTGGAAGATAACATTTTTTTCAAAAAGTAACATCATTTTTTGTAACATCAGTGGGTAATTCTTCTGAAACTATTAAAGTTAATAATCATTCCTTATTTTATATTGTATTGCTTAGTTGCTCATGAAAAATTCTCTTGAACTATTCTTACCAGGAAAACAACAGTTCTGAGACTGGAGGAGAACAGGAAAACATCCTTTCTATGCATTACCTTCAAGAATTAAAGGCTAGTTAATCTCAGTCTAATTAGTATTACTGTGTAACTACTTTTACCCAACTTCAGTTATAATGAGAATAAAACTTCATATCAGAAGATCAGAACACAGCTTTTGCCTGGAACTCATTTTATTTCTGTCTCAAGAATGCATGGAAAGAGACCAAGAAATGAGCAGAACTAGGGCAAAAACTGGATTTGATTTCATTTTAATTTAATTTAATTTTAAGTTAAAATACCAATGTAATTTAAATTAATCTTAAATTAATCATAATTAGTAACCTACCATTTCATTCCATCACAATAAAAATTATAATGAGATACTTGTACAATATATGTAAGAGGCATTCAAGCAAACTGAAGGAAGCAGCCCAAAGCTGTATTATGTAGACAGCAAAAATGACAGCTATATACGACATTCCATAAATAAATTCTATTTAAAAAGCAACCCCCACACCAAATTGTGAACTTACTTATTTTTATCAATATGCTTTTCATTTAGAAGTTGTTAAATTTCAAACCAAGATATATCTTCTATACGGGGCACCCCTGTGATGGTATGTGAAAGCAGGCTTCCAAACACCCACATTTTGATTATGTGATCATTAAAGACTATAACTTTTAGGACCTGGTGTAACTACCAGGTTAAGAAAGGTCATTAAGCAAGAACTATTTGTAATGTGTTTTTAAGGATCATCATTTAAGCCATTGTCTATCCCCGTGATGGCAAACCTATGGCACACGTGCCAGAGGTGGCACACAGTGCCCTCTCTGTGGGCACACGAGCTATCCCCAGCTGCTCTTCCGGGTTCCATAATGCACATGCGCGCTGGACAGTTGGTCCGGTACACATGTGCATCGGCCAGTTGCTCTCTTCTGGGTTCTAGTGCTCCAGTACATGCATGCATGCATGTGCATGCATGCGTTCCAATTTTGGCACTCGGTGCTGAAAAGGTTAGCCATCACTGGTCTATCCACTGCAGGATGAAGGCCTCTTTCACAAGTTTTTAAGGACAAAATCTAGCATATTCATAGGTCAACCATAGAAAATCTGTATTTCTAGTTATAAGCACAATTTTCTAAAATCAGGGATAAAGTACTCATAATACTTACTACTGGCAAGCGTCCATGAACTTTGTACACATTAACAAGCACTGTAATATCCCATGGGCGTAAAGTTAGAGGATTAACTTGTTTCAGTGATGCATCACACTCTTTTTTGTCAGCATCCACTCCAACTGCTGTCCACCCAGAACTTGAAGATGTTGTCATAGAAAGTACAGGGCTTGAAATGACTTCTTCAAAATCAGTATACATATCATCTTCACCAAAATAATTTTCCTAGTGAGATGAATTAACAATATTCATTAAAATGGTATAATATAAATAGGTTACAACAATATATATATATATATATATATATATATATATATATATATATATATATATATATATATAACAGTATAAAATATAATAATGTAAAATTAATAGGTATGTTAGATATGTTCACCATCTTGAGTTATTAAAAATAAGATGGATACAAATAAATAAACCTCCACACCTTAGTATAGCTTTCCTATAGCAAGTCATTTAGAAATATTAATTTTCATTTCTTAATTATAGTCTGTATGATTACCACATATACTGATAATGTTTTAGAGATTAAGGGGGGTTCTGAACATTTTAAGTAATTGGAAAGCTGGGGGCGATGAGTAGAACATATCAAATATTTTGAGTTCTTGGTAAACTAGGAGCTCTCTTTAATATTGTCCACTCTATGGACAGCAGCTTTGGAAACATTTGATTCCGTTCTCATGCTAGTCAGAAATGTACAATTATGATTTAACACATTTGAAGGATCCCCCCAAAATAGAAGGCTGGTTGGAGATTTTCTTCATGTAGAAGAATAAGTTATAATTACAAAATACTACATTTTTAATAGAACTACAAGGCCCATGTATATTTTACAACCCAGGGAGAGCTAATACCTTTATAGACAGGAATGCTTTTAAAAGTGGTCCATATAAAGTTATCTGGGAGTCTGGGGAAATTTCTAGTTCTACACGAAGCTTGTCAGGCGGAAGTTCAGAAGGGTCAATAGGAAGACGGGAAGAAGCTGAAGGAGATGTTCCTCTATCTGCCATTTTCTGTGATGGTCGCTGGGCAGATAATATGGTTTCTTCCATTTCTGACACTTTATAAATGAAAAAGTAGAACAATTAAGCGAATACTGATAATATTTCACCAGAGTACCAGTACCAGTGAAAGTAAACTGTTTTTTTAAAAAAAATTAGACTTATATTATTCAACAAATTTGAAGAAAATAAAAGCTATGTAATTTGTTTTATTGTTGGTGTTTCATATTATTTCAAATTGTATTTCTCAACTAACCTGAAGATCTAAATGCAAGATTTTATTTTTAATAATACAGTTGCAAGAAAAAGTATGTGAACCCCTTGGGATTACGTGGAGTTTTGCATGAATTGGTCATAAAATGTGCTCTGAACTTCATCTAAGTCACAACAATAGAAAAACACAGTCTGCTTACAATAATACTACACAAACATTAGATGTTGCCATGGTTTAATTGAACATAACATGTAAACATTCACAGTGCAGGGAGGAAAAAGTATGTGAATCTTTGGACTTAATAACTGGTTGACCCTCCTTTGGCAGCAATAACCTCAACCAAACGTTTCCTGTAGTTGCAGATCAGACCTGCACAACGATGTGGAGTAATTTTGGACCACTCCTCTTCACAAAACTGTTTCAGTGTAGCAATATTCTTGGGATGTCTGGTGTGAATCGCTCTCTTAAGGTCATGCCACAGCATTTCAGTTGGGTTGAGGTCAGGACTCTGACTGGGCCACTCCAGAAGGCGTATTCTGTGATGTTGAAGCCATTTTTTTGTTGAATTACTTGTATGCTTTGGGTCATTGTCCTGTTGCATCACCCATCCTCTGTGGAGCTTCAGTTGGCGAACAGATGGTCGTACGTTTTCCTGCAAAATGTCTTGATAAACTCTGGAATTCATTTTCCCATCAATGGCAACAATCCGTCCAGGCCCTGAGACAGCAAAGCAGCCCCAAACCATGATGCTCCCTCCACCATGTTTTACAGTGGGGATGAGGTTTTGATGTTGGTGTGCTGTGCCTTTTCTTCTCCACACATAGTGTTGTGTGTTCTTCCCAAACAACTCAATTTTGGTTTCATCGGTCCACAGTATATTTTGCCAGTAGTGTTGTGGAACATCCAGGTGCTCTTTTGCAAACTTCAAACGTGCTGCAATATTTTTTTGGGACAGCAATGGCTTCCTCCGTGGTGTCTTCCCATGTACTCCATTCTTGTTTAATGTTTTCCTTATTGTAGATGTGTCAACAAAAATGTTAGCATGTGCCAGAGATTTCTGTAGGTCTTTAGCTGACACTCTAGGATTATTCTTTACCTCATGAAGCATTCTGCACTGTGCTCTTGCAGTCATTTTTACAGGACGCCTAGGGAGACTAGCAACAGTGCTGAACTTTCTCCATTTGTAGACAGTCTGTCTTACCATGGACACATGGACATCAAGGCTTTTGGAGATACTTTTGTAACCCTTTCCAGCTTCATGCAACTCAACAATTCTGGACCGTAGGTCTCCTGAGAGCTCTTTTCTGCGAGGCATGGTTCACATCAGACAGTGCTTCTTGAAACCAGTAAACCCAAAACAAGTGTGTGTTTTTAAAGGGCAGGATAGCTGTCAGCAACACATCCAATATCATCACACTGATTGGAGTCACGGTTCGCTTAGTCCTGGCTCCAATTAGCTCTTGGAGAAGTCATCAGGCTAGGGGCTTACATACTTTTTCCTCCCTGCACTGTGAATGTTTACATGTTATGTTCAATTAAACCATGGCAACATCTAATGTTTGTGTAGTATTATTTTAAGCAGACTGTGTTTTTCTATTGTTGTGACTTAAATGAAGTTCAGAGCACATTTTATGACCAATTCATGCAAAACTCCACTTAATCCCAAGGGGTTCACATACTTTTTCTTGCAACTGTAAATAATTCAAAGTGACATGCCCAATAAGAAGAGCATAACAGTATTTTAGGGTAGTAAATTAAGGAAAAGGATAGTAAATTAAGGAAAACTATGATAGGCATTTGTTTTATATGCTTTTTCTTTTCAACATTTTAAATAGGCACAAAATAATTTTATCATGGCACATTTAGAAATGATAAGAAAGAAAAGTCAATCTTATCTGTTTGAATTTGCTCCTTATATTTTTTTAGTATATTAACTTCTTTGTTTGATACAATTCTACAATACTTCTCATGCAACTGCACTTCAAAGTACTTTATACTGAAGCATATTTAAAACTGTTTTTATCGTATGTTTATGGAAGGAAAAGTTTGACTACAAAGAGAGGACTGTGAAAGGGCCACAGCTTGATGAGTGGCTACAGAGTCACCTCTTGTTCCACTTAATGCTGCCCAGTTTTGGCAGACTGCAGGAGGTGCTCCATTGAATGGCCATTATTCACTCCCCTAACAGCTCAGCTGGGCTTCCCAGGAGGTGGATCCTTGCATGGAAGGATCTACCTTACTTTTGGAACATCATCCCCTAAGAGATATATCCATTCTGTGGCATAGTAGGAGGTAGAAAAAAAACCAAGAAATTTCTATAAGCAAACTGTTCTATGCCTGGCCTGGGCCACTTTTGAATAAACAATTGAATAAAAAGAAACAAACAATTGAATAAAAAGAAACAAACAGTTGAATAAAAAGAAACAAACAATTGAATAAAAAGAAACAAACTTACATGATTGGATCAAATGTTCCTTAACCTTCTGAGGATAAATTGGATGCCAAACATAATCAATTGTAAGCATAATACTTGGTATTGTCCAGCATTCAACCCAGCCAGCCCTATTTTAAAAAAATGGTCTATGTAGTAATTATTTTAATAATTTACACATTACTTTCTTGTATATTTTGACATTCTAGTAAGAGAAACCAAACTTACTCTTCTTGAGTCATATTCCTCCATTTGGACTTGCTTAGTTTCTGACCACTCTGACTATCAGCAGGAGCACAAGACTCAGGATTTAATTTATTATGATGACAATCTTTCACCAACATAAACAGGGAGTATTTACTAGGATGGCAATCAGGAAGAAGTAAGTGAACATCAAGACCATCTCCCTGAAAATACAATATAATGTATATTTCAATCTATTATATTTAAAACATATAGAAGTGGATAAAGTATTACTGTATCTCATTTTTTTTGCCCAAAGAATCCCAATTTGTCATGAAATAAATTGCAACTGACACAAGTAAATGGCATTCACCATTCTTTATTCCATAGAGCAAACTCTTTCCTTTTGATGTATGACTTCATCTATTCTTGTGAATAATAAAAACAAATGAAACATAACTAATACCTCTTAGAAGTTAAAAGACATTATTGGATTTTAGTTATCTCTCAAGCAGATTCTTTATTTTAATTACGATCATAAATTTCTTTAATTTTATAATCAGTCATGACAAATTTGACACTATGTTGACATCTAGGAAAATGACAACACTCATTATAAATTTATATAAGAAAGATAGTTATTCATAACGAAAGTATTTTCAATTTTTATATAGAAGGAGGGAGCTATTACAATGCCTTGGGGAAAAAGTGTCAAGTATTTTCCATAATTGAATAATGTACAATAAAATTAAGTAGCCTAAAACCAATTGAAATATTTTCAGTATTAAAAAACAAATATTTTTCAAATGAATCTACCTTTTCAAAAAAGGACTATACTAGTACTCTATCTGTATAGTACAGAATAAACTATTTACTGTATGGTCTCAAATGTCAACCTCTTATATTTGATTCGAATTTCAATATTACAAATGTTACTGTATCTATACATTTAAAGGTAAAATTAATGGCACAAATACTGAACTGACATAAAAATTTTATCATCGTTTCTAAAACCACTTTTAAAGACAATATAAGAGGGTCAATTTTTGATGTGTGCCGCCTTACATGTCCAGTAATTTTAAAAAATTGAAAAAGAGAAAATTAATAGCATGTAAAAGTGGGACATGAACAATTAAACAATGATATCTGAGCCAGAATTTTCTTTGCTCCTGCTAGACATCATTGTTCATGTTCTTCAGGTCCTGCTTCAATATATACTGTCAAATTTATATTTTCCAATTTTTTTGTTTTTTGTTTTATTATGGAAACAAACACAATTTATTTTGAAGATAAAGGTACCCACTTACCCTTAAAGAGAATCTAGTACTGCATGTAACTGGAACAAAGTCAAGAAAAGGCAAAGAGAAAACTATGTTTAATGTTTCTCCACAGGCAGCCACATAAACTAAAAGAGAACGAGAGAAAAACATTGTATAAATTAATCAGACAAATATTTATTTTTATCAAAATGACATTATAAAGACTATTTGCTATTCTATAAACAACATTAAAGTATGCTTCTTAATATACTTAGGTATATTAAACTACTTAAGTACTTATTAAAACCGAGAGCTCTACAATTTCTCTGCAATTATTTTCAAAAAATTGTGTGTTAGAATGCTCACCTGCAAAATTAAGAAAAAAATGCAGGAGAAGCTTCGCTCTGTTAGTACTGGAACTGAGAAGCAATGGAATGACAACTAGCTTGGGAGTTTTAGTTAAAAATAATAGAGATATTTTTTTCTATTATTATTTATTTATTTAGTGTAGGGCAGGGGTGTCAAACTCAAGGCCCGTGGGCTGGATCCAGCCCGCAGGTTGCTTAAATCTAGTTTTACATCTATTATCTAGCAGCACTCGGGTTCCAGTCTCGCCTTGCAATGCCTCGGTCCAGGTTCAGCGCCGGCTTCTGCTCTCCACACACACAAACAGAGCTAGTTTTTCTCACCAATATGGGTACCCATTTATGTACTCACAATATTACATGCTTGCCAATTCCTGGGTGGGCAGGAACTAGGCATCAGGTGACAGTAGCTCATTCCATCTCACAGAGCCAGGCTCAAACTACCGGAATACAGACCATTTCTGGTTGGCAGTTCCTTTGTCATTAAGCCATTGCATCACCAAGTCCCAATGTCTCGGCAGTTAAAGATGCTGAGCTTGTGAGCTGGAGAGCTGATAGCTCGAGTTCGAGACCCGAACTCCACACAACAGGATGAGCTCCCATTACTTGCCCCAGATCCTGCCCATCTAGCAGTTGGAAAGCATGGAAATGCAAGTAGATTAATAGGTACCACTTTGGTGAAAGGCAACAGCATTCTGTGCGCCTTTGGCATATTATTATGCTGGCCACGTGACTATGGAAATTGTCTTCGGACAACACTGGCTCTCTTGGCCAAGAAACAGAGATGAGTACTGTGTCCTAGCCTGCACATCTCATAATATTGGTTTAATTTTTCTATGTAGGAGTTGCAATTGTATATAATTTAAAAATACTTTATCATTATAGGAAGTGTAAGGCAGAAAATATCTGTGTACTTTGTACATATTGTAGTAGATGGATGAAGACCTCAACAAAAATATGTTGTGTACAAACATTGAATTACAGAATGAGAAAGAGGCATCTTAGACATTTGTTTCTGTTTCTGTTCATTTGAAGGGAGAGGGACAATGAGGTCCTGGACTAGGAGTAGCACCCAGTGTCTTTCTCTCTATCCAACTGACCTCGCTATTTTCTTCTCATTGTGAAGAGAAATTCTGTAGACAGTTGTTCTCAGTTTCATTCAGTATTATACAGTATGCCAGTTAACTACTTCTGAACTTTGCAAAAAGTTCATTTCTATCTGACTTTGTCTTTGTGGGAATCGTTTCACTTCTACTTTTATTTACATTAAAAGCAAATATATGTAATATATTTTAAGAATCTTCCTTTTACTCCATTATTGTCTTTGTGGTTATTACAACAACCTTTTTGTCAGTGATAAAATGTTTTAAACAAATACCTATTTAACAGTTTGTATTCACAGCTTGAGACTATCCTGATTTAAAATTTACTTTAGAAAATACACAAGGAGAATTGCCCTTTAAAAAATATTGCTATCCTGTACATTGTTAAATTATTATAGTTCTTTCTTATGTACAGCTTTGGGGGGGGGGGTATTACCGTCCCTTTGAGAAAGGAACATGTTTCTAAAGTGTGGATTTAATCAAAACTTTGTGTTTACTGGCATTTGGGATTTATCTATCTATCTATATAAATAAAAATGTAAATGTTTGTTTGTTCAAAATCTTAAATCTCCGAAAGTTCTTCATCGATTGCTTTGAAATTTTGACACAACGTTGCATTCAAATACACGCGTTTTTATATACCTATATTATATAGATGTCACACCTGTCACAGGTAAAAGCATGCTTTTTTAAAAAACAGTGCCATCTGTTGGATGTAAAAGCAACACACGCTATATACAGAGCCCACCAGTCTTTTCACTCGGTCGATTGGATTCAGACCTCAGTTGCCTTTCTCTACGTTTCTTTTTGGACTTTAATGTCACAGTACCACAATGGCAGACGCGAGCCGGGTCTTTTCCCCTCAGCAGCGCCGCCGCCAAACCCACAAGCAAAATGGCGGGAAATGTCAACCGCCGTGAAGCCCGGCCGGAGCCCTTCACCACTCCCATGACGCGCAGAGAAAGGCAACTCAGGTCTGAATCCAATCGACCAAGTGAAAAGACTGGTGGGACGGAGGCAAAGTAGGAGTGACCTGAGCTACAGAGGAAATTATTGGCACTCAGTCAAAAAATATTGTATACCCACAAGACTGAGCCACAGCAGTGTGTGGCCAGGTACAGCTAGTTAATAAATAAAAACTAAATTAAGTTTCTTAATAATAATGTCAGTAACTGAAAGGAAAAGATACTTCTGAAATCATGAATATGCCCAAAATAAAACTTACATTGAAGAGATGAAAAATAGCCTAATACTATTTACCTGAATAGAAGACAACCCTAAATTTAGTATGCTTCACCACCACCCCATTAATAAAAGCTAGACAGAAAAACAATGGCCAGTTTCATCATCTTGACAAGCTTCAGGATGCCAGTTCCAACTCAAATCAATGTAGCAGATTTCCTTCCTTTCACCCTAGTTGCATATGGCAAAATGATTAGGGTTAACTGAACAATTACTTCTCAAATGAATTGCTTGAAAACTAAGTTATTCCACCTACAAAAATCAATTCCCAGAATGCATTCTCACTCACAGAAAAGATTACCACAGAACATGTTTCCTTCCAGTGGAAATAACAAAAGCAAGTAGAAAAAATGGTAATCTGAGGGTTAGATACAGTATGTGGGAAATTTAAATAAGAGTACGAATACTAATGCAGTATCAGGGGTTTTCAATTCAATTGTTTAGAATGTGACAGATGTGTGTTTTTGTCTTATTTTTTGTAATTTTCTTATGTATGATGTACACTGAAGATGGCATTTAATTTTGTCGTACGAGGTGCAATGACAATAAACTAAACTAAAAAAATCATTTTACTTAGCTGCCAAATATGTTTTCCTTTACGGAATAGTCTTCACTGATAATGCAAATCTAGTAATTGTTGAAAATGAAATATGTTTATATACCAGTAACAGTTCTTTCATTGCACATTTCGCACCCTATTACAATCACACACAAAAAAAGATTAAAAAGGACCTGGAATAATCTTCAGGTGACATGGTATTTATTTAAATACAGTTGGATCTTTTGGATAATTATAATAATTTAAGCATGTTAAACTGCTCAAATAGCTTTGAGAAGAAATTTAGTATGCATAGTTTACAACATAGAGTTCTCACCATTTTCCTGTTGCTTTGTAGAACAATCAATCCAATTGTGCTGATTTGCAGACCAAATCATTTCAAACTGATGAAACATTACTTTAAAATTCCATGTATAGGGAACAAATGAGTAGATATCAGGAGAACTGTCACCACACCAATCTTCAATCAAGTCTGAAAAATAAGAGAATATGTTACTTCAATGTGTGATAGAACATTCTATCATGCTGACAATGGTATAATGGAATACAACAAATTATATATGATCCAGAATACCTGTAAAGAAGTTTTTCTGAGCATATATGAAATGGTAAGTAGCTTTATATACTTCAACTTCAGTCTGCCAAAGTTGTGGCATGTTCCATGTTCGGGGATAAAAGGCGTTAATGTGAAACTAAAAAATATATATAAAAAAATAGATACTGTTAACAATGTATAATTCACAACCAAAAACTGTAACAGCAAAGATAAAACAGACAGCCATATAACACTTGTTTATTAACTTACCAATCCTTCTTCTGTTAATTACTCATATACAAAACCATCTAGCTGAAAATTGTCAAATGCTTGGATAACAAATACTGTATTTATTGGCGTATAACACGCACTTTTCCCCCCTGAAAATAGGGGGCAAATGATGTGTGCGTGTTATACGCCGATATAATGTTAAGAAGCCATGTTTTTACAGTATTAACAAGTACCGGCAACCCGCGCCTTCCTCACGTCTAATTCTCGCGGCCGTAGGAGCGTAGTTTTTTCCTGAAATTTCCCTCTTAAAATGAAGGTGCATGTTATACGCCTGTGCGTGTTATACGCCGATAAATACGGGTATGTTGAAAGCTTTGTCCCAGAGATTTTATTCCATAAGTAACCCACTGAACAGTGATTCTATTTTGTAAGGATTGAAACTATTTTGAGGTGATCACATAAGGTTTTTTTTACTTCCATCCATGAAAGATATGTGACTATTCAGGAAGCACTAAATAACTGTAGCAGCCAACATTGCATGTTTAGTCTCCAAATATGTAGCTCAATAAAAGTCCCATTGAAGTATTTATACTTGAATACTAAAAAATCCAAAAGCAGAAGAGCCAAATCATTAGCCCTCCTGATAGCATTTCCAGTCTACCCTGATGAGATTGCAGGTAAATCTGCAACAGGCCCTCCTCAGGTTTGAGTTACTGAGAATTAAAAACAAACCTTATTTAATTTGGAGACAATATTTTATATTAAACTTCCACGTAATCAAGTAACACTATTTATATGCAAGTGCCAAATCTGGGGAAATTTCTAATCTTTGATGTTTTTTCTTATGATTATTATTCAAGAAAATATATTTTTATCACATATATTGTTCAGGTATCTACAATCACTTGGATCTGCTGTTGAAGTAAATTGAAAGCAAATACAACAGAAATTATTCTGAGAGTATGCGTATTACTTACAGCTAACATTTCAGCTTCTAAGAGAGTCCGGAACTGCATACTACTGGTAGCATCTATATGTAAAAGTTGTCCTTTAATAGTGGGAGAGTAGCCTAGTAAACAGAACAAATCTTTGTTTTAGGATTATGCCTCTCTTCAAAAATGTTGGAACAAATTGCCTTACACAGTGGTATATTTTTCTTCAATGGAGATCTTTAAAGGTAGCCATCAGTCCAAAATGTTTTAGCAGATCTGTACTGAGTAAAGAACTGGATATCATTTGAAGTCCCTTCCAACTTCATGATTTTGAGGAAGTACCTATTTCTAAGATTATTTCATGCATACTATAAGTAGTAAATATATAACATGAACTGAATCAATTTAAATATAAACATTTTGGATCAAATGTCTATTTTTAATAAAGGAAAGTGATGTGAATATTACAGTTACATTGTCAATGCAATTCTTTGTAGAAAATTTTAAGAAATAAATAAGAAATATTTGTAGACTATAACAGAGAATGGCAAATCTAGTTGTATCTTCAGTCATCAAAATTTTTAGAATTATATTTTGAGAATTCACTATGTAGCTTACCATATGGCACAGAAAACCTGAATCCAATCAGTCTAGCTACATTGGTAGACTTAATATTCTATAAAAAATTATATTAAAAAAAAATAATATACAACAAACTTTCTACATTAATACAGGTTGAGATATATTAAGAAACACTGAGTTTTTAGAAATGCTAATCAATATGTAAGGGTCACCACTTCAATATAGTTTACCACAAAGAATACAAAATTTTTTTTGCTTCAACTTACCATTTTCAGTGACAGTCATGGGAATATTAACTTCCAAGTAAGAACCTGCTCCAACATTTACATGCACCGCATTAGTTTCCTGCCAACAAATTTCAGAATTGGTTCAATTACTTTTATTAACATATCTTGTTTCAAGCTACTGTATAACCACCATATGTAAAAATTAAAGAAAGCAAATATAGTACTAATAATTAAAACTAAAATAAAAATTAGAAACAGAAAGGAGAAAAAATACTGTGTCTTTTGAGTACATAACAGAGCTGTGCATATCAAACCTGTAAAACAGAATAAACAAACAAAAATCTAGAAAAAAGCATCAGTAAACTATTCCATACTCTTCCAACAAATCTAAATGTATCTGTGTGTGTGCGTATACTTGTGTGTGTGTGTGTGTGTGTGTGTGTGTGTGTGTGTGTGTATGTGTGTGTGTATGTATGTATGTATGTATGTATGTATAGATATGTCTACTGTGTTTCCCCGAAAATAAGAGCCGGTCTTAATTTTTTTAGTTTACTTTATTGTCGTTGCACCTTGTACAACGAAATTAAACGCCATCTTCAGTGTACATTATAACTATAAAAATAAAAGACAAACACACATCTTTCACACTCTATTCAATAGAATTGAAAACCCCCGATATTGCATTAGTATTGCACTATAAAGTAGAATTCAATATAGTTATTGCTCTGGGATAGAAACTGTTTTTCAGCCTATTTGTCCTTCTTTTTATTATCCTATACCCGTGATGGCGAACCTATGGCACGGGTGCCACAGGTGGCACGCGGAGCCATATTGGTGGGCACGCAAGCTCAGCTCTGGCACACATGTGTGCGCCACCCAGCTGATTTTTGGGCTTTCTGGGCCCACCAGAAGTCAGGAAACACACTGTTTCTGGCCTCCGGAGGGCTACTTGGGTGTGTGGTGAAGGCTGTTTTTGCCCTCCCCAGGCTCCTAGAAAGGCTCTGGGGCCTGGGGAGAGCAAAAAACGGGCCTACTGGGCCCACCGTGCCATCACATGCCAAAAACAGGGGGAGCACAGGGGGGGTGGAGCGCATAGAATTATGGATGTGGGCACGTGTGCATGTGACCCCACCGCGCTCCCACCGCTTTTGGCACGCGACAGCAAAAAGGTTAGCCATCACTGTCCTATACCGTCTGCCAGATGGTAATAGTTCAAAAAAAGTGTGTCCAGGATGAGATGGATCTTTAAGAATGTTTTGAACTTTCTTAAGGCAGCGAGAACTATAAGGCTCTTCTAAAGAGGGGAGAGAGCAACCAATGATCCCCTGAGCAATGATGTTAACCCTCTGGAGCGCTGTCCTACCTGCCACTGTGCAATTGGCAAACCATACACAAGTGCAGTAAGTTAAAATACTCTCTATGGTGCAGCAGTAAAAGGTCACCAGCAGTTTTTTGTTCAGCTGTTGTTTCCTGAGCAGTCTCAGGTAGTATAATCTTTCCCTGCTGGGCCCTTTTGACCAGTGCTGCAATGTGGGTGCCCCAGGTCAGGTCCTCTTTTATGATAACATCCAGAAACTTAAAACTGGCCACTTGCTCCACTTGGTCTCCATTGATAAGCAAGAGCTGGATGTCTGATCTATTCCTTCTATAGTCCACTCTAAGCTCATTGGTCTTATTGGTGTTAAGTACCAAGTTATTGTCTCCATACCATTATATTTTGGAGGCTTCAAAATAAGCAATAGAGCTTATTTTCAGGGAAACATGATTTCAAGGTGATCAGCCTGGCTGGGTGCCACATCCTCTCAGTGCGTGCAAAAAAGGCGGCAAGAACGTGTGGGCTGACATTGTCTGGCAGCAGCTGCAGTCTGCTGGCCCCTTCGTCAGTGCATTCTGGGGTTGCGCAGCCCACGCAGTACAGGTTGATTACCTGTCCAAACAGCAAACAGCAGCAGAGGCACGGGAAGGAAGCACATAATCCTGATGCACCACGGGGGCAGCAGGCAAGCCAAGAGACGTGGGATGGAGTGGGTGGCTGGCCACAGGAGGCTCATCTTCGCATCTCTCGGCTTGCCTGCAGCTCATGTAGATCCACCAGGATCACCTGCCTTTTTGGGGTACAGCTTATATTAGAGGAAAACCCTAAAAAATCAAGCTAGGGCTTATTTTCAGGGTATGTCTTATTTTTGGGGAAACACAATGTGTGTGTGTGTGTGTGTGTGTGTGGGTATATATATATATATATATATATATATATATATATATATATATATATGGTATGTGTGTGTGTATGTGTGTGTGTATGTGTATGTATGTATCTCATATAGTCACTAAGAATCAAACTCAGCTTGAAGGCTTTACCACTTTCCTTAACAAGCAAAATTCTTAAATGAACTGACGCAAGTGAATTCTTCCTAGAGTATGGCAGATTTCCTCCATTTCAGGAAAAACCTGTTTTCTTAGAATATGGATTAACATTATAGGAAACTAGAGAATAGATATGTCTCTTTATGTTGGTGTGTTGGTGTGTTGGTGTGTTTGTTTCTTTTATGTGAAACAATATCTCAGGTACAGAAAAAAATATTTTTGATCAATAGATCAAGAAAAATATACACACATATATACCAGGTACAGAAAATTAAAAATATAGATTTGTTGGAAAATGCCAAAAAAACCCCATAATATTCAAATATAAAGGAATGTTTAACTACACGTTTTCCCTTAAGGCTTTCTGTATTGTACCATTTTCAATACTTCCAAAAATAAATTATAAGAAATATTATTTATTAAAAAAAGAAATTATTTATTAAAGAAAATAATACATGTGTTGCAACAACTAGCGCTAATTTCCCAAGCTTCTAGCCAGGTTATATTTATTTACCCTATTTTTTGTAAAGAGCAAGTCAATAGTAGCATCTGCAATAATATTCATACGTAGCTCAAAAGCAAGGATCTGTCTTAGCTTCCCAGGAATTGGAACTTCTGTAACTTTCATTACTTGATAATCGGGTGGGAAAAAAAATTTCCACAAACAATCCCTAAAAGAAAAATCCAAAGAGTAACATTACACTAAAATAAATGTCCATCATTTATGAATATTTTCTGTAGTATATTTACACAAGAGCAACACTGATGATTCAGATCCTCTACATTTATATGAATTTACTTCAGGATCAAGCTACATTTAAAAAATTTCCCATGAATGAATGAGCCAGGTTTCATGCATCCTCATCAATCACTGAATCTCTATACATTACTAATATTCCTCTTTGGGTGTAACTTTTAATTGGGCAAAATGGTATATTATAAGGCAATAGTTTCTGAACCAAAGTACTTCAAACGGGGCTAACTACTGAATGCTTTCAAAATCCAGGACTCATGACTCCCATGGAATTAAAATTCAGCAATTTTGTAATAAAACATTTTATGACATAATACAAAATGTCATAAAGCATTTCTTGTTGTCAGCTCCTGATGTATGACTGAGCTATAGAGTTCAACTACTTTCAAGCAGGGTGGATAAAAATCGATGATTTTTTTAAAAAAAGTAATTTAAAAAAGTTTTTTAAAATTTAATTCAGATTTTTTTTATTTAAATCAGGGTTTTTTATTTATATCAAATTGATTTTAATAAAATGCTTTTGGAGTAAAAAAAAGATAGTTTTCTATTTAAGATACATTAATAATTTAGTTTATTCAGAAATGGAGCTTAGTTAATATAGCATGAGGCTGTATATTCTGCAATATTGGGCCTGATGGTGAGTCCACAGCAGGAGGAGCTGCTGCAGGACAGAGATGACAGTTGCTCTTTAAAAATTATAATTTAAATCAAGTTGATTTAAATCAAATCCACCCTGCTTTCAGGGCAGATACAACTCTGAGTATATTCCTGAATTTTAAAGAACTTTTCCAATGCATCAGAAGCTCTGCCATTGTTGAAGGCATTAATCCAGTAAGCAAATATCTTTGAAATGAACTGGGGAGTGGGGGAGATCATCTAGTCCTTCATAAAGATCACCTTACATTGCTAAATGAGATCCTGCAATCAAAATCTTTGAAGAGGCATACTAGCCTGTTAAATACATAAGACATGTATTTGCCTTATCCCTGGATTAACATCTAGATTGGGGGGGGGGGTGTCAAACTCAAGGCCTGCAGGCTGGATCTGGCCTGTGGGGTGCTTAAAACTGGCCCGCGGGGCCGGCCTGGAAATGTCAAAGGACCGGCCCGTGGTGCCTCTGCCGGCCAAAATGGGTTGTAGGGTAGCCATGCGTGGCCCCCCATAGCTTCTTTTTGGCTGGCAGAGTGCTGCAGGAGGACTGGATTGGACTGAATTACAATTATGTGTTCTCAACTAAGTGCCTGATCTGGGTAGAAAACAAGCAACATCCTATGTTAATACTATGTTTAATGCCAGATTTTACATACTATAGGTCCATTTAATCTACAATCAACAATCTATAATTAACAGTTATTTCTATTTACTATTCTGGAAATTTACCTCTGCTGTTAGATCTTGTATTATCATGTTATTTATGTTATTGTATTTTTATTATTAGATAAATAATAAAAATATAATAATATAAATAGCTTTTCTGCTTGGAAAAGCAATTTCTATTAAACAGTAGGGTATAAATTTAGAAATAAAAAGTTTAATGAAGAATAAGTAATACATGTTTGCCAGTAATATCTGGTAGAAGACATAGGAAAATGAACTGTGGAAAGAAAGAAGGGGGAAAAATGAATCTTGAGCCTGTGTCAAATGCCCAACATGCCCACGACCACCATGACCATGACCACTCACGGCCACACACACCCCGGCCCTCCAAGCTCAAACACAACCCTGATGTGGCCCTCAATGAAATAGAGTTTGACACCTCTGATCTAGATCTATCTTTTTCAACAGTGTTTCCATGAAATCCTAGGCTTCCGCAGGAGATTGTGTTTTTTAAAAAAACATTTGTAATTATGAAATCTATGTAACACACAAACAGTAGGGGGAATTTTTATTCATTGCAATTCATCTGTTGGCCTGCGACTTTGCTATTGCTGTAAACATAACAAGTGGATTGTGTATGTCAGAAGCGAACTGTATTGTGAAGCTTTCTTATTTCTTGCTATTTTTCTACAGGGATTCCCTGAAAACTGAACATTATTTGTGGGGTGCCACAAGGGTCGGTCCTCTCGCCTCTCCTGTTCAACATTTATGTGAAGCCGCTGGGTGAGATCATCCGTGGTTTTGGGGTGGAGTTCCATCAGTACACTGATGACACCCAGCTGTACATCTCCACCAGACCATCCCAACGATGCCTTGGAAGTGATGTCCCCGTGCCTGGAGGCCATGCGGGTCTGGATGGGGAGAAACAGGCTTCGACTCAACCCTTCCAAGACCGAGTGGCTGTGGCTGCCGGCGTCCCAGTATAGCCAGCTGACGCCATCGCTGGTTATTGGGGGCGAATCACTGGCCTCCACAGAAAGGGCTCGCAACTTGGGTGTCCTCCTGGACTCACAGCTGACTTTAGAAGAGCATACGACGGCCGTGGCCAGGGGGGCTTTTCATCAGGTTCGCCTGATACGCCAGTTGCGCCCCCTTCTCGATCGGGACTCTCTACGCACGGTCACTCAAGCACTCGTCACTTCTCGTCTGGACTACTGTAACACTCTCTATATGGGGCTCCCCTTGGGGTGCACCCGGAGGCTCCAACTGGTGCAGAATGTGGCCGCATGGGGGATTATGGGAGCGACGGGGCGCTCCCATGTGACACCTCTCCTGCGTGAGCTGCATTGGCTTCCGGTGGACATCCGGGTGCACTTCAAGGTGTTGGTGATTACCTTTAAAGCGCTCCATGGCTTAGGGCCGGGGTATTTACGGGACCGCCTTCTGCCACCAATTGCCTCCCACCGGCCAATTTGCTCCCACAGAGAGGGCCTCCTCAGGGTCCCGTCAGCCAGACAATGTCGGCTGGCGACCCCAGGGGAGAGCCTTCTCTGTGGTGGTGCCTACCCTCTGGAATGACCTCCCCCCCAGAGATACGAGTGATCCCAGATCTCCGGACTTTTTGTCGGGCCCTTAAAACTCATTTCTTCCAGTTAGCTGGGCTGACCCCATATTTTTGGTTTTAAAGTTTTGATTCTGATTTTAATTCGAATTGTTTTTAAATTATGGGCCAAATTTCATTTAAATTATTTTAAAATTTGTCTTAATTTTTGTACATAATGTTTTTTAGTTGGCTGTTCACCGCCCTGAGTCTGCAAGAAGGGCGGTATAAAAATTTAATCAAATAAATAAATAAATAAAAATTATTTTAAGAATTCATCCAAAATAAAAAGGTTGAAAAAAGTTAATATGGACCAAATTAATAAATGGATTGTATTTTCATAATTCTCAGGTGTTCTGTCAGTTGGTAATGGTGAATTTTATTTTTAGAAAGCCATTATATGATTTTAGAAGTTTTCTAAGAACAGCAGGAACAAATGTTTTTTTAAAGAAACATAATTGTTTTTCTATTCTACATATACAAGAATGAACAGAACATCTGTACATGAACTTTATTCCACATTCGTCACTTTCTCTAGCATAGTCATTTTAAAAATGGTAACAGTACCTTTTCCGGTCAGCCCATGGTCCATAATTAAAGTCTGTTCCTTTGCCACAAACAATATCTAATCCCCAGCATGGTGGTAAGTCTTGCAATTTGCTATCTTCATTACTTGTCTCTCCCTCATTGCTTTCATCTGTTTCTTCTGGTACAAGACCTGTATTTTGGGAAACAGTCCCCTCCATAATATATATTCAAATAACTCATAACTTGAAGGCTTAATTAATGGTTCATAAAACCAAGTACATAAAGGATTAAAAGACATTTTACAAGCCTATTAAAATTAAAAACTAGAAATACACAAATACTACCAAAAATTCTAACAAAATGTATTGAAATATTTTGTACTGACCTTGAATGGTAAGAAACTTAAGAATTTAGTCAGTAAAACTAAGAATTTCCCAGAAATCACGAGAATCAACATTTATCTAATGTACTTTGCTACATTGGTTAGAATTTTCCAATTGTAAAATAACACAGAAGAAAAAACCTGGAGGCCTCATAGCTATATCAAATTTCACTCTTCTTGAAACCTAGATCTGTTACACGAAGAAATCCTACAATTAAAGAGTCTGGAAATATGGACATGCAATCCAATTTCAGATATATTTTTGCTAATATTTTCATCAAACAATTCCTGCCATTTTATATTAGCAAATACAATACCTAATCTGATAATGGCATAATTATAAAAATTTTCAGAGACTTGATTTTTTAGGAGGAAAAAACAGCTAATGGGTTGGGCTGATGAGCTAATTTACTTAAAGATCAGCTAGTAAACTAAGCAAAGTTTGAAATTTGCAGTTCATTCTCACTCTCACAGTCGTTGCACAGCAGCAACTCAAATAATTTGATTTTAAAGTTAATTGTTCAACAATTAAAGGCCATTAGTAATAGTTATATAGCTATTTAGGATAGAATCAAACTGGGTACCAATCCATGATGAGGAACTAAGCCATTTTTTAAGTTAAAAAGCAAGACTAAATTGAATCAAAATGGGCAGAGGTACTCTCTGTAAAAAGGGAAAGGTTAATTATTCTATGAATCTTTCCAGTTCAAAACATTGGGAAAAATTATTATTACACTTAAATGAGAAGATTCACACTTGCCTGGTTCATCCATATAGTAATAGATGTCAACATCATTTGACTGCATCACAACAAAACCTTCTCCCATTAATCTTGGAGGCCTGTTATAAAAGAGAAATAAAAAATGGAAAGGAAAAATGTAAACACTGCATTTATCAATGGGATTCTAGTCTATGGAAAGTTACAATCCATATATCAGTCTTTAAATTCCCTAGCAAGCCTAAGGGTCCCTCCGGGGAGTGATCGTTAGGAACAACTGTACTAACCTCCACCACTTATCTCGTTTCAGGAGCTATTCATTGGTTAAGGGGGGGGCAGCCTATCAGCCCTGGGGCCATCTTTAAATTGGAATCTTCAGGGCTGCCACAGTGGGGGTTGTTGGAAGCAGTGTGGGGTGTATAGTCATAACAACATTATGGGTGTTGGGAGTCAAAAATGTTCAGCCTGCACCTGGGGAGGCGTGACTGGGAGTCATCTACAGTTGAGACAGTGACCTGATTGGACCGTGTGATGCCCATGTGGATGCAGGAGAAGGAACTTTGAATTTATTTTGGGTGGGGAAACCCTGGAGCTTTCAGATTTGGGTTTTCCCAGATGTGCCAATATGACATCTCTAATAAATTCAAACTTTGAGGTAAATGCCGGCCTTTTCAGTTTTGGTTTCATTTGGGGTGTTACTTAGAACCCTGACAACTGCCACAAGACTTCTAATGAAAATTTCTGACTATTAAAAGTTAAGTTTTAGCCTTTGTTTTTCTAGTTAACTCACTTAAGAAAACCTTTAAAAAGGTTTTGAAGCAATATAAAAAATCTGCATTTTTCTCATGCTTGGACTGATCCAAAACATTGTTGCCTGATTCATCAACAGTAAGATGTTGAAAAACATATTAACATTTTCTAGTATTAACTAAATTAATGCTGAATTAAAAATGTTTATTTTTGTTTCAAAATAAAGATTTTAATCGAATCATTTGAAAGCATACATTTTTAAACTTTAACATAAGCTTCCTAAATTATTGGATTGTGGTAGAGAAAGTTGTTGTAGCCAAACTAAATTTTTAATTGAAAAATTTTCACAGTATAATTGAAATGTTGGTTTATTTTATTTTTTTAAAAAGTTCTATCCTGGCCTATATTTCAGTCACTTATTAATAGTTTCATGTTAAAATAGAACTTGGATATACTCTGAGAGTACATAACACTATTCTTTTAAACAATATGCTCTGGTCATGATAATAATTATTTGATTGTAACTAATATTTATCCTCTGCAAGGGGATAATTTGGAAATTAACCATTAAAAGAACAAAATCATGAGTTTTGCTAGGAGATCGAAAAGTTATGCCTAGCATATAGGCAAGCACTCAGTAAGGCAGATCTCATTCCTCTTTGTCATTTTATAGAGACACCCATGACACTTCATTAGAATTGTAAATTATTAAGATTCTTTCACTCCTAAATGGTTGGCTACCCCACTACTATATTATACTGTCTATAGTTTTAATTTATAATACTTACTCATCATTTTGAAGACCAACATATCTTGGACTTGGAACAAGCATAACTCTCACATTTTCCAATTTTCCTTTTACAATGTGCATAAACTGATCCAGATGGCTTGAAGGTGGCTTTGTGGTATAAGTTAAGGAAGCATCATCAAAGTTAATACATATAGTCTGAGGCAGATAATGATTTCCAAAGGCTAAGCGACCCTAATTTAAAAGAAAGGCAACCGCATGTTAATTCTTAATTCTTTGGTAGCAAGACGTTCTTTTTAAACAATTTTACTTATCATTTTAAGCAAACCATATATATCACCTGTAGAAATACATATGAAATCATATGCACATGCACACACATATTTGAATCATGTCACCTAAATAATGCTTCTAAGATCAAAATGAAATATTATAATGACTACTGAAGAAGGTGATCTTCAAAAACCATAGAACATCTAAAACGCAGATGATCAGGTTTTACTTACCGTGCTAACATTGACTTTAATTACGGGAATAAGAGATCTCCATGAAGATGAGGGGTCATAAGAATCACCTTTTGCTTTGACACTGAAGGAAAAAAACAAATTACCGTATTTTTCGGAGTATAAGATGCACCTACCTTTTTTTGTGAGGAAAAGAAGAAAAAGAAATCTTCCTCTGCCTCAAATAGAAGCCCCAAAGTTATATGCAAATCAACTCGTATTAAGAAAATGGACTAGAACTTCATGACCAGAAAAACACAATACTTGCAACACATAAAGCTAAATATATATAACACAGTGCTATAATTTATGACAATTACCTTAAAACTTTCCCACCATGCATTCAGCCTTTCCCACCATGGATTAACCTTATGTTAATCACATACATTAATATAAGTGTGGGATGGGATGGACGGGAAGCTTTATTTGGGATTAGACACACAAGGAATTTGTCTCTGGTGCAGAAGCTTTGGGTGTACATGCAAAGCAACAGAATAATGATCATATTAATATTAATATTAATATTAATAATAATAATAATAGCAATAAGAGGGGGTAGTAAAGAAGATAACAAGAAGGATAATAATATACTACAGCCAGACTAACTACATGGGTGAATATACATAGACCACATGTGAGAATTAGATATTCAGCAGAGGGTGGTACAAGAGAAAAAAACTGTCCCTGTGTCTAGTTGCTTTGGCATGCAAAGCCCTATATATTTTGATATGCATAAGGGGAGAAATTGAAAATTTATGTCTAGGATGCAAGTGGTCTGTAGATATTTTCTCAGCCCTCCTTCTGACCTGCACAATATACAGGTAATCCCTGGGTTATGAGCATTCCCTTAGCAAACATTTGAAGTTATGCAATAAGCGCCCCCTAGTGTTTACAAACAAATCCCAAAACTACAAATGTTGCAGCACCATGGCAGTTGTTCACCCTTACAAACAACAGCAGAGGCTCTGTAACATTTGTCCTGCCTATTCCCCTCCACTCTGCACTTTGCCAGCCAAAACGGCGCTTCGGAGGGGCAGTCCTGCGCCCCCGGTGCTCCGTTTTAGCCTGTGCAGGCCTCGCCTGGCACTTTGCCAACCAAAACAGAGGTTTGGAAAGATGGGCCTGCCCCTCTAATGCACCATTTTGGCCTGTGTAGGCCTCACCCGGCGCTTTTCTGGCCAAAACAGAGCCAAAAGGATGGAGGTCAGCTGTAGCCAATGATCTTCTTCAGGCTTCTCCACACAGTTGCTGGTTCATTAGCTGAGAACCGATTTCTCAGCTTTTCGGAATAGCTTCTCTTTGATACCCTGATCTCTCTTGTTAATACATTCCTTGCCTGATTGTACAAAAGCCTATCTCCTTTCCTGTAGGCCTCCTCTGAATACAAAGCACGTTGATGAATGAACTGAAAATAACAAATGAATCAAAAATACTAGTATTATCTTCAGTAAATATCTACAAAAGAAGTCATTATTAGAAAATTTCATACTTCAAGAGTGTCATGTGGGAAGAAAACTTGTATTAGTGGCACCTATTATTAGACCAATTATGTTTTTAAATACTGTAATAATATTTTCCCACAGATTTTCCACTTAAGAAAACAATGATTCTAAAAATAGTGACGTCTTATATAAGGCTGAATAATGAGATAATTTTCTGCGAGAGCTCTTAGGCCAGGGGTGGGGAGCTATTGCCCATGCTGAATCAGGAATTCTGGGAGTTGAAGTCCACAATTCATAAAGGGGCCATAGTTCCCCACATCTGTTTTAGGCCAGTAATCCCCTGGACATGCTCTTGGCTTAAACTACTGTAATTAGGCTAAAATATGAGGTAAAACAAAGCAATTGCAGGCAGTTCCAGTAATCTTTTAATAATATTTTCAACTGTATTATGCAAAACCTTTCAAAATAATGCCCTGCCTTATTCTGAAATGCTATATTGCTACAATGTTTAATTAATTTTGGCTTCAATCCAGACAAGAAAGAAGAGAAAGCAGAAAGATGATTATTTCTATTCCACCTGGGAACATTCTCCAAATGATTTTCCAAGAATCAGAAAATTACCCTGAGCAGTTGTATGGTACAGGAGCTGGACAGAAACTAGGTATCATCAATCCCAACACATTCAGAAGGTATCTTCAGTCTACAGGAGAAGTTTTTCAACAGCCTTAGCAAGATTGATTCGGTAACTTCATCCTCCCCCAGCCCTCATTTCAGCATTTTCTAGATTTTAAGAAGGGAGTAGTTTTCTTTGAAATATGTTTATCAATATTAAATTAAGGGGGACAATTTATGTATATGTCTGTTTTGTTTTTTCTATTTATGCACTGGTGTAGTCTTGTTTTGCTTTCTTTTGCTTTTGTATATTTTTTTTCTTTTTTTGGAGTTTGTATTTTAATGTTTTGAATAAAATAAAAAATTGACTTAAAAAATAGTTTTCCAACCAGGAAGTGATATTTGATGGAGGGGAGAAACATAGCCAGGGCAATTAACCAATCTGTTTCGATGGTCCTATGTAGTATATATTAGGATAGTCTCTTTTGCCAGCATCATACCTGTGTCAGGACAGGGACTAGTAGTAGTAGTAGTAGTAGTAGTAGTAGTAGTAGTAGTAGTACATTTTATACTGATATAGTTTCTGCCAACTTGGAAACTACTGGACACACTTTAACTTGGCTAGGAGGAAAAACTGATAAAATAAGTATACACTCAATCATTATAATCATCACCATCACCATCCTAACCATTGTCTATCCATTGCAGGATGAAGGCCTCTTCTGCATGTTTCCAACCAATATGGTCTTGAGCTTTCCTTTGCCAGTTAGGCCCCCCAATATTTACTGATGTCGCTCCATCTTGTTTTAGGTCTCTTTTGTGGATGCTTTTTATCAAGTGGTATCCTTTATCAAGTGGACTAAGGCATCAAGGTATGACTGCCTTAGTCCACCTGCCATCAGTTCTTCCTATGTGACCAGCCCATTTCCATTTCATTACAAATTAAAATGTATTGTTGTGCATAAAGATAAGGATTTCCATTTCCAATTCAATACAAAAGCTATAAGTGGCACAAAGAGGCATGGAAAGATACATGTTTGGCATCACAAGACAATAGAAAGACCTGCACATGGATTAGATAAGAAACGAAAATATACAATGCCATCAAAAGAGCAAAAGAACTGAAATGGAAATACTCCCAATAACTGGACATATTTTAATTAAAAGAATGCATTTATTTACTATTTAGTTGTAGATAATGGGAGATACCATCTTAATGTATAAATACCTCAACTTTAAAGCATATTACTGAACAGGCTAATTCTTTCTAAAAACCCAGTGCACAAATCAGTAGGTCCAAGCTAAATAATCACATGATCAAATTAAGCGTTAAACTCTTTCTGTACTGTATTCAAATGTCTTAAATATTAGATATTCCTTCAATACGGATTTGACATATAAAGGACTGAATGGCTAAAATGGTTAGTAGTCTAGTAACAGATCTAATTCTTAGAACCAAAGGAAGGGATCAATTTGAAAACTTCGTTGCATTTTTTTTGTAATTAACTGGTAAATTTTAATCAAAAGTTACTGGTAAAGCAGTAAAGTTAACACCATATTCAAAGACTTATGAGAATGAACACAATCCTTACCTGTCAAGATTTGTATGTGTTTGCTCTTGCCCATTTTCTCGTGCTTTTTCATCCTTTGTTTTTGGAGGAATTATTGTTGGCTCTAAACCAAATAATTCCTGAAGTTGTGCATAAATAGAAGAGCGATTGTAGACGTGAAATTCATAATCATTCACCATGATATATAATCTTGTTTCTGCTTTAGGATCTATGAAGTTAAACAAGAAGTATATTTCATTTAGCAAACTGATTTTATGAGTCAACAAACAAATGTAGAGACATATAATTGCATGTATATTATACACAAAATCATTAATTATATGCCACATACACAAGTATGACCTTCTAAAATAATTAACCAACTAATATGTATGAATAATGTATCTAATTCAGTTTGTAAACAATCACATGCATCATTTGTATTATCAGTCAACATTCAACAACAAGACTTATAACAATTATTTCATGAGAATACTGGTTAGTAGCTTTTGTCTAGTAGCCAGCAAGTAAGATGAAAATAAAATATTAATAATTAAACACAAAATAGGTTTTAGCTATGGCTGGAATTCTTCTCGAAGACAAATAAAATGATTGGAAAGAATTACAAACACTCACAAAAGCAAACCAAAAAGCGCTCGCTGTTAACTGTGAAGTCTAAATGACTTGTTTTGAATACTGCATTTTTTGTTCCATAAGACGCTCTGGAACATAAGAGACACCTAGCTTTTGGGAAGGAAAACAAGAAAACAAAAGATCTGCCTCTGCCTCCCAGCCCCAGCACATGGCTTGTAAGGGCTCCATGTTGCGCCCACCACTGGTCAGCTGAGCAACAGCTGGATCCCAGCCTCCCGTAGTCCAATCAGAGAGCTGGCCAACCAGAAATGGTGCTATTGCTGCCTCCTCTCTGTCTGCTGCCAGCGTTCCCCAGCTATGGCCACCACTTGCTGTCGCCACTTGCCACTGCTGCCTATTGGCCTCCTGGAATACTGCCGATCAGCTGTTCCAGGTGACAGGGATCACTGCCATCATTCGCCGTGTGAATGGCGGCAGCGGTGGTGGCGATCCCCACCATCTGGAACAACTGATCAGCTATATTCTGGGAGGCCAATCGGATTGCCGATAGGTGGCAGCGACCAGAAGCAACAATAGGCGGCGGCAGCGATAGCCGGCGACAGGCATCCCATACAGAGGCCAAAAACTGGGCACGCAGAGGCCAAAAACGGGGGGGGGGGGGGGGGGGGCAGAGGGGGGGGGGGGGGGGGGCCAAGGGTGGGGGCCGTGGGTGAATGGGGCTTCAGCAGTATTTGCTCCATAAGACACACAGACATTTCCACCCACTTTTCGGGTGTGTGTGTGTGAAGTGTATCTTATAGTGCATAAAATACGGTATATGTTTGCTAAGACACACTGGATTTTTTTGCATAGAAAAGCAAGATGTTTCTCTCTGTCTCTTGTTTTTGTGTCTTTTTTATCCATTAACATGCCATTATCCTAAATGGCTAGGAGGGACGAGTAAAATGATTACTTGATAGAAGAGATATGTATGGGCAAACAAATAAAAGCAAATAAAGGCACCCAATGTCACTTTTGTATGTATTTTGTATACATTTTCACCTACAACCTCTTCAGAAGTGGTATTCAGCCTGTTCGCACCGATTTGGGCAAACCGGTAGTGGCGATCATGGGTGGGCCCATCCGCCCGCCCGCCCGCCAGGGCTCCAAGTTGTGCTATTTAGGCACATTTTCAAGGCCTAGCACATGTGCAGAAGGTGCGCGAGCGAAGCACATGTGCGGAAGGCCAGGCACATGCGTGAACAGTGCGTGCACTGGAGAAGTGAGTGTATGCAGAGCTAACCGGTGGTAAAGGTAAATGAAGCCCACCCCTGAACCTCTTATTTGCAAAGCTACTACACCGTCTGGAATGGGGCAATTAGCCACAGCCACATGGCTGCGCCCAGTTCACCGCAGTCCTGCCACAGCCAACCCAAGGCAGGCAAGCAACCTGGGCCCAATTCATAGCGTGGGACAAGTAGCCGCATGTCCCAGCAGCAAATCCAAGCACCAGAGGGTGGGCCATAGCCTTCCCATTGGATGCAGTCCCACCAGCTCGGCTTTCCAAAGTGGAAACTGAAAAGGTAGGGGAGCAAATGTGTTGTTTTTTCCTGGCAAGAAGCAAAATAATACGACTCGCTGCACTTTGTGTGCAGCGATCAGATCAGATTTGATCAGGGTAGTGACTGCAATCCCAAAATTATTCAGACTTTGAATATCACTGCCCTGATGTGATCACTGGTGCGGGGGAGAGAAGGTGGGAGAGTAGGAGATGACTGATATTTCTGGTGGATTTCAGTATCAGGCATATCCTTTCTCTCCCCCTCCCTCCAGTGATCACATCAGGACAGTGATGTGTTCAGAATCCTAATAATTTGGGATTGCAATCACTGCCCTGATGGAGTCTGATCTCATTAATTCTGACAAGGATAAGGAGAACTGAGAATATTTTATTTATGGTCTGGACACCTGAACAGAAGTAAATTGTAATTCTGTATAAAGCTGCAGTGAACTCTTTAAACTCCCTCTTTCTTTCTCTGTCTCTCTGTGAGAATCACTTTCTTTAATGTTTTCATTTTATTTTCACTGACTACAATTACAGAGAACACGGTCGGTTGGAGAAGCTTTCAGGATGTGGTTTGACAGTTCCTTTTCCGAGAGGGTTCCTTCATATTTATCATGCCTCTTCCTGGGGGTTTTGTTATGCAAATGTGGCTGAAACTGATAATTCCAAAGTTCCTTTTCTTCTTTGTAACCTGACAGAAAAGTTGTCTTTAATTTCAGCACTACTTGTCTCTTAGTTTATGTAAACTTTTCTGACATATTCTTCAGAACGCAGGAAGCCTGATCCTGAAACTGAAAACAAATTCCTGATTTCTGGATGTGCTTGGAAGGACTCCATTATTAGCCAATCTCTCCCTTTCAGAAACACCATGCATCTTTGCCCGCCCGCCCACAGCCTTGCCACAAATCCACAGCATTCAGCCAAGGGGCTCCCTGCAAAAGCTTGGAACCTCTGGAAGACAACAGATTGCAGGGACCACCTGAATCACCCCTCTGGTTTGCCTTCTTCCATCCCATCCATCCCGGCCATCCAAGTCCCTACATGCAAAGTGCAGTAAGTCATATTATTCTATTTCTTGCCAGGGGAAACTACACATTTCCCTCCCCCCAACCTTTCCAGTTTCCACTTCAGGAAGCTGAGCCAGCAGGACTGCGCCCAATGGGAAGGCAGAAGCCCACCCTTATGTACACGGATTGGCTGCCGGGACGCACGGCTACTTGTCCTTTGCTGTGAATTGGCCAGGGACAAATGTCACTCAGCAAATCACCTGGGACAAGGCTGCAGGGGAGGAGTGCCAGCAGAGTGCCAACTGAGGACGAACACCTGTGGTGGATCAGCTGCAGGGGGGAGGGGCCAGTGAAGTGGGTGCAGCCATGTGCCCATAGTTAATTGTCCTAGACCCTACTCTGCCCTCTATATTGTATCCCCATCCATTTTATTGCAATTTTCGTGTTTATTCTGTGTATAAATTATATGCAGAGTCATGATTAGAATTAAAGCAGTAAATAAGATTGGAATGGCTCCTTCCACTTAAGACATTATAGAATACAGGTAGTCCTTGACTTACAATAGTTCATTTAGTGACCATTCAAAGTTACAATGGCATTGAAAAAAGTCACTTATGGCAGTTTTTTATACTTATGACCATTGCACCATCCCCATTATGATCGTTGCAGTTTCCTGGAGTCATGTGATCAGCTTTTGCAACCTTCTGACAAGCAAAGTCAATGGGGAAGCCAAATTCATTTAACAACCATATTATTAACTTAAGGATTGCAGTGATTCACCTAAAAATTGTGGCAAGTAAAATGGATTAAAATTAGTTTAACAATTGTTTCATTTAGCAAGAGAAATTTTGGGCTCAGTTGCAGTTGTAAATTGAGGACCCCTTGTACAACAGAAGGTCTCCCTTGTGCCAATTAAAATATCTATGTGATTAAGCTGGACACAATCTCATTATACACTCAAATCTTTTGAAATTTTGACCTCTTATCTTACAAGATTTTTACTATTTACTAAAACCAATGTAATTAATTTTATTTAATGTGAAATTCACAAATTCAGTGGCATATATGTTGCTGTAATCCATATCTTATATGTTGTTCTCCAAAAGTTTTCAAGAATATTAATTATCAGCTTAAATGAAAAGGTCAGGACAGGAAGCACTGTTACACAGCATAATGTTTAAATGGTAAAAATTAATTGTTATAAACTTAGAAAATTAAAAAACTGTAAATGATTATAAATAATGAAGTAGCATATCAGTGATTCACATATTTTTAGCTTCATATAGTATGACCCAATTAAACCTAATTTGTTATAATTAACTCATTATTTTTCTTTAAAGACAACCTTATTACTTATCTACTCAAGAGACATGAACTCCTTTGATATTTCAATAAACTGGGTCTCTTAAACTACATTATATAACTAGCAGTTTTCTATGTATTCTATAATTATCCAGAAAGTAGTAGAAAATTTTCTTTTTTCCTAAAAACACATAAGAGTACTACCACACACAAATCATTTTGAAGAGTTTTAATTGAATACTTTTAGCAAATTATTTATTCACTTTCTAACTATACACAATGAAGAAAGATATCTTCAGAATGTAACATTTTCAATTTTAGAGATACAGCAAGATAAATAAATAATTTCACCCTTTCTAAAAAAGCACGGTGAAGCAACTAGCTTTCTAGGGCATTTATAACTTATAGCAAATTGAGCCATCCAAATAATTAAAAATTATGACAGTGAAAATTTATCCTTGCTATTGGTCTGATGTCTAATGGGCTAAAACATAAGGTAAGTAATCTCTTTTTTTTTCAAAGAACCAGTTTCAGAGCAATTAGTTTCTTTCTTGATTATCACCTCTGCAGTTTTTTCCAACCAGATTTCAAATGTTTTGAGATATTAATTTTCCTGATGGGAATTCCAACTATCATAACTCCATATTTAGGGTACTTTAGCTTCAAAACATCTAGTGAGATGATTTTAGCACAATAATCCTGCATTTCATTTGTAATATAGAACTACACTAACTAAAATTTTGCCCTTATCGACAGGCATTTTGTTTTTTAATGTCTCCTGCACCGTATATCCATAATAAAGGACTCTGCCTATTTAAAATCCATGCTGTCCTTTGGAAATCACTGCAAGCTAAGATAATGCAAGTACCTTCAAAAAGCATAGATT
Organism: Ptyas mucosa; assembly: GCA_012654045.1. NCBI lineage: Eukaryota > Metazoa > Chordata > Lepidosauria > Squamata > Colubridae > Ptyas > Ptyas mucosa. Next base: position 12,082,070 of record WNWU01000007.1, on the reverse strand, counting down.
ACAAATGATACTTCACTAATTTATTAGCTAGTGGGAAATAATGCAATCACAAATTCAGGGAAACATTGAATGAGAAAATGTCAATCACCTTTCTCTAATAGGCTTAAATAACTACACTAGGCAATTTCAAAACATTTGACTTTAAAATATATTTATACAACTTTTTTCCCATTTCATTGCATACCTACAAATAATGACTTTCTTTTGCAACTACAAATAATAATAACATCCTGTGGAATAATTTATTTACTACAATATCTAGCAATATCTAAATGGCAGAAACTTACCATGTTGCTTCTGCTTTGGATTGTACATCTTCCACCAACGAAATATAATAAATCCATCTTGGATTCTAAAAGTATTTACACAAATAAAATATTTTAAAAGGCTGTTAAAAGTGTATATATATTCTATATGCAATTAATAAGAAATTGTTTCAAATAACACAAAGGTGAATTTATCATTCTGTTTTCGGAATCTGAAAAAATACCAAAGAGCTGAAATACCAAAATACATACTTTTTTGCAATTTGTTCAAGGACCCTGAGCTTTTCAACCCAAATCTGCTCACAGAAAGATTTATCTTTATAATTTTCACTAAGGTAAGGAAGAAGGGAATTTTCTATGCTGATTCTGCACCTATCATGAATTCCTGGATTTATAGGTAGTCTTTGACAATTGAGCACAACATTTCTGTCACCAAGCAAAATGTTTGTTAAATGAATTTTGCCCTATTTTACGATCTTTCTTGCCCTTTCTTGTTGTTAAATTAGTATCATAGTTGTTAAATGAACCTGGCTTTCCCATTGACTTTGCTTATAAGGTCACAAAATATGATCACATCAATTTAACAGCCTATCACAGTGGTTCTCAACCTGTGGGTCGGGACCCCTTTGGGGGTCGAATGACCCTTTCACAGGGGTCGCCTAAGATCATCCGAAAACACATATTTTCAATGGTTTTAGGAATAATGTTATGGTTGGGGGTCACCACAACATGAGGAATTGTATTAAAGGGTTGCGGCATTAGGAAGGTTGAGACCCACTGGCCTATCAGATTTTACTTTCTTAAAGTAATGTGAAATTATTGTTCTCAAAGTTTTTTACCTTTAACCACTCCAAATAGATTCTCTCAACTTTAAAATTAGGTTTTTAACTCATCTAGACTATTTTGTGGACCTCGTTTTCTTATTTTTTTCATGTAAAAGCTAAAATATTCTTCATGTTGTCTGCCAGCTGCACCTTCTCCTGGATCAGGAGGCTCACAAGTCACTCAGGTCATAATCATCTCCAGATTGTACTACTGTGATGTGCGCTACACATGGTTGCCCTTGAGAATATCCGGAAGCTTCAGCTGGTGCAGAATGCAGCAGTGCAGTGCAGGAAAATATGTGTGCTCCTAGAAGAGCACATGTAACATTTGTTATTACTTTTAAAACCATTCATGGCTTGGGGCATATCATGGCATATCTCAGGGACTGCCTCTACCCAATTACATCAGCCAATCCATTAGATCTGACAGAGAAGGCATGCTGCAGGTATCATTTGCCAGGGACCTAGATTTGGTTAGTTCCAGAATCCAAGCCTTCTCTGCCATGATGCCCACTCTAAGGATCATTCCCCCCACCCCTTCTGGAATAATAGTAAGGAAGTCAGGTTGTCCTTGCTATCATTCCAGAAGTCTCTCAAGACCTGACTCTGATGTTAGGCCTGGGAGTGGGGTGGTTTCAGAGAAATTGAAATATTCTTAGATGGCTCCATTGTGGTTAATTTTTAGATTTTCTATTGTGTTTTTTTTGTTTTCAAATAATTATTTAAATTATTAAATTTAAATTTAAAAATGTAAATAGAACAATTCTCTATATGTATAATGTTTGTATTTTATATATCGCTGTTTTATTAACTATTGTATGGAATTACTTTTTGTGAAATGGGTGGCCATATAAATGTCATTAACGAATATGATTAATAAATATGGACCAAAAGATATCCATTGGTTAGACATCCTACTATAGCTCCTGTGACTCACTGCTATTCATAACTATTTTAACAGATCTGCTAGATTATTGTGATCCAACTCTAGGAGGATAGCAAATTTTACTACATAAGGGATATCTTATTTCCTTAAATTTACAGAGATAGTCCCTTTTAGAAATTTTTGCATAGTCACAAAATAAGTACCTAACTCTTTTTTCTTTGAATTATTTTTCTTATTATACCAATGATAAAAATACAAAGGAAGATGTTATATTCTAAACCATATTAGGGCCTATCTTTATCTATAAGCAATGCTATAATGGGAATAAAATTTAATAAAGCCATAACTGTGAAATAAACAGTATAAAAGTTAAGTACCTAATGGAGAAATCTTCTGTAATATAATAGATTTCACGAACCATGATTTTTCCAGACAGAACAGAGAATGAGAAGGATCCTGCAATAAAAAGGTTTATGTTAAATCACAGAATACCAAGGAGTCTTTTAAGTTCTCGAGTTGTATTTCCCTACTTTCCAGAAGAATCCAATTAAAGCATCCCAGAAAATGAATATCTAACTTCTGCACAAATGAAAGGAAACCTATCATCGTGATTAAAAGTAAGATTAGATCAACAGTTTAAAGGTTTAAAGGTTTCCCCTATCCAGTCGGGACCGACTCAAGCAGGCAGTGCTCATCTCTAATTCTCAGCCGAGGGAGCCTGCATTATCTAAGAGACACTTACGTCATCATGTGGCCAGCATGAAAATATGGAAACGCAGTAACCTTCCCACCAAAGCAGTACCTATTTATCTACTCACATTTGCATGCTTTTGAACTGCTAGATTGGCAGGAGCTGGGATGAGTAACCAGGGTGGATTTGATTTAAATCAAGTCAATTTAAATCACAATTTAAATCATGATTTAAATCACTAGTAAAAAGACTTGATTTAAATCATAATTTTTAAAGAGCAACTGTCATCTCTGTCCCGCAGACGCTCCTCCTCTGACCCACTGTTGACTCACCGACAGTCCCAATATTGCAGAATATACAGCCTCATGCTACATAACCAGGCTCCATTTCATGCTGAATAAACCAAATTATTAATGTATCTTAAATAGAAAACTATCTTTAGATAAATTTTTACTCCAAAAGCATTTTATTAAAATAAATTTGATAAAAATTAAAAAAAACTGATTTAAATAAAAAAATCCTTTTTTTAATTTTTGTTTTTTAAAAATCATCAATTTTTATCCACCCTGTAAGAAACTGAAGCTCACTCTGTCACCAAGCACTCAGATCTTAAACCCAGACTGCTTTTGGCTTTTCAGCTGACAAGCTCAGTGTCTTAACTTCTGAACTACTCTTACTCTTAATCATATACCACTATCAATCTTAAATAAATATTCGTGCTTTCCCCAGTTCTCTCCCCCTTCCATAGTTTTTCTCTTCTTGGATAATTTTGAATCTCTGACATACAAACGCTGCACTTACCACGCAAAGAACTATGTGGGTACTGATTTCTCTTGTGTCATCCTACTGTTTGTCCTGAGCAATAAAGAATGTTCTGTGCTGGAACACTAATACTAAACAGACTATAGTAGATCTAACAGGAAGGGTGTAATAGAAACATCCCATCTCAAGCAACAATAAACAAAAATTAAAGGTACAGTTCAATCAGTTCTAATATAGATAACGGGTGGATATCATCAAAGCCCAAGAAACTCAAACTCCAAGCTCAAGCACAAACTTTAACCTCTCTTTCAACAGCGCTTCTAAAAGGGGAAGGAATGGGGGATTCCATTTTGCATTTGCTGTATCTTCTTTCTTAAGGAAGCCTTTTTCTCTTTTTTTTTTATAAGAAAAGTTTTTATTGGTTAAAAATATACAATATTATAGTTTACAATATGTTGAATTTTCAATATCTTTATAGAAAAGATATTTAAATTATTGTTTTCTCTTTTTTAAATTCTCACACAACAGACGTTATTATGTTAAATCAAAACAATCAACCGGAATATATAAAAGTTATATAAGCAAAGAAAGCCAATAGCCAAAATATTATACAAAGTACAGTGAAAAGAAAGAGTAAAAAGAGATATAAAAAAAACCATTAGATAATAGATTCCCCTCCTTTCTTCATTTCCTAGTTCTAGCTCTTAAAACCATGGCCTGGCCTCCCCCCTCCTCCCGGGCCGCCACAGCCCCGCCCGCCCCCGCTCCTTGTTCATCTAATACTTCCCCCCCTTCAGCTCCTGTATTTTCTCCACCTAGGAAGGACTTATGCTGCTCAAAAAAGGCCTTAGCCTCCGCTACGTTATTAATTTTCTTCCTACTGTCCTTCCAGAAAATCATCAAACCCTCCGGAATCAACCACCTAAAGCCTACTCCCTTAAGGTACAGCTTGTTTGATAAAAAATAATATTTTCTCCTTAATTCTCGTACCTGTCTGGGAATCTGCTTTAGGATGGTGACCTCCTTGCCCCTGTACACCAGCGCCCCCAGTCTTTGTTTTCTCAATATCTCATCTCTCAGTTCCCTTCTTACAAATTTAATATGGACCTCTCTTGGGACACTATGTAAAATTGCAAATTGTGAGTTTACTCTATACACCAAATCCACATCCCTTCCAGTAGACTCCAAATCTCTTTCAAGAAATTCACCCAACATTTTGACCATCACTTCTCTCAAATTTTCCTGGTCAAGTTGTTCCACGTTTTGAAACCTGAGAAAATAAGACATCTTATCTAATTGTAAAGTTAGCATTGCATTTCCTCTCCCTTCTTCCACCCGCTGGAGTGCCCGTACCTCCCCCTCCAGACCCCCCATCTTCTTCTTGTTTTGCTCTGCCAGCTGTTGAACATCATTTAAATCTTTTTTCGTAAGTGTCATTTCAGATTTAATTTCAGATAATCCTTTTTGCAAATCATCCAACTTATCCAATTTCTGATCCAATTTCGCCAGTCTTTCCAAAAATTTTTCCATGTCAGCTGCTGTTGTTTTGTGGCCCTTGGCCATCTTGCAATGATAGAAGATGAGAAATCCCAAAAAACAAGCCTCCAGGAAAGAAAGAGAAAGAGGGATTGACAGTCGGTGTAATTTTTCCAGTATCCACCAGTGGGCGCTCACAGGAGCAACGAGTCCGGAGTGCAGAGTAGGTCAAACAGGAAGCTTGAGGTGGGTAATGTCTTCAGTCGGAAATAAAGAAGCAGGAAGTCGGACCGCCGCCATAGCTCTCCACCGGGAAGAGAGGCCACCAGACCTCTTTAACAAATTCTGATTCAGCCATCCTCAAGAAAAAGTCAGCAAAGGAAGGGTTTTTTTTCCATTTCTTTCCCCCTACTTCTCAGCCAGGGCACCTTTCCAGCTACGGGGGGGGGGGGACTCCACCCCCCCCCTCTCACCTCCAGGATGCCTTGTCAGCTCTCTGCTCCTTGCAGTTAAAACTCCGTCATGCCACCTCAACTCTCCGGTCGATCAGCTCCCAGTCCGCTGTGTCTTGCAGGTAAGCGCCAGTCCCCTTAGGCGCTGTGGCGCCTCAGCGGTCCCAGAAAAGGCCGCCGATCGCCTCCCTCCCCCGCTGGAGCCTCGGGTGCGCCAGCATCGGCCTCCCGGCCCCTGGATGTGAGGCAGGGGACCCCTGGCAAGCCGCCCTCAAACGGCAAACGCCCCAATATTAGGGCGTTTGGCCCATAGGGCCTCCAGATGGGGGGGATCGGACACTGGGGCCAGAGCTAGCCCAATCAGTGTCCGTCGCCTCTGGGACCGGAACCGGAAAACCACCTCTTTCTCTTCTTGCTCAAGCAATAACAAAGCCAAAATTGGAATAAGAGATATAGGAAATACTAACAATCTAAGAACTAGCAGAAACTATGTAAGAATTAAAATATTTATTTTGCTTTACAGAAAATGATGTTTTAGTGCTTTTATGTTCCCTTTTTGGTCCTATTTAACAATAACAACATTTAAAAACCATTGAAACTTTTAAAATGATTACTTGGTGGAAAGAAACTTCTCAAGAAAGGAAAATCCTTTTCTCAAACAAAATTAATACTTGATTCAAAGAACGATCCCAAGGAAGATAATTTCCCCCACACTCATTTGTACAGGGGTTAGTGAACATTTAGCGTTCAAATTACTGATCTCTAGAGCAATCTATTCCATTTGCATGACGTATTACCATGCATGGAAATGCAATTAATTGGTTTGAGATCCCTCTGACTGCGTCAAGCAGAGGCTCCTAAGTTTTTTCCTCCCTACTGCATTATGCAACACTGGTGAGGTCACATTCAGTATATTGCAACTACCTATTTATTCCAAGGAAGAATCCTTCACTACATATGTGCATTCATGAAGAAAAAAGTGGCAAAATTTCCAGGTCTTCCTAGTTTATCTAACTGGGGAGAGTGTACCAAAGGTAAAGTCCTTTCAGTGTGAAAGGCTAATTTAGTTAAGAAATTCAAGCCTTTTGTTACATATATCAATGTTTCGGGAATAGTTAAGAGTCAAAGAAAGAGAGAGAGAAAGTATGACTTCAGTGGACTAATGGCCTGACATTTAGCCAATAATGCATATACGCAGAGAGCCAAGACAATAAAATCAAAGAATGGCTAAAAAAATAACAACTTGAATAATTTTTCATAAAACAAAATTTAAGTTTCTAATTCGCAATAAGCTTATATAAGTTTTTAGATTGCACTAAATTTCCTAGATTTCCAGGAATTGATCCTCATTTGCCAGGCTCTGAGTCAAACAGGAAAAACCTGCTCGTTCCTCCCATTAAAATACAGATAAAATATAATAAAACCTTACAGGAGAGAGAGGGAAAACAACCCAGTACTGGATGATTGCTAGGAGTTTATGTTTCTGGACTCTCACGGTCTTTTTGTTTTGAAACTTAAATTTTGTGGCTAGATGACATCGAAGCTTAAGTCTTTTATCTCCGAACTTCTTTAAATGCGATATTCTCCCCTCCAATACACAGTTTATATTGCATGCACAGTGACACAAGAGAATTCTTCAGTGTAAAAAGCCTTGCTAAGAGTCCATGCATGACACGAGTACACCCACAATCCCTGTTTAGTCAAAGGATGCCATGGATGAATCTAATATTTTGGTTCATATTTGAATTATATTCCCAAATTCGCAATATATAGGATTCAAGAGACATTTCACATTTGCAATAGCAGCCCAGATTTTAACCACACCATTGCAAAGTAATCTCAGTACAGGATTAATCTTTTCATCACACTGATGTTAATAAAATAAATGAATGTATTTAATTTTTTTCTCTTGCTGAAATCAAGAGGAATATTTATTTATATTCCAATCAATGGAATATAAAATATGTAACACTGACTAGACTTTTTATCAATATAATATTACGAATGTGATTCAGAATATATTGGTATTTCATATTTAAATCAAGATCACTTACCAATATGGATATAGCCATTTTTATGTAATCTGTTAAGGATCAATGTTAAAATAAAGCCAATGTTTCGGGAATTGTAATAAGTTAGGTAAATAATCCAGGCACAGGACAAAATTGTAGCTGTAAAACAAATATTCATACATTTAGAGGAATGGAAATTATTTTTTTAAAAACACAGAAGAAGTGATACATTCATAACACAGAAACTATTTGGAAGTGAAAGAGATATGGACTGCCACAGACTCAATGGAAAGCAATATTACCAAATTACTTAATGGTAAATGAGCTCTTGTAACCAGCCATACAGTAGCCATTTTGCAAGGCTGCTCATGATCTATTCCTAAAATTCCAAATATGCTCACTGGCACACAGTGGCTGAGGACACACATCATTACCTCCCTTCCTTGCCCCAATCTCATGTGTGAAATAGCTTTATAAAACAGTTTCACATAAAGCTGCACGGTATTATTTTAGAAGGGCAATGTCAACTGGTAATTATACTTTTTAAATAGCTTGACTGCCTTAACGGAAGCTTTATTCTAACCAGATTATTGCAGATAACGCTACATTTCAAATGCTGGGGTTCTTTTTTGCCTAGGTATTGACTATATTCTATATTGTGCACTATACATGAACCAATAAATGGTGTATTATATTCATATATATAATTATTTAAGCTATTACAAGACAATAAAATATATATAAAGAAAAAATATGAAGCAAAATGTGTATGAATGTTTAAATTGCAAGCTGATATAAAAATGAACTTAAATAAACTTAAAGATGGAAAATTAAGAAGCTGCATGAAACTGTATTTAACATTCTACTAGCTCCAGTTTTGAGATTAGTAATTAAGTTCTGTTTAAAATCATCCAAGATAAAATCAATATTTTCTAAAACAAATATGTAACGTATAGCTGCTGCCAAACCTTTCATGTCAGATGAGATAAAATAGATACTAGATATAATATTGGAAAACATAAGTAATATTTAACAAACCAAATATTACATACCAACAAGTAGCCAAACAACATTTGAGTTATGTTCAGTGAGGAAATTTTCCAGCTGAGTGATACTAGGAACAATGCTAACATTAATATTTCTGTCCATTCTTAGAATATTGCAGCAGGGTCTAGATGACTGAAAAGAGAAAAAACAAATGGAGTATCGTTTTGAAAAGTGCTGTTGAAGTGATTTGTTTGAGATATATGTAAGAGAGATTAACCACAAAATTAACACACAAAATAAATGTTATGGCCTTTAAGCAGTAACTATAGGATGGCAGAAATGCTATTTCGTTCAGTAGGATTCATAGGGAGAGCTTTTGTGATAGTGTAATATACACTACACAGCAGGAAATGAAATGGTAGCTTATTCAAGTAAAAAGGAGTTAATAACAAGGTGAAAATGATTTCCTTGCTAAACTTAAAATACATGTTACATTAAATATGTGATAACCTTTCATATTTAAATATATTTATTTTCATTTTTCAAATAACAGCTATTAAGAGTCTCTGATCAAGACTGGGGTCAAAACATTCTTTTGGACCTTGACGTACCCAAACAAAAGTCACTTCCTAAAACCATCTATTCTTCAATTAAAAGCTACAATAATTTTTTAAGTACACATTTCTTCAAAGCCTGCTGCAGCAGATCTCAAGAATCTAATAGTAAATGAAATATTAACACAATTTTTTATGGCACAAGCTTTTGTGAACAGGAAACAATACAAAGGTTCCAAACAAGATAAAGTAGGACTGTGAAGTTTCGCCTGGTTTTTGTATTTATATCAATATCTCTGCTTTTTCAGATCTTATTCATGTTAACCATTGCAGTTATCCTGCATTTTATTTCAGGAGTAGAAATGCTACCGTGGAGAATTTTTGATCCAAGGAAGATAAATTCTCATACTAATTCAATTTCCTCCATGTTCATTTTAAGTATCTCATGTCCACCTGCAGCTGTTGTATCTTTGTTTTCCTGATGTTGAGATTCAATCCTACTTTTTTCACTTTCGTCCTTGATTTTCCAGATCATTTTTTCCAGGTCTTTCTTATTTTCAATCAATAGTGTTGTATCATCTGCATACCTTAAATTATTTAAATTACCTTTACTCCATCATCAGGCAGTTCCAAATCTAATTAAGATCACTTCAACATACAGATTGAACAAAAAAGGTGATAAAATACATGCCTGTCCAACGCCCTTACTGATCCTGAACCAGTCTGTTATCATAAAGTGGTCTCACTGTTGCCTGATTAGTGTAGAGTGACCTGATAAATCTGATCAGGTGGGAGAGTTTGTGCAAAGCTGCCCATAGCTTATTGTGTTCTACACAATCAAAAGCTTTTATGTAATTGGTAACTCTCTTATATCTATTTTAAATAACTCTAATTCATCAATGCAGCATAGCTCCTGAGACTAGTATTATCTATCAATGTGTTTGGGATAATGAAGCTGAATTTTCATTAATTTCTAACAATATATTAGAATATTTCTTTTTTATTTATAATAAAAGATAATGCTATATGAAAAATCCAAGTCAGTTTTAAATATCAACAGTAGTTCAGGTAGCATTTTAAAGAAAATAAGGGAATTCATGGAAAATAGAATTGCCATGAGACAGGAAAGCTCAAATTAACTTAAGCAGGATATTCAGAAAACAATTTCCACAATTCCTATCAAACTAGGATTTTATAATATCCGGGGGGGGGGGGATTTTAAGGTTCCTGTCAACATTGTTCTTAAAAACAGTATGCTAGTTTAGATTCTAATACCGTGTTTCCCCAAAAATAAGACAGGGTCTTATTTGACCCCCCGAAATATGGCCTTGGCCTTATTATCGGGGGAGGGGGGTGACTTATTATTTTTCAGGTGCAGGCGGCCCCTAAACATAGGCCCGCTGCAGGGGGACTGGTGCCGGAGCATCGACCAGCTGCTTTGCCGGTTCCTTTCAGGCTGCTGCCTCCAGCAATCGTGGCAGCTTTTAATTTGCTTCCTGTGCAAACAGCATGGGAAGATCTCAATCCAAGATCTCAATCCAAGGTGCTGGTTCTCAAGATACACACCGCTGGTGGGGGGGGGCTTCTTCTCTTGCTCCCCTTTCCTCCCTCTTCAGCGGTGTGTAACTTGAGAACCAGCACCTTGGATTCTCTCTTTTAAACTTTTCCCAGCCATCCTTTTGTTCTCTGCTTCAGCTTCAGAGGGGAGGAAAGGGGAGCAGAAGAAGCAGTGCTGGCTTAGATTGCAAAGGCTCGATCGCCTTCCTGTTGTGGCCCGCCAGCGGCCTACGTGGATTGTGGCTGATCCTGACGAGGAGGCTGGTGTGGTGTCGCACCAGCAGCCTGTGCAGCCGGCGCTCGAGTCAGACAGCGAGGAGACTGAAGAAGATGTGGTGCCAGAGGCAGAGGTTCAGTCAGGGCCTTCAGAACCTCCAGAGGCTCCTTCAAGTGAAGAGAGGAAGTGGAGGAGCCTCTTCTCAATGCATGAGCATGCAGGGCTGCCAAAAGGCAGGAGTGGTTACTCAGGAGGAGATCTCCTCAAGTGTAAGGCTTGGGGCTAATTGGCCACACCCTTAGCCTATTTAAGTTTGCACACAGCTGGCAAACGTTGCAGGAAACAATGCATGTTCATCCGATCGCTTGCTGAGCATTTGAGAGTGAAGTTTTCTTGCAAACCTGGTTTCTGGGCTAATTGCCAACTCTTGTAAACTTTTGTCTAATCTTTGGAATTCCTGGCAGGCTGTTAAGGACATTTTTAGTAATAGCCTGCATTTGAAAAAAAGACTGTTTGTAGTAAACGGAGTTGTTCAGAGTTTTGTGTGTGCTACATTTCTTGGGTTCCGTAGCTAGGGCAGAACACTTCCTCTTGAAGAGCCTGCAGGGCAAACAGGAGATCTGGGATTTGGGCAAGCGGCAGAATTAAGAATCTCAAACTGAGAAGAATCTGAGAGATTAGATTCTGACATAATAGAATATAGTATAGAATTCAGTAACAACTCATTAATTGTCCATATTGACAATCACTGGAATGTATAATTCATGTTATAGTTTTACACCTGCTTTAAATTGCTTTATACCTTTACATGATATTTTCACAGCAGCCCAAATATAGTAAGATTAAAATGATATTTATAAAGATACTTTCAACCTTTATATTTAATAAAATCATGGGTTACTTTTTTTTTTTAAGTTTACATTAATTAAAGCTATGCTTTCACTAGAGGAAATTATTTTAAGAGTTTTTAGGCTATATGACATTAACATATCTCATTTACTTCCTTTTTCTATCAGGAACATACAGTATCAAGATAGTTTAACGGGGAGAAAATCTACTTAGCTATGCAAGGGACAGCAGAGAAAATAAAATTAGTTATCTTGGAAGATACTACTTTAAAAGCCAGTATGTATGATCAAAGGCTAAAATACACCACATTTTAAAACACTATGGAAAATTTATTTTTATTTAGTGAGTTTTAATTCTGCCTGACTCCAAAATGACTCTGAACAGCTTACAAATTTTCTGGGGGTTGTGTTCATTTTCTTACTCCAAATGTGATTTATAAAAAAATAGAATATTGGTAAAGAATTTCGTCTTTTTCCAACAGTGCAAATGAAAAGAAAACAATCTCATTTATAAATGTAGTTCTATGTGGTGCAAATATTAACCAATGTGGAAATATTGTCTGTGCAGAACTTTATTTACCTGAACTTTCATTATCCAAAGTTATTCAATCAACACCAATGCATCAGCTACATCTATGCTTGTCTTTGATTCGAGAAAAGTTATGACTATACTATGAATCTTCAATGAGTTGCACTAAGATTTTTTTGTTGTTAGATTCTGTAAGCTAACCAGAATTGTGATAGATAAGGCCAGCATATATATTTCATAAATAAACCAAAAATAGAAGATGCAGCTGATTTAATGGGGAGACTCGTTTGTACAAACTTTGTAAATATTCCGCTTTTCTTGCTTTTTTTCAACTCATTTGCAATGTTGGCTACAGTAAGTGCACTATGGCAACCATATAATATCACAGTGTTTCATGCCACTTTTCCTCAGAGTGCTGCAAAAAGTGGCATTATGGCAGCAATCAGGCAAAAAAAGCTTTAAATCATTTACTTATTCAGCACTGTAAATAGGGATCAATAACTGCATTTTAATGAGCTACAGCATTATTCTTAAAGTAAACTTAGTATTTAATTTAATCATCGCTCACTCTATCAAAGTGTCCTTGAGAGAGATGCTGAGAGTTAAATCAGTAGTACAATCTGACAGCTGGTTCATAGAATAAGGTGTCCAACAGCTGTTTCCAAAGCACTTATATATAAATGTATACAGACATTTCTCTTTGGAATGTCAAAGTACTTACTGAAATAATTGTGAGGTTAAGCTAACCTTTTCCCAATAATTCTTATTAATCCAAATCTCATTCCTTATTGACTATTAGTTTCTCACAGCTGAACCTCACTGCAATATTGTCAGTCTCTTTTTCTATAAGTGATATGACAATATTTTTGGAACTGCATTGATTTATTTTCATTCTGAGATATATAATTCTATAACTTTGGAATAATATTTATCTTTTCACTATGTCAATATTCAGCAGAAATAATGATGAAGAATAAGACTAATAAATTCATATTTTTATATTTATATGAAATTTTCTGGGGGGGAAAAACAATTTCACCATATTCAGGAAATGAGCTCCGGACTTCCGGTGGGACTGCGACATCGCCGGACGCTTCTTTTTGAAGCGCCTACCCAGGGCTCCGTAGAACCGCAAGAACAGCGACTATCAGCTGTCTTGCGGTTTGAAAACTTTCCCCCTGGTATGAGGAGGGAAAGTGAGTAGACGGGTGGGGTAGAGCTCCCTGAGAGTGCCAGATTTTACCCATAATCTGGCGCTCGAAGATGAGAGCTCCCCGTTAAGCCTGTCAGTACTCCGGACCCTGGATGTCTCTGCTTTGCAGAGCTAGATGTCGTTACCATCCCAGCAACCAACTTTAAACAAATACTCTTTGAATCAAGCTGGCGGAGCATAAGCTGCATGAATGAAACAGCAAGTATTTTTTTTTCTTTTTAACTCCAAAGATTTACTTTCTTTAAAAGATTTTTCCTAAGCTGAAAGTGAAAGCAAGATGGCGTTTGAGTTTCAACGGGGCGTGAAGAAGTGAAAGTTAAAAGTAATTATTGACAAGCCCCTGTTTGAAACGTAAAACTCCTTTTTGAAAAGTGGATGAAACAAGAAAGGATGTAATAATAATAATTGAAGCAGCAATACAAATTACAAATTGTAAAGGGTCTTGTTTTTCTTCTTGATACTCTTTTTTTTCCTTTTTTTTCCTGTCCTTCTGGAAGGGAAGGAAGAAGGGGGGCAAGATGGCTGGTCTTTTTGAAAGCAAAGAAAGCAAAGGAGGGTTAATTAACCCTCAATGGTCTGATTTTGAGGAAGCTTTGAGCTCAATTACCTCTGCTTTATTGAAAAGAATTGATACTATATTTCAAGCTTCTCAAGCTGGAAACAATGAAATACATGGAAATACTGAGTTGCAATCTAGCAGTGGGGGATTGAATGAAGAGTTGGGAGATGTAAAAGAACAACAACAGATCATAGCAGTTTTTACTGAGGAGAGAAAGATGAATGCTGTACAGAATAAGGAGCAAGAAATTTTGGAAGCTGATGAAATTTTGGTTACACGAATTTTTTTTTATAAAATCCAATCTGCATTTAAAGAGCTGTTTCCAGAAGAAGTTACATTTCTGCAAAAATTTTATAATATGCAATCCCAAAAACTGCAAAATTTTACTGGAGTTAAAAAAGGCAGAGGGATCAAAGTTAAGAAGAAAGTTCGTAAAAAGGAAAAGAAGAAAGACTGGAAAAATGGAAAATAACCCTGCTTGATGAGATGATGGTCCTTAAAAAGTATTGTTTAACTGTTTAAAGATTTTGAATTTTTGGGGAAAAAAAACAGACAGCAGTCTAATGTCAGTTAACTAAGCGATGAGCGACGATGAGGAGGCAACCTACAGCTGAATTGGAATATTTTGAGAAGAATAAACAGATCACAGCAATGCTGGTGTGTTGGGCTGTGAAATATGCCCTGACTTGAATGATTTGGAATATTTTACTAAGGACTGTAATAAATTTGGACTTAACTGCAATCGCAGAAGTTTTATTGAATATAGTAAATTGGAGTTTCCTGTTTGATGGTAATAAATATAAGGCAAAAGGACTATGGATCTAGGTCAATTGCAGGTGATCTGGTGGTTTCCCTAATACGTCTGATGAATTTATTAATCTAATTTTTGATTGGATTTGATGGATACTATTTCAAATATAATTATAAAGTCACTCGGGGTTTTTTTTTTTTTTTATAAAGAAGCAATTTTTATTTAGGTGGGTAGAAGCAAATGAAGATATTCTATATGCTGTTGGAAGATGTGAAGACAAGAAGATTAGCAACTGGTTTAATCTAGTATGAAGAATTTAAATGTTTGATATACTTATTAAATGATGTTTCTAGTTGATTTGCTAATATGTATTGATAAATTAATAAGAGGTTTGATTGTTATTTTTTAATTTAAAAAATTATTATTATTTTTTATTAAGTGTTTTAATCATAATTGGACCTTGATGGTTTAAAAGTGGAGGACGGAAGAGTTTATATAGTATTTTATTTTAAATTTGGGGTTTTTGAATTTGGGGTTCTTTTTTTTTTTGTTGGGTTTTTTTTTGTTTTAAATGAAAGAAGTTATAAAATATCTTGTTAAATTGTATAGACCTAATAATTTGTTAAGTATTAATTAGCTAAATTGAGTAATGATAGGTTTGATTAGGTAATACTTAATTGTTTTATTAACTGCTGTAATTATAAATGGAGATTAATTTTGTTGAATTAGATGGAATAAGAAGAAAGAAGACTTGCTTTCCTTTTATCTATTTGTTTAATGATTATGATTATGATAAGTGTGAAATGGAGTTTAATTTAGAGAATTTGAGCTGTATTTTATCTTGTATTTGCTCTGGGAAGTCGGGGGGGTGGTTGGGGAGGGGGGAGAAAATGTATGTAAAACTTTTAAAACTTTTTTAATTAAAAAAAAAAAGGAAATGAGCTCCCATTTCACACAAACCCCCTTTCTTTTGTACAACAATATTTCAGTCTATCTTTCTACAGTTGTCATGAATGTTCCCTCTGCTACTATCAGGCTACTATCACAATCTGTCCCAAAACATATACAAGTTATTATTTATGAAATTATATCCAACTCACTTTCACAAACCTTAGACACCTAATATAGTATAACATCTTCATAATAAATTGAAATCAAGAATAACATTAACAAAAACTAAAACTGAATTAAAATTTAAATCAGAAATCAATGTTAAAAATTAAAAATGGTCTAGCATAGTAAAGATATTAAACCTCAAATGCTCTACAGAAAAACCAGATTTCTAACATTTGCTAAAATGTTAAAAGTGTAGGATTAATCTAAATTTTGAGTTAGAATATTTTTTATAATTCAGAATTTACAACCATAAATAAGAAAAGAACCCAAACCTCATACTTAGATATTCCCTTTCATTAAACTATACTAGGATTATAAAACACTCTTTTCCCCAATCTTACTCTGAATCTCAGCAGCAAAGTGGATCAAATCATCTCCACAGCAACCCAAACCAGATCCTATTTCCAAAACTATAAAATCTAGCACTAAACTAGATACCATACAGTAATCCTCAATTTAAGACTGTTCATTTAGTGACTGTTCAAAGTTACAACAGCACTGAAAAAAGTAACGTATGACTGTTTTTCACACTTTTGGCTGCTGCCCCTTGGTCACATGATCAAAATTCAGAGCTTGGCAACTGACTCATATTTATGATGGTTGCAGTGTCCTGGGCTAATGTGATCACCCTTTGCAAACTTCTGACAAGCAAAGTCAATGGGGAAGTTAATGGGGATTCACTTAACAACTGTGTTAGTAACTTAACAATTACACTTAAGAACTATTGCAAGGAAAGTTGTATAATGGAGAAAACTCATTTAACAAATATCTCACTTAGCAACAGAAATTTTGGACTTAATTGTGGTCATAAGTCGAGGACTACCTGTATTTCATAATAAAAACCTTGAGTAATCAAAGGTCTTTTGTATATTTAAAAATCTTAAGTCAACATTAAAAAAATTGAGGTGGAGTAAGCCTTGTCCTTCATCAGCACTTGAATCAACTACTTCAGATTCATGGAAGCATCATTTACTCTCAAATAAAAAGAAGCCAGTTCTTTCTGAACTATGTTGTTATAATTATAATTCAATGCAACCTTTCTCAAACAACATGCATTGTATCTCAAAAGAGGCAGAAGAACCAATTCTATCCCAAACAATTCCACTGAATTAAATAGAGTTTACTGCAAAGTAAAGCAAGTGTCCATGGTAAATCAACTCTAAAAATATACTACAATCTTAAACACACCTGCCATAAAAGTTTTCCAATAAACATTTTGAGGAAACACTGCTACAATTATATTACACATTTTAGAATGCAACGACTAATTACTTCCTGCTAATATATGGGAAGTTGCAAGATCACAAATGAAATTATCTGTAGCCCATGATATAACTGAAAGACATACAAGATCCCAGATATTACCATCCTATGCTCTATTATAGTCCAATATACTTTCATTTTAAACCAGAAAAACCTGTTTTGTTTTTAAACCATTATGTTTAGCAAAATCTTCCATTATTTATCAGAATTCATTTTTCTTCTTATAGCAGTGTAGATATTGATTTGCCAGAAAATCTTGACCATATAGCCACAATAAGTTTGGTTTAATCTATGAAGAAAATAAATTAAAATATTACTGTATTCTGTTACCTAAGAACAAAATACCATGGTTGAAATATATTGCTATATAGCTATGCTGTTTCATTTAAAGATGGCATTCAAATCTTTTTTTTAGTATGCCAATTAAGTTTAAAATGATGGTTAAGAATATTGTCTTCTGCTTTGATTATTCCTTTTGTTATGCTTTCAATAGTTGTTTTATCTGAAGCTTTGAAATTCGTAGTTTTCCAGTGTAGGCCACCTTAAAGACCTTTCTGGACAGAAACATATACATGTGGCAATGTATAAGAAAATATTTTAAAAGACAATTAAATACAATTGTCCAACTGAAACCAACCAAGAAATAGAATTATTATCGGAGTCTGGGAGCAACTTTAATTGGGTGAAATATTATCTTATGTATATAGATACTATTTGTATGGGTTCAGTGTTGACTCTGCCTGGCAAGTCCCTGCAGTTTCCTTGGCAAGAGTTCAAAAGTGGTTTGCCAATCCCTCCTTTGCAGGACTGCAAGAGTGACTGGCCCAAGATTAGATACAATTTGACTTTGTATCTAAAGTGACATTAGAACTCATGGCCACTGTCTAGACTCTAGCCTGATGTCTTAACCACTACACCAAACTGGCTCTCTTGTATAGATACTAAGAATCCAAAAATGCTCAGATGTTGAACTTTCAGTTCTCCATTAACTTGTGTTTCATTGAAATCGAAACACCATGATATACATCTCATTCCATACACATCCTGCATAGCTAAATTCACATTTCAGATTATTTTTCTAAAAAAAAAAAAGAAAGAAATCAGGTGAAATACTCCACTCTTATCAGGTATTTTAACTTGCTGCTTTGACAAATGCAACTTGTTGCTTTGACAAGTGCTTAAAGAGACTTGAGTGTTTATGGGGCTGCTACAATTTCCATCCACCCCAGCCAAAATGGGAAAACTGGTCCAGAACTAGCCAAAGAACACCGATTTGAATAACGAAATTTTAAAAGCGTGATTTAAAGTCTGGCTGCTCGATTGCAAGATACCAACACACTTGTAGAACGGACCCAGACAACCAGAAATACGCTCAACGGGAGCAGAGACCGTAAATGACTTTCGAAATAAGCAGAACGCGGATGGCTTCGATCCGAAGGATATAAGCCCAATCAACGCCTCTCTCTCTCTCCCTCCCTCCACCAAACCAAATCACATCTTTTCAAGCGCAGCCTCGCTTCCAAAGGATCGCGTGTATAAAATGAGCACTGCACACCGAACTAATCCAGAGGATTTGAGCTACCTGAGCCCTGATCAACTGCGCCCTGTGCAAACAGCGCCCTGACCGGAGGGTGGGAGTGGCCGGAGACCGATCGGGATTCACGATCTCAAAGGGCAAAAGCGACCGAGCAGCCGCATCGCATCGTCCAAGCACTTGGCCACCGTTCGGGGCTCTTTCCACCTCGGCCTTAGAATTAGGGCTGAGGATGGCGAGAATCGCGGCCGGACTCCCGCCAGCAACGCCCCCTCCGCTCGGGCATCTTCCTCTCTTCGCTTCCACCGGCAGCCTTTCATAAGGGAAAGGCCGGGGCCGAAGCCTTAGAAAACCTAGAAGGCGGCTTTGCCGCTCCACCTGCCGCTTGCACCCGAAAGATGGCTCCGAGCAGCCCACGCAAAACGGCCCAGCGCCGAAACTCTCCCCGCTTACCCCATGGTCTACTGTTTACATCCAACCCCTCTGCGGCTCTTTACTACGAATCCGGAACCCGGCGCCTCCTCCCCAACCGACGCTGGCTGCAAATAACAGCTCACTCCACCCCGAGCCTGCCTCCCGAGTCATTCTGCCAATCCCAGGGACGCTCCGGGATTCACCGAGCAATGGCGACGGCCCGCAGTCGGAAGCAGAAGGCGGGCAAAGAAACCGACCTCTTAGCCAATCGCGTCGCACGGGAACCTTGAAGCGAACCGCCTCCGTGGAGTTTTGAGGCGACGGACATAGAAAAATTAAAGCAGACTTTCTCAAGGCTCCCAACTTCCGAGTAAACTCAAGGCTTTGCTTCTTTGGGTCGCAAAGCCCTTATGGAACGTTCAGGGAGTGGGAACGGACTTTGGATCTGGGCTGAAAGGAAGCCTAAAGAGAGAAAATTAAAGGAGTCCTAGTGGCTCAGTGGCTAAGACGCCGAGCTTGTCGAGGGAAAGGTTGGCAGTTCGAATCCCTAGTGCCCCGTAACGGGGTGAGCGCCCGTTACTTGTCCCAGCTTCTGCCAACCTAGCAGTTCGAAAGCACGTAAAAAAATGCAAGTAGAAAAATAGGGACCACCTTTGGTGGGAAGGTAACAGCGCCTTTGGCATTTAGTCATGCCGGCCACATGACCACGGAGACGTCTTCGGACAGCGCTGGCTCTTTGGCTTTGAAACGGAGATGAACACTGCCCCCTAGAGTCAGGAACAACTAGCACCTTCGTGCGAGGGGAACCTTTACCTTTTTAAGGAGAAGAGGAGAGTTGAGGGAAATACAATCCCTGTCTGCGATCAATATAT
>WNWU01000007.1:11988873-12057629 GCA_012654045.1 Ptyas mucosa | reverse complement strand
TTTCTTTCTTTCTTTCTTTCTTTCTTTCTTTCTTTCTTTCTTTCTTTTTCTTTCTTTCTTTCTTTCTTTTTCTTTATCTTTATCTTTCTTTTTTTCTCTTCCTCCCTCCCTCTCATCCTTCCTTCTTTGTCTCTGTCTGTGTGTATGTCCCTCCCTCCCTCCCTCCCTCCCTCCCTTCTGTTGAAAGAAAAATCCATCTGGTTCAGTTCCAAGTGGGGAGAAAGACACTGGAAACATGGAGGCTGATTGGAAAGATGGTTTATTGATGAACAGAGCCACATGGGTTTGAGGTCCTGGGCAGCTGATCACATGGAGTGGAGAGTAAGGGTTATTTATACCCTCTCTTGGGCCTTGCCCTTGAGCTTCCTGTTCCTGTACAAGAAATGTATTCTATTGGCTGTAGTCAGACTCCCATGGGGCCAAGTGGGGTCAGTTTGTCAGAATCAAATTTGGTTGAAGCCTGGAGGGTGATTCAATGTCCCAGGTGATTTCACAATGCAGTGAGCCCTGCTGCTAGATAATCTGGGGGGTCATGTCTTAATCCCATCACCCTGGAGCTGAAGGTCTTTTGTTTTGTACATAGGCTGGCCCAGTCCTTCTCAATGAGCACCAAATATCTGCTGTGGACAGGGAGCTGAAGTTCTGAGTTTCTGTCTTCCTTAAGATTTCTACTTCTCTTTTAGGGGAATATAATATTCTGCCTTTTTCATATTTCCTAAAATATTTCATTCTTCTAGGAGGGGTAGGTGCTAACTTTCTACACTTCCTTTTTTGGGGGGGAGTGGAAGTAATTGGCAAACTCTTCATCAGAGTGAGAGTGCTGAGTTAATGAAAGTCTTTTATAGTATTATATATGTCTACATTAAGGAACTGCTTCAAGGCTGGAAGACAATAGGAGAAAGAAAAAGAAAATGTAGAATAGAAAAATTAATTGAAGATATTTCTCTCAGCCACCTGCTCTCCAGTTAAACTTTTGCTCAAACTGAACAAGAGTAGAAGAAAATAAAACTCAGGAGAAGAAAGTAAAACAAAGAACATTTCCCCAAATTGCAGATGATCAAAAATCTTAAACAACATGAAGCTGAACTCATTAGATTGCTATATAGTTCTAAGATCTCTGCTTTCCAGATCCCTGGGAATTGGTTATGAACCAGTTCGATGAAAGAGGAACAAAGGCAAAATGGAATGTTTATGTCTTGTTATTAAGGCTTACCTGAAAGGGGAACATGCCTGTTTCTAACTTTCAAGGCTCTGATGGTCCCATCCACTTTCTGTGTGTACAAGTTTAGATTTGATTGGCAATTCAAATTCATTTTCCTTTATTGCATATCTGAACATTTTGGCATGATTTTTTTCACTATCCACTACATCCTTCAAACTCAAGGCCTGGGGGCCAGATCCGGCCCGCAGGGTGCTTAGATATGGCTCATGAGGCCACCTTGGAAACAAAAAAGGACCGGCCCGTGGTGCCTCTGCCAGAGAAAATGGAGCGCTGGAGTGCAGCCCTCCTGAGTTCCATTTTCGCTGGCAGAAGGTTGCAGGAGGCCACTGCAGCCAAAAACAGAGCAGGGAGCCTGTTTTCACTGGCAGAGTGCTTGGGCCTCTACAGGCACCCCCAACACGAGTGATGTCGAGCTGGCCGTGCCCACTCTGGCCACACCCACCCCGGCAGCCCAAGGTCAAAGGAAACCCTAATGTGGCCCTCAATGTAATAGAGTTTGACATCCCTGCACTACAGGTTCAAATAAATATATAAAAGAAGGTATACGTGTATTTCTAATGTGATAGTTTCAGTTTATGTTTTATGATTTCAATGTGTTAGCTAGCAAATTTTCTGGATTTGATTGAACAGTAACTTGACTGTCAGATATTGCCTACGTATGATGCCCCAGGCACCAGAAGGGGTTAAGTCTTCTAAGTCTACAGACATCCCATGTGACTGTATAAACCAATGAACTCCCTTATTGGAGTCATACCCACAAATCAATTGGATATCTTCCCTAATTCTCTCCATCCATCTCAGCAAGACAGCAGTGAACTTCTCTCCCTCTCAACCTCTGAGTCATACAATTAGGGTAATAAATGCAGCAGGACACCCTGTTCATTATTGTATATTTGTAAATAATAAAATAAGTTTTAAACCTTAAGCTGTATGGCCTAAATAACTTCCGCATAGACTGATTGAGCACGACCATCAGTATATATCTGACAAATGGTAGCAGAGGATGGAGAATTATTGCTCAGGTCTATGATTTAAACAGTCATCCTTTCAATAGTCAGTCCATAATTGAATCTGAAAATCATAACTTTTTCATATAACCAGGTAAGCTTCAAATATGGCAATACTACAAAAAGTACCATGTTTTGCCATTCTTAATTGAGTTCTGCCATTGCCTGGCAGAAAAATAATTATTAATAAATTATTTTGAGCAAAACCAAAACTAGCTCTATAATAAATGAAATATCATATTAGTTGAGTGGGTTTTTGACCATTGCCTACCTTGCCAACCATCTCATTTTTTTCCTTTTTGATATTTGTGCATTTATGAAGGAGATGTGATAACTACTGGTCCAAGGAATCCCAGAATATTTTAACTGTCTGCTCTTTCTGCCAAAATAGTTGAAGAGAATCCAGAATCGACGAGAATCCAGCTCGTGGCAATAAAGCCTGGTGTTAAAATGCATTTCCCCTTCTCTTTTCTATAGTTACAATTTTATTTCATTGGAATGTTCTGATTTGCAGAAAAATTAGATTGCAAACAGCTAGGTTTGTTCAATGAAAAGTTTGATGTATAAAAAGCATAAGCTGAGTGATAAACAGTTCCATTCACTACAATATCTATAATGTAGTCCTATCATAGGACATTTTTCTGGGAGAGACTTGCAGCATCTTCCAATGTCATTGAATTGTAGATGGTTGGTATAACAATTATGAGAACAGGTTTTACATGACCTTAATAGTTGTTGAGCATCACTAGAAATTGCTATAAGTCACCAGTGGGAAAATGGCTATAGTCTAGGAATCTAGACAATTTCTTCCTGCAAAAAATTCTGTGATGTATCTTAAGCAGTGTATTTTAAATCACAGAACGGTAATTAATCATAGATAAATCTCATAGAAATTACTGTTCCAAGCTTGAAATATGTAGCGTAATAAAAGTTCTCTGATAAAATAACTAAAAAAGGAAATCTATTTCTATATATAACATTTTACTCTCTTGAGAGGAAAGCTAGAGGGGAAAGAAATCAATAGAAAATAACAGATCTTAGGATGATGTTCTTCAGTGTACATTGGACCCTAAAGACTCAGTGTGGATATCCAGGGAATTACCATCACTTGGTCATAACAATATCTTAAATAAGAGCAGTGTGTAACTGCAGACAAAATAAAGCCAAACCCTGCTCCCACACTAAAGCTAGCAGTTCTGGTTTAAAATAACTAATCATTCTAGTAGATATATGCAAAGAGGTACAGTAAACTATCTCCACCTAATGGACATTTTAGTTTTGCAGCACTGATATAATAGCTCTATTGGCACAATTTTTCAATAGGAAGAATGCTTTTAAAAATGTTTTACAGTTTAAAGTAAGGATCCTTTATGGAATCTATTTCCTCTATCTCAGATAACAGACTCTTTTATTTAATAAACTATTTATTCAGTGACATTTAGCTTGGCACTGGAATTTTAATACTGGAATTAAAAAAATTAATAGGGTTCTTTTAACATTGTTACTTGGATTTAATTATTATTATTATTATTATTATTATTATTATTATTATTAATAATAATAATAATAATAATAATAATAATAATAATTTTATTTCTATACCGCCCTTCTCCCGAAGGACTCAGGGCGGTGTACAGCCTATTAAAAGCACAAGACAGACATCAGTTAAAATAATTTAGAATTATTAAATAATTTCGGCTCAGTTTAAAACCCCCCAAAATGTAAAACACCCAATTTAAAATTATTACATTGATAGCCCGGCCTGGCGGAACATCAGGGTCTTTAGGGCACAGCGAAATACCCAGAGGTCGGAGATCTTATTCATTTCCGGGGGCAGTTCATTCCACAGGGCTGAGGCTCCCACAGAGAAGCCCTGGGTGTCACCAGCCGACATAACTTGGCCGATGGCACCCTGAGGAGTCCCTCTCTGTGTGAGCGAACTGGCCGGTGGGAGGCTATTGGTGGTAGAAGTCGGTCTCAAAGGTACCTGGGTCCTATGCCATGGAGCGCTTTAAAGGTGGTGACCAACACCTTGAATCGCACCCGGAAGACCACTGGGAGCCAGTGCAGCTCACGCAGGAGGGGTGTCACATGGGCACAATGGGTTGCGCCCATAACCACCCGCACGGTTGCATTCTGGACCAGTTGGAGCCTCCGAGTGCTCTTCAAGGGGGGCTCCATGTAGAGAGCATTACAGTAGTCCAGCCGGGAGGTGACAAGGGTGTGAGTGACCGTGTGCAAGGCATCCCGATCCAGAAAGGGCTGCAACTGGCGAATCAGGTGAACCTGATAGAAGGCCCCCCTGGCCACGGTGGTCATATACTCTTCTAAAGACAGCTGTGTGTCCAGGAGGACACCCAGATTGTGAGCCCTCTTTGTGAGGGGCAAGGATTCACCCCCAATAGTCAGCGATGGCACTAGCTGACTATATCGGGATGCTGGGAGCCACAGCCACTCGGTCCTGGAAGGGTTGAGTCTGAGCCTGTTTCTCCCCATCCAGACCCACACGGCCTCCAGGCAGCGAGACATCACATCAAGGGCATTGTTGGGGTGGTCTGGGGTGGAGATGTACAGCTGAGTATCATCAGCATACAGATGACACTTCACCCCAAAACCACGGATGATCTCACCCAGCGGCTTCACATAAATGTTGAACAGAAGGGGCAAGAGGACCGATCCTTGCAGCACTCCCCATGCGAAGCGCCTCAAGGTCGACCTCTGCCCCCCTGCCAACAAGAACTGCGAGCGGTCGGAGAGGAAGGAGGAGAACCACAGTAAAACGGTGCCCCCTATTCCTAACCCCCTCAACCGCTGCAGCATGATACCATGGTTGATGGTATCAAAAGCCGCTGAGAGATCTAATAGGACTAGGACAGAGGAACAGCCCCTGTCCCGAGCCCTCCAGAGATCATCCACCAACGGGACCAACGTTTCATATTTCCATGGTACCCCTGCCTGAAGCCCGACTGGTATGGGTCCAGATAGATAGCTTCATCCAGGTGCCGGGGAAACTGTCATGCCACCATGCTCTCAACAACCTTCACCACAAAACAAAGGTTGGAGACCGGATGGTAGTTAGCTAATTCAGCCGGGTCCAGGGAAGGCTTCTTGAGGAGGGGCCTCACCACTGCCTCTTTCAAGGCAGCAGGAAAGGCACCCTCACTCAGAGAAGCACTTGTAATTCCTTGGAGCCAGCCTCGTGTAACCTCCCGGGAGGCCAGTACCAACCAGGAGGGACACGGGTCCAATAAACACGTGGCGGCACTAATCTTACCCAGAACCCTGTCCACATCCTTGGGAGCCACAGGATCAAACTCCTCCCAGATAATATTCTCAAGACCCACCCTCATCTCCTCCCTCCAAAATTATTCTTTCTGACCATAAGTATATTTATATCAAGTGCCATAATATGATTTTTACCATACTATGGCACTTGTTGGTTTTTAGGACACACTTGTGTTGTCCCCAATTTGGGTCTGAGCCTGGTGCCGAAGCCAATGATGGACACTAGACACAAGGTGCAGGTTTTCTGATTGTTTTTTATTGGAGTACTCCAAGGAAAAGGGCTCCCGGCCAAAATACCAAGAACCAAGAACAAAGGATTAAGTAAGCTTTATACATTTTCACTAAAGGAGAAGGCAGGACAAGGCGAGATAATAAGAAATATCATCTAATAAACATTTTAGTAATAATTCTACAATTTGTTCTATTGGTCTCTTGCTGTCCCTATTCCTAAGCCTTGGCTAATGAATGCCCTAGGACTTATCTAATACACATTTTATTGGCTGCAGGCCATCTCTATTCCTAACTTTTAGCTGAAGTCTGCAAGTTGTCTAACTCTTGTTACTTTTATCAGCTTTCTAACTTCCCAGAATTGTTACAAGATTTACACATGCATATTTCGTGTTGACAAGCATCCTTTGTTCTTGCCAGACACACTCCACAATTACAGGCTTCATGATTTACTTTCAAAATGACGCTATAGAGCACTGCACACAAGAACATTTTTTTCCTGAACACCATCACTCTGCTAAACAAATAATTCCCTCAACACTGTCAAACTATTCACTAAGTCTGCACTACTATTAATCTTCTCATCGTTCCTATCACCCATCTCCTCCCACTTATGATTATATGACTGTAACCTTGTTGCTTGTATCCTTATGATTTATATTGACTGTTTCCTAATATGATTTGATTGCTTATTTGTACCCTATGACTATCATTAAGTATTATATCTTATGATTCTTGACGGATGTATCTTTTCTTTTATGTACACTGAGAGCATATGCACCAAGACAAATTCCTTGTGTGTCCAATCACACTTGGCCAATAAAGAATTCTATTCTATTCTATTCTTTATTTTAGCAGAGAGCCCATCATTTGTTTGTGTTTTAAAAACCATATATAATTACTGTGGTTTATTAAGGAAACCATAGTTAAACAAACCCTGACAGTACAAAATATTATCAATATCAAAATATCAAAATCAATCTCTCTATTTTATAAGTAGATGTTCCTTATACATATTCAGAAATATTGGTTTTTATAATTTATATTAGAACTGGCATCTATTAATTGTTATTGCCTGAGTTTATGCATCACAATAACTTGGATATGTTTATCTATTGTTTGTTGAATTAGCCATAACTGGCTGGATTTATATGTCAATACGTAGTGTATGACACAAAACTAAAGACAGCATAAGTTGGACCACTAAATGTACAAAATCATCTTAAAATTTAAGTCCTACTAAATTTTATTATTATCAAGTGACAGCTTTTTGACTATCCAAAATTAATTATGTTCACTACATTGGTTTATATTCATGTATTTTGTGTAAACTACTTGAAAATCAATTATTCTTCAGCAATATAAGTTTCATGACTGTTATTTATTCAGGAGAAGCTATGAAAGGGATTTTTAAAATCATTTTACATATTTAATTAAGTCCATTTTGTCACTTTCTGACTTAATAAATCATTTACTTTTTACAAATGAAATTTCTAATCAAAGGGCCTACAATTTGTAATGAAGAACTAATGGCTGCTCTATGAGGCATATAGATATTTTTACCGACTCTTAAATAGAAAACCATTGAGTTTGCATGAGTTCCAGATAAATATTTTGTTATTTAATGAATTAATGTTACGAAATCCTTCCAAGATTCCTGATACCTTATAAAACGAAAATGATTTTTCAATCTGAGAAATAGGATGGTACCAATGAAGGAGAATATTTGTAGCTCAGGGTTGAAATGTGGGGTCTTTGGTAATCTCTGAGCTTGCTTAGTTTCTTGCAGACAATAATCTCTCAATAGTGAGAGGTTGCATACAGAATTGGTGTTAAGTCAGTTCTCGGCAATGTTTTTCTTTCAAGAACCACCCATGGAATGTTATGTGCCATCCTAATGGTGTATCAAATGCTGATGAATTTAGGCCATATGAACCAAGTTCTATATTATAATTCATCCACTATAATTTGACCAAGATCAATCTCAATCTTCTCAACAGATTAAATCATAAGGATCACAGATGAAAGAACAATATTTTATCAATATCTTTTATGAACTATTAGTATAAGACTTTTATACTTCATAAAGATAATATATTATTCTTAAAATGTTACATTAAGATTAGAGTTACAATTGAAAGAATCCCAAAGCCATGGAAGCATTCTGTATGACTCAGGGTCAGTTTCTTTCTCTCAGCTCAATCAACCTCATAGCATTGTTGCTACAGAGATAACGAAAGGCAATCCACAATGATTCCTGGTGTAAGAGCAGGCTTAAAATCTAACTAACGAATGCTAATTTTGTTTACTTTAGTTACAATTCAGATTCTAACATGACCCCCAGATAAAATAGGGGAGAAAAAGCATACCAAAAGAAGAAGGCAATGACAAATCACTTCCATATTTTTGCAAAACAAATATATGAATATATCCATGAAATTATAGGAATTGGGCCCATCTGAGAGAAGATTAACGAAAACCATAATTAAAATCAGTGGCGGGTTGTTTCCGGTTCTTATGAACCGGTAGTAAAAGTGGTGGGAGGCTCCGCCTGGATGTCATAATTGACGATCTGCTCATGCGCACGCTCCCATTGTGAACCAGTAGTAAAGGTAAGTAGAACCTACCCCTGATTAAAATATATAAATTTTTAAAACCTTTGAATCTATTAAAAAGATTGATAATTAGTTTTTAAATAGGTATAAATAAGGGGTGAATTGCTCCCGGTTCAGACTGGCTCGGGTTAGTAGGTAGCGATGGCGGTGGGCAGTTCGGAGAACCAATAGCAAAAATCCCTTCCCCCCCCCCAGCCTCCAGCTTGCTTACCTTCGCATGCCTGCCTTGCTTCGCTTCCTGTAATCCCTGCAATCCATTGCATCAGCAAGCAACTGAATCTCCCTGCTTGCAATCAAGCTCATCAGTGAGCAGCTCTATCTGCCTGCCTGCCTGCCTGCCTGCCTGCCTGCCTGCCTGTAAGTTTTTTTGCCCTTCGGGAACTTTTTAAAAAAATAGTTAATTGGGGTTTTTTTTTAGTTATTCTTTTTTTAGACCTAGCCATTTAAAGTTTAGGAAGTTTTAAATTTAGCTGCTTTTATATAAAAATAAAATAAAATAAAATAATATTTGTGCAGCTTTCTGAGATTTTGTGTGTTTCTGTAGTGTTTCACTTAACTACACAAACACACTAAATCTCACAAAGCTGTATGTGGAATTTTGTGTGTGTAAAGTGTGAAAGTTGGTTTTTGGACTTTTTTGGCTGTGTGAGGTTCCTGCTTGTTGCAGGGGCCATTTTGCCCCTGCTTTTACATTGTGGGTGAGCCAGTTGTGTTTTGTTGTGTTTTGTAGGTTAAAAAAGGGAAAGAAGTGACATTGACTTGGCCACGCCCACCTGACCAACAAGCCATGCTCACCCAGTCACCTGACCGCCAAGCCACACCCACTAACTAAACCACGCCCACAGAACCGGTAGCAAAAATTTTTAGATTTCACCCCTAGTATAAATCCACATGAACAGTTAAATAAAATGTGGACTAAGGCTGGAATCAGCTAGTCAATGTTCTATTTATGAAATAGAATACAAAATTGTCCTCCCACAGATGCCAGTCAAGAAATACTAATGATGATAATGTTAATCATCATCATTACTATCATCATCATTATCATTAAAAAAAAAACTCAGCAAAAGAATTTGGGTGGGAGGTTGCTGCTTATAATCATAACATGCCTGTTTCAAAACTGGGATTATAGATAAAAGTTCATGCAGAGACGCAGCATTTTAAGTCAGTATTTTCGTCTGGGTGTATTCCATATTCAGGTTGCATATTTTGATTCATTTGGGTATTTTTAGATTCTTCTGGAGCTATATTATGTATCTCATGAAACTTAATATTAGGCTCCAGTAATGGATTAGCAGCTCTAGAAGAAGAAAAAAAAGAGTCATCTACAACATACAATGTAAGGATTGTATGTTGTGCCATTATGTAGGCACAAAACTAGCAGAATGCATTCATGAACACCAATTAGCAGTCAGAAGACATGATGAAAACTCTTTAATTTCACAACACATGGAGAGACTTAACATAGTTTCAACCTGGAAACTGTGAGCATCCTAAACAACCAAGTCAAAAAACACTAGAGAGTTCCTGGAAGCCTGGCACTCAGATATATCATCAACAGGCACATAGAAATAAA
Source organism: Ptyas mucosa (assembly GCA_012654045.1). Taxonomy (NCBI): domain Eukaryota; kingdom Metazoa; phylum Chordata; class Lepidosauria; order Squamata; family Colubridae; genus Ptyas; species Ptyas mucosa. The sequence continues at coordinate 12,047,696 of WNWU01000007.1, read as the reverse complement.
CAACACCTACACAGGCACCACATAAACACGACTCACAGAATAACCCAAAGCACATATTTCAGCAGAGAGAAATTCCCTGAAGATGGACTCCAGCATTAGTCCGAAAGCTCAGAAATCTCTGGTCCTGGTGACTGATCTAAATTCGATCTCACATCATTATCTTGGGGCATGTATATTTTCCTTCATTGGTAACAGCTATATACCATCCAAAAGAGACAAACAAAAAGGAAACAAAAAGACCAAAATACTTCCTCACCAGAAATCAACACCCAGATGAGTAAAGAGTAACACCAAGATTAATTCTAGACAAACAATCAAGGAACTACCAACTCAGACCAACAAGCTAACAATAAATGATAGCCTAATCTAGGAGCAACCGCCCCCCAACACTGAAAGGGCAAGCCACTAGTATATAAAATGAAATGTCCGCAAGAAAACAACGAAGCTCAAAGAGCACCAAGGACATCACATTTGGTTATTTGCACAGCATCCTAGAGCTTGCTATACTAAACCATGGTTTACTGAATTAACTCAACGGAATCATAACCTAACCACTATTCAAAATTAACCAAGCATGTGATGTGAACTTCTACCTTTTTGTTTTTATGCAAAAAAGAAAATTCTGCTAAATTTCCTGAAAATTCTCTTCCCATTTCCACTATTGGAGCATTGGATAGTAATTCACACTGGTGTCTGCAGTGTGTAAAAAGTCTGCAGATCAGTAAAAAGCAAGATGGTGTATGAACATATAAAAAGAGACTGTGCTTGGGTGGAGACACCACTAATATTTGATGTAACAATTTTCTAGGATTTGGAGGCTGGGTAATATTTAATTAATGTCGTGTCCTCGATCTAGAAGTCCTTAAGCAAATCTCAAAGATCAAAATTTGCCTACCAAATGTTTTTATGCTATCAAACAATTTCCCCTAACTATTATGTTATTCCCTGCTTTGTGATGTATTTTGAATCTCAAGAATAACTTGTAAAGCTGAATTCCACAATGTGTAAGCACTATGTAGAAGTTTTGACACCCTGGTTCCTCTAAAAGTGGTTGCTGAATTGTACTTTTTAATGTGACAGAAGGGATAAATTATTAACTCCTGGAAAAAATAAGCATATTAACTGTTAATTTGAATGAAATATACATTACAATTTTATTTTGTCTAGGCTCCTATATTTTCAGTCTGCACTCACAACAGACATGTTACTCAGTTGGTAAGTGTGATTATCAAGCTGAAAGTTGTTTTGTGCTCTAGGTGGGACCATCTTTCAGGAGTCAACCATTTCAAAGTGTCAGGTAGAACTTGCTGATTAATGCCCTGCACCTTTTTAACGGTCATCACATGCATCATACTCACATAAAAAAGAGGGGATTTGATCAGCTTGCCATTTTGGCACTGCTAAATTCCACTGAAGATGCCCTGGCCCTAGGCTTCTGGTCATATCTCTGATTCTAGCTACCTAGCTCATACTTGCAAAACTTTTGTCTGGTCTTAAAAGATACTTTTCTTCTAAAATTGGACACATGCCTCCTGATAATGAATTTATATAAATCTATTGAAATATGGGACTTCTGATTATACAGACTTTCACATGTCAATATAATCATCCACTTTGTTTTATTTACAATTTCTTATTTAGTATTTTTGAAGTGCAAAACTTGGCAACCTCTAATGCAAGTTCTTGGAATGTAAACAAGATTATAAATAAACATACACTGGAACAAATTCTATAAAGCTGCATTGTAGGTTGCTTTCTTTATCTGGCAACAACTACTGTTATACAGTTTAGTACAAGGGTATCTGTGATCCTGTTCTAAAGCCAGATGTTTTCCCATGAACTTTGTCAAAAACAAGTCTTTTGTATTATCATAAAGCAAAAATATAATGTAAAAGGGTAAATCTGGGACAGAAGAAGGCTTGTAATAATAACATAAGCTCATGTATGAATTATATGGTCAAGCCAAAGTCTGAACTGTTTAAGTAACTTAGCTTCAATGATTGTGCATATGCTTCTATATGAAATCTAGTTCTGTATGAAATCTAGGTTAAATCTAGTTGTGCAAAGAAAGGAATATTCAAACAGGACAAAGACAATTCAAACTCCTTTGGCAGATTCCTTTTTCAAGAGTTGCCCACTCTATATACTACCAGAACTCTTCTGTCTGCTTGTCTCTTTGTAACCTTTAATTGTGCATGCAAAACAGTGCATGACAGGGCAACAACTCTTCAAATGAGCTAACTTAAAGTATGCATTCAGAATCCAGGACCCATTAGACTTATTTCAAACCTAGTGGGACTGAAATTTTCAAAGATTTTCAGATCAGTTGTACTGACACCACCATACCATCAAGGTCAGCCATAGTCACATGATCATGATTTACAACACTCCCTGCCACTTCCCTCCACAACCAACAGGAAGTCAGAACTTGCTCCTGCTCCCACTGCTTTGGCTTACTGCCATTCTGTTTCCCCATTTAGATAAGGAAATATATTTGAAGCAATGACCCAACAAGCCATGGATTGCCAATAATAGATAACTCAAATACTCTGCCCATTCAAGATGAAACTCCTGATACTTTATACTATAGTCTGTCCAGTTGAGAGGTTCCTGGTGTTTCTACCCAGGATGTCTGGGTTCAACTCAGCTCTAGAAATACAGGAGGAAATGTGCTTTAGATTTTACTGCCCAAAGCCTACATACTCAGAACTTAAGAGACCTTGAGTCAAGGCCAATCTGCCTCAGTCAGCTTTTTGTGCAAAGTGAAGAGCAGAGAAGCAATCTGAGTGTTCTGATGCACTCACAAAGAACATTCTTTGTAGGATGATTGTAGTACAATATTTCCATTAAATCAGTTTTGAATCCAATCACCCAGTTGAAATGTTTCACAGCTCTGAAATAGCAAGTCCTAAAAGGTTCCTGTAATAATTCTGGAGTCCCAATGTACTTAGGTTTTATTATAATGTAGGCATCAGAAACACTGGAGAATTTTTATCCAAAATGAAAGTTTGTTGTGCTCTATTATCAAATTTTTCTTATAATTTATAACTATTAGAGAACATTATATGATTTTTAAGTAAAAGTGCTTTTCCTGAACATTTCTATTCTCTATGAAAAGGTGTTCTAATCCTTTATCCTTAGTTTAATACTTTTCCTTCCTTTCCCTTCCCTTTCTGTATCTTTGAATTTAATTAATTGCTTGGTGTTAGGCTATGCTGAAGGTAGATTTTTGTTGTTGTTACATGACCTTCCATCTCTTTATACTACTCCTGGGAAAGCATACAACACAATCTGAAAAAGCTAAATGGAGGAATTTCTTAATGATGTTTTCCTTTGCGGCTAAATTGAAAATTGTTTAATTAGGTAAGTTGCAGACAGATGGAAAAAAGATAATAGTATGAATCACAACATTGTACAATGTCATAGATCAGTGGTCCCCAACCTTTCTGACTCTGTGGATCAGTAGCAGCAGCGGCAGCGGCAGCGGCAGCGGCAGCAGTGGCGGCAATAGGAAGTGGGGATGATTCCGCGCAAGCGGTGGGCAAATTTATGAGTGTGCGCACCCATCACTTGAGCAAATGGAGTTTTCCCTGCTCGCCCACTGCTTGCGCGGTCCAGTTCATGAACCATCATAGATCATCCTTGATCATCTTACCACTAAGATAAGTACATAACTCCACTCTACTCCTATTTTAGATTTTAATCAGAATGTATTTTGTTTGTATGCCTGCCTGCCTGCCTACTTACCTATGTATCTATCTATCTCTTTTATTACTGTATTTTTATAAGTAACTCAAGCTGGCAAACATACTCAATACCCTTTTCTCCTTCTATTTTTTCCTTTAAAACAAAATAATGAAAATTAAATTTATTTCCCATGAAATTGAATTAATTGCAGAAACACTGGCCAGTACCTCACATGCACTGGTCAGTAGGAAATATCCTGGAAATCACTTTAAGGCCTGTTTTCTGACAGACAAGTGGGACTTGCAACAAAATGTTTGGAATACTCTAATTTAGGGGTGTCAAAGTCAAGGCCGGGGGGCGAGATCCAGCCTGCAGGGTACTTAGATCTGGCCCATGCAGCCACACTGGAAACAGTGAGGGACCGCCCCATGGTGCCTCTGCCAGTGAAAACGGAGGTCAGGAGCCTGTTTTCTCTGGCAGAATGCTTGGGCCGCCACAGGCAACCTCAACATGAGTGACATTGAGCTGGCCATACCCACCCTGGCCACACCCACTTCCCCGAGTTCAAACACAACCCTGAAGCGGCCCTCAATGAAATTGAGTTTGACACCCCTGCTCTAATTGTGTTTGACTCTGCTCTTTATGTTTATTTCATTTCATTTATTTTTGTTTATTTTCATCCCACCTTTATTATTTTTACAAATAACTCAAGGCAGTGAATATGTCCAACACAGCTTCCGCCTTCTTTTTCCCCCAGAACAACCCTGTAAAGTGGATTGAGCTAAGAGATAGTGACGGCCCAAAGTCACCCAGCTGGGTTTCAGAGCTAAGGCAGGAATTGAATTCACAGTTTCCTGCTTTGTATGGTGCTTTAACCATTAGACCAAATGGGCTACTAGAGCAACTATGGGTAAGCATTCAGCTTTTGGGAGGTTCTACAGTTTTGTTCTACAAAGTTTTGTTCTACAATATATTTATTCAAATGGTATTTCTCCAGTTTGTACTGATATATGCCTCTTTTGCATACACAATATTCTTTTGGCTACAAAGATGGACACAGTAACATGATGGCTGGTATGGAAAACAGCAGTGTTCCAAAGTTAGAAAGTTTCCATATGAGTGCTCTAAACCCTGGGAATTTAAAGGAGATTATTTACATGTAATGGATTTGTGGTTGGTTTGCTTCCTTTAAAAAAATGCATAACATTTCATTTTATCCTCTGGTATCAACTTTTATCCAAAGTTTATCATTGTATATACTAACTCCGCTAGTATCTGCAAAAAAATATAGAATGCTGGCAATTAATATCAATTAATCTTTGTTCTAGAGCATAATATGAAAGCTTTATTTCTCATGTCTTTATTTTTTACATTCCTAAATATCCCAAATCAACAACATAAACTCATCCCCAGTGTTTATATATAAATTGCATTCTTTGATCACTGGACATTCCCATAGACATTTACTAGGATTTGTAAATAATTCTGGCCTGACCTTATGGGTGCGTGGGTATTGGTGGGGAGAAATTGTTCTTCTGACAGACATTTAATTTGAATAACAGTCATTGGCTTCTGGGATTTCTACAGCAAGTAATAAAATTGCTCAGCCTAAAAATTTGCTGTGACCATTCATCCTGTTTGGTTTAGGAAAAGATACAGAAGTATTTTATTTTTCTGTTCTCTTAAAATACCAGTTCTTTTCTATAATTGCTTCCTCAAGTACAGTTTGCTTATTTATTCATTTCTGATATTTCTATACTGTTCTACTCTAAAAGGCACTGTGCAGCATTCAACAGAAACAGATATTTAAAATAATAGGAAAAGGAGAAAAATATAAACCACAATAATGTAAACCAACAGAAGCAGACTAAATTTACTTCCCTCAAATGCCATTCCCTAGAATCAGGGATACAGTACACCCCTTGGAAGAAGCTCATCAGGCATTGGAGATCATGTTTTTCTACACAGAGGTGCCATCTCTGAGAAACCCCTAAAGACCAGCTAGCCTGAGTGCATGCACACGCTGGAACCCGGAAGAGAGCAGCTGGTCGGTTAGCATGCGCACCAAATTAGCTGGCCGGTGCACATGCGCACCAAACTAACTGGCCGGTGCGCATGCCCACGACAGAACCTGGAAGAGCAGCTGGCAACGGCACACGTGCCCACAGAGAAGGCTCTGCGTGCCACCTCTTGAACACATGCCATAGGTTCACCATAACGGTTAGAGGGAGTATTGTAAGTTATGATCTCCCAGAATTCACCATTTTGTTTTTTGCCCTAATATTGCTTCCAAAGAGGAGGGGGAGAAGAGGGGGAAACCTAGCACAGGAAACATCAGTGAGGCTGTGGCTAAGTGCTAAATTAACACTATGTCCATTTAATCAAATGAATTTCAATAAGTCAATTTATTCTTCAGTTTTCAATGTTTGGCACAATAATCTAGATCTTATTAGAACTGATTTATACTTTGTTCATCACCTCAGAATTTATGAAGAAGAAATAATAGTGTTGCTTGAGTATTCATGGAATATATATGTTTTATGACTCAAAAGATACAAAAATATGGTCTTAAATAGCACAAAGAAAGATGATCCAGCTCCTTATATGGTAACCCCAAAAATTCAAGCGAGAGTTAACTGGACAGTAAGATATTTACTAGGAAATGCAGACAAAAATCTCTAAACAAATTGTATACTATACATATTGTAAATCAACTACATTAATGCTATTTGATGGAGAATGTCAGGTTCAATCCAGAGCATTTCCAGGCAAGACCTGGTAAATGCAGCCTAAAGTACTGAAGGACTGTGATCAGTAAGTTAACAGAAAAGCCAATGGCCTAAGAAAATTTTTAATAAAACTTGTTTACAAAAAAAAAAAGCCAATGGCCTTGACTCACACATTTGTTTATGTTATTAAACACCATTAAGCTATATGGAAGCCTTGTTGCTATCTTTATTGAGCTCTATTTATGGCTTATTCCAAAAGTCCATTTGAATTTTAGTGAGTGAAATCCAATGCTCTGAGGGCACTAGATTACAGAAATCTATTGGGTAGCCAGGTGCCCCATGATGCTGAAGTCCTTTTATGTGGCCGAATATGTCATGTGGCAGGACCCGATTCTAAGCAAAGCTTTCAAATGGTGCTTTGTTTTAAGCAACATTGGAATTTACCTTGTTGTGGTTTCTTGGCACAATTTCATATTAATGACCCTTTTTGCTTCCAATTATTTAGCAAGAGAATCAGAGCTGCCACATTACAAGCCTCCTTCTAAAAATTTCCTCTGGCGTTGCCTCATATAAACTACATCATAATAATTAGCTTTAAAGGTTTTTCAGAAGTGCATGACTAAGAAAACAGTATGCCATTTTACTGGCGCTTGAATGGACTTTAGCTTTTAGGAGCTAGTTTTTACTTCCTCTCCTTTTATGCATTTAGCAAACCATGTCTACTTAGGAAGCTATTTCCATCAACCCTTTTTTGTAACAATAATAAAAAGGTGCCTGTTTGTGGGTGTCTTTTTCTCCCTGGGAGTGCTGTAATTATATGAGAGTTAGAAAAGAGAAAGGGAAACCAAGGTGAGCACTCCTGTCATTAAAAACATGACAGAGATAGCGCTCTTATTTGACAAGAGTCCCCTGGAGGCATCGTCATTTGCAATTAATACTTTCAATCTCCATGCACCGGAACCAATGACACAACACCTTTTCTCTTGCAAAAAGGCTTGATATAAAAGAAATACGTTCAGTACCACGGGAGGCTGAAAATAGATTTGGTAAAAGACTTACCGGTATATAGCGGCTTTTGTAAGGTGAAAGTTTCTCAAGCGAAAAAAAGAAAAAGAAATCCCCAGTCTGACTCTTTGAAGTTCAGCCTCTCAGAAGAACATTGATAGGACTTCTCTTCTTCCTGAACAATTTAACTCTTGCACTTTGCTCTGTGAATTTGCAAGGGGAAATCTGATTGAGTCATTGTAGACTGCTTTTGATATACATTTCCATGTTTCCTCCTATGGTAATTTGCAAGATTGCATTTTCCTATTTACATGCCAACACACAGCCAGTTCTGTTTGCATGTGTGTTTCATAAAATGAGCTTGTTTTTGACGTGGCATAATTTCTCCCCAGAAGGATCTCCATCACAAAAATAATGAAGAAGCCTAATAGGTCCATTGAACAGGAGAAATTGTGTCTTGTTTTCTTTCTTTTTTGAATTGCTTTCTTTTGCTGGATTGTATTTGCATCTTTTTTTCAGACCTCAAAATGCTTGCCACAGGTGAAGCGCATGTAATATAGACACCTCAATCTCTCCTTGCATCAGTGGTGGGTTGCCCCCAGTTTGGACCGGTTCGCAAGAACTGGTAGTAAAACTGGCAGGAGGCTCCACCCACTGACCCGGACATCATCCAGAAGTGATCTGCACATCGTACGGGCACGATGTGAACCGGTAGTAAAGGTAAGTAGAACCCACCTCTGACTTGCATATACTATTCCCTGACATAAAATCTCAAAAAGGATTTTGTTTTAAATTGAGCACATGTTTTTGAGCAGTATATATCCCTTTTTCTTGTTTTTTCTAAAACAGTGGAATTGTGAAATGTTTGTTTCTCTAATGGATTATTTATTATTTATATGACTTTTCTAGTCTGCATCATTGGCTGCACACATTTTATAAACAAAACAATCTATATCCTACTAAAACTCTCATTGTCATGACATTTAACTGGATGAAATGGTACATCACAGGGCAACAATTTTTGAACTAAGGTGCCTCAATTGGCAAAACTTATGGAATGTGTCCAAAATCAGGACCCATAACTTCCAAGAAATGAAATTTGGGGATGTCATGACTGCTTCAGTGCTACTATTTGTTGCTGTGCTGCTGCTGTGGACACATGATCCATTTTCAAGGTTCCATGAGAATTTCCCAGCCAGTCTACCATTCCCTTGCTCCCTTCCCTATCCAGCAACAGCCACTTACTTGCCTACTGGAAAGGGAAAGGAAGAGATGGAAAGGAAGAACAGGGATGAATGAATGCCCATGCACCCTTCCCAGCCCATGCCACACACCATGTGCTCTCCAGATCTGTGCCTTCTCCAACTGGTGCTGCTGCCCCACATGCCTTCCCTGGCCCACAGCACTTTTGATACACCCACACGCACCCAATCTGATCTGTGCTACCCCATTGTGCACCTTTTCTGACCCATATGACGCTGGTACACATTCTTTCCATCTCATGCCCCCTCCCACACCATCCCAGATCTGCACATCACTCCTTGTTCAATCCCAAGCAACCATATGCATCCTTCCCATAACATAAGAGAACCAGATAGAAAAAAATAAGAATCAGTTATTAGTTTAGGCTACAACCTGTGTCCTTACAAAAATCATTTCAAGAAATAAATTGTTTAATTTGTGCAAATTGTCTATTGAGTGTGCTGACAGTGGTATTTTTTGAAAACATTGGATTAGAGTCAAATGATGTATCCAGCAGTGTTTTTCTATCCCCGGTGTCCTTAGCCAGAGACATTATCTTTAAATTAAAATCATTTTCATATTGTTTTTGTTCATCTGCTTCTTATGTATGGCCAAATTGCAGAAGGGCCTTGTCTGAATGAAAAAAAAAACCCATGCAGCATTAATAGCAATCTTTCTCCTTCTTTGAGTACTTTTTGTTTGTTTGCTTATATTTCAGTCCACTTGATTTATATTTATATTTTCTCTCTTGCTCAGACATTGTGAGCATGAGGAAAAAAATGCTACTTATAATTCTTCAACTGTTCCTGAAGTCAGTGCCCATCCATACTATGTTTCTCCCCAATCACCATATGTACAAGAAGATAGCATGGCATTTAGTTCATGAGAGAACATGTCACATTGGAAAGCCTAAATCCATAATAAGTCTCTCAAACTGCAATTAACTGCAGGTGCATATTTTTTTTAGAGAAAGAAGCTGGCTTAGTCATTGTGACAAATCCCATTTGCTCACATGGATGACTCTGGGTCAGTATCATGCTGCCAAATTCTGTTTAGCAGAATTTTATCCTGCTCTGTTTAAGATTTACCATTAAGGCACACTGCTGTGGTATCCCTTACCTGACTATTCCCTAGTTAGCATTTCTTTGCCCTGTCTCCCAAGGTCTTCCCCACATACCATTGCAATACTGTAATCATCTATAGGGCATCTTCTATCTGGTCCTTAAGTATTTGTCTATTTATATCCAATAATTGTATGTTAGGATACATTATAAATTTTAAGATTTGACCTTTGAAATGAAGTCTATCTTTGTATTCAATGCTTGATTTGTAGCTGCCTGTGCTTCACTCAATATACCAGAACAAGTGATACACAATGCATTATTTATCTTAATTATGGCCAGATATTGCTTGATTTATTAATTTGTTTTATGATAGCCAGCATTCTGCTAACAGTCTGTAGATAGAAATATTAAATATTATTCACCCTGAGAAGAAACCTTGTGCATTAAAATCAACTGCATAATATTCATTTGTAATTACCTTTGTTAATTTATCATCAGCGTTGTATCTCTGCTATTCTGAATCTCTCATTAACTTAATGTCTGACTTTCCAATTACGCTATGATTAAGCTTTCTGAAAGTTTATTTGGGCTTAGCTGTTTTCAGTGGGGAAAATCATTACTAATTATGTACTGTGCTAGTTCCACATTTGCCCATCATGACTCTGAATTTCATTTGTCACTTTAAACCTGGTTTTTAGAAGGATTTATAGGATATCATAAGTAAAATTAATATTCCAGATGGAAGGCTGTGTAGTTATTTCAGTTAATGAATTTCAAATTAACATTAAAAGGGGGGAAGGTCTATACATGTTTTACCATTTGGGTAAATTTGAAAAAAAAATGCTACTGTTCCTTCTTATACCCATTTGGGCTGCCTGAGATCTATGATTTGCCTGGTAAACTATTTCAGCAGAAAATACTGGCAATGAATATGAGCACAACTGTCTTAATTTAGAAGGAGAGAAGAGACTTCATGAAAAACAGTTTGTTTTCTATAGAATCTCATTTTTGAATCCAGTTTTATCCAGCTATTACATGTCTTGATTCAGAGAATAGGATTCCCACCGAGATATAAATCTCAACAAAAATTATATAGATGCATGTGAAAAATTGCTGCATAGAAATTGAGCAATTGAATCCTCCAGGCTCCATTATTTACTCCAACTCCAATTTGTCCTATTCAGGAAATTCTTTGTAGCAGTCTCTCTGAACAACAAACAAATCAATTCAGGTGAACACGTATCAACTGATATTTCCTAAATTTTCTTTGTGCGTAATGTTTGTCAGTTCAGTAACACAGAATGAACTCTAAACAGCCTAGTTATTTGCTATTTTATTTCAGGGCATGGAATATTTAGTCAAATATGAGAAAGTTTATGGCTGGTCCTTATTTTGATAAAAAGGACACTTTCAAAATCCAGATAACCACTATGTAAATTAATTTCACAGAAATCTGGGCAAAGTTTTACTGCAATGTTGGGAAAGAGATGAAAGAGATGCTGTTTCATTGTTTATTGAACATGCTGATTTTTCAAATTACCCATTTCTCTAAATGATTGCAGTAATAATAATGATGATGATGATTATGTTCTGTCAAGCTTTTTCAGGTTCAGGCTTATTAAATAACAATTTCATGCTATTATTTTGTCTTTGAGGTTTCAGATTTTCTTTTTCTTCATATCTGAAAGATACTTTTTCAAAAGACAACTGGACTGTTTTTTCCTTGAGGAGGAAGAATAAAATATTTTGTTTCTCATCCAAGAAACTCCATCAGTTGTGATGGGGGGAGGGGAATGGAAGGATAGGTACTAACAATTCTATCCTTCCATCCTCCCAGTCATTACAACTGATGAAGTTTCTTGGATGAGAAACAAAATATTTTGTTCTTCTTCCTCAAAGAAAAAACCAGTCCAGTTGCCTTTTGGAAAAGCACCTTTGAGACAACTATGACTTGGATGACTGAGAATCTCCACAGACTTTTTCTGTGCAGCAGCAACATCAACAACTAGAGGCTCCTTTAATTTAAACACCATTAATACAATGAAAGATTCTCAGCAGCATGTTGACTGTTCATAATCCTGCACTATATAGTCAATTATTTTATCTTGTATATCCATGTTCTTATCTTGATAAAACACAAAAGTGGTTAAACATTGCCTTCTCCATGCAGTATAAAACAATTTCCTGCTATCACTAAAGTGACCATCTGCTTCCAGCATTAGCTTATTTTGTTGCTACCCAATATAGGTATCTACTTGCTTTAGTTGGGATAGCTTTACAATATATATATTGGTTTGTGTACCAGTTGTGACATTTCCGGGATCATGACTCCCTGCATGCTGTTACTCAAGCCCTGATCATCTCTTGTCTGGCCTAATGCCATGTGCAGCAGTGGGACTGCAATAGGACTACCTTTGAAATCCATTTGAAAGCTTCAACTGGTGCAAAGTGCAGCTATTCTACTATCCAGAGCAGTCTTTGGGGTCCCTAGGATGGCCCATATTACATTTCTGCTCTGCAAACTTCACTGGTTACTGGTCTGTTTTCAAGTACAGTTCAATGTGTTGACTATGACCTTTAAAGCCCTTAATGGCATAGGTCCAGAGTTCCTGATGAACTGGTTAGCACTGTTAGCACAAGCCCATCCAATTTATGCCAGCAGAGAAGTCCTACTTCAGATCACGTCAGTCAAAGAAGTCCAACTATTGGCATCCAGAAGAAGAGCTTTCTCTGCGGCAGCACCCACCCTTTGGAACATGTTACCTTCTAAGGTAAGATATAGCCCTACTTGCCTATTTCTGCACAAGAACCTAAAACCCTGGCTTTGTGATTGGCCTTTGGACCAAATGGGGGAATTTCATGCTGGAGGTGGCTGCTGGATTGATGATAGATCCCATCTCCTCCACTTTGTGCTCTGCTCTTCACCTGTCTATCTTTTTGGTTATCAAACTGATGTATTCTCAATGTGTTCTTTTTCATTGTTTATTTTATTGTTCTATTATTTTACTTCTGTTCTGTTTATACTCTCCTTTCGTTTTCTTCATTGTTTATTATTGTAAGCTGTCTAGAGTAGCCCAATGGCAAGATAGGTAGCAAATAAATTTAACAAATAAATAAACATCATTGCCTTATTTAATTGTTTGTTTGTTTATCCCATCTTTGTTATTTTTTGCAAATAGTTCAAGATGGCCAAGATGTTTATTACTCTTTCCTTCCCCTATTTTTCCCATAAGAAACCTGAGAGGTGAATTGGGCTGAGAGAGGGTGGCTGGCTTAAAGTTACCTAGCCATCTTTCATGTCTAAAGTGGGACTAGAACTTACAGTTTTCTGGCTTGCAACCAGATGCCTTCACCACTAGACCAAACTATCTTTCCCAGTGTTCTTTGTTCATTCCTCCTGCCTCAAAGAAGTAGCACTGAGGACCTAGAAGAAATAATCGTAACATCATCCGTAATAACAACAGGACTACACGTAGTCCTCAACTTACAATAGTTCATTTAGTAACTATTCAAAGTTACAACGGCACTGAAAAATGTGACTTATAACCATTTTTAATTATGATCTTTGCAGCATCCCCAAGATCATGTGATCAAAATTCAGATACTTGACAATTGGTTCATATTTATGACTGTTATTGTGTCCCAAGATCATATGATCACCTTTTGCGACCTTCTGAAAAGCAAAGTCAATGGGGGGGGGTCAGTTTCACTTAGCAGCCAGGTTACTAACTTATCAACTACAGTGATTTACTTAACAATTGAGGCAAGAAAGGTCGTAAAAATGTGGAAAAACTCACTTAACAAATGTCTCATTTAACACCTTATTATCCACTGCACTGAAGCCCTTGGCCATTTTTTACATCAGAAGTTTCTCAGAGTAGCTTTATAAGCACAATAATTTCATATCAGATTTATGGAATATTCTCGAGGGGTTCAAATTACTTTCATCAGTTAGAAGAAGTGTTTTTTAGAAGCTGCATTAGAAGATTACAAATGGTCACAGGAGGGAGGCATACTTGTTAGCTAACCATGCATCTCTCTAGTACTTGAGTCAAACATAATGTAGAGGTTAAGAATATACCTATTCATTCTATGGCTTTGTTTTCTTTTCCCCCCATATAATTGTTATGCCACCTCAAGTCTCCCTGGAAGGACTGCTGCATGGATTCTTTGTTCATCAAGTTGCATTTTGTGTGCAGAGACTAAAATAATGTTGTTTGGCCAGAATTGTGTCCATTGGTGTAACACCCATGGAGAAATGAGTCTTACAATTTTTTTAAAAAAATCACATTAAGGTATTGTTTATTAATATATTATATATGCTTGTAATCGTGTACATATGATTTGAGATTTATTATTTATTTGGACTTATATTTTTCCATATAAGAATGCAGAAATGAAGGTATTTCTGTCCATATTGTAAGTTTCAATTAATATGAAATTAGCTATTCTGCCTAAAGATAAAACTATCATTGCTAATGCAATCAGAAAGAGAACAAAAAGAAGGCATGATCTTATAATTCAATAGCTTGGCAGATTTATTAAATAATCTAATTTAATAACTTGGTCAGTTAATAACTGATGGATTTCATAAATAATCTGAACCCACCGTTGGTTCAGATTTTTGAATTGTTATTTCCCCTCTACTAATTTTATTTATTTATTTAAAACATTAAAATATTACTGCATGTGTGACAGCAAACAGAGATAAAAATATCAATATGAGGAACAACAATATTCAGCAAAAATTAAAACAGTAAAACTCCTTCCTTTCCTTTAAACTTTTGTGTTAGATTTTTATTTATAGATTGCAATTCTTTGGATTGTACTTTGGCTGAAAAATGGGAAAAAATATTAGAAAACATAGCTGTTTTTCTTAATATAAAGTAACTGCTCATGGCTAAAAATTGGCAAATTTGTACAATAATTATTAATACTATTTAATATATCTCCCTGCTTCCCTTAGGCTTCAGTAAACTGAAAAGAAGAAACACCGGCACCAATGAGTACATAACTTGCATGCTTCAAAGATTTGGGTCCTGTATTTCTATTTACATGGACACGAAACGCCCACTTTTCACTAAAGACTCAGATGATATCTCTGGCTATCACTTCTCCTACTCAGAGATGCAAAACACCTTCGGGGAGCTCTAAAATTGAGGTCAAGGCACTGACATAACTCTTTTATAAAGCACAGCTAAGCAAGTGTTTCAGTTTTGCTAAATGTAAAATAGTTCAATCCAAATTGAACCAAGTTGTGTAGGAGAATCCTCTTTCACAAATTTCTCCAAGGAGTTTCTTTCTTGGAGAGCACACAATTCCAGTAAAGATAAATTGTTTATTACATTTGCTGGAGACAGCAGAAGCAAATGTAAAAGTGGGTAGGAATATAATCCCTCTTTTTTTTTTAAATGTATGGCATATATAGTCTGGGTGCATTGTGGATAGCATGCCGCGCATGTGTGAACAAAAGAACTAGCAATCTTAGGCTTCCAGAACTACCCTGTGTTTAAAAAGCATTGTAGACCACTCTATTTAAAATTATGCAAATTAGAATGATTGGATATAGCAGCAGTTATTTGATGGAGTATTGCAACAGAGTATGCAACGTGGGACGAACTACAATAAACTACAATAAACAAAGGCTGAGTTGTTTGAATTGATTATTTTTAAATGTGTTGTTTAAATGTTATCTCCTAGCAAGGGTGCTAGGTAAACAGGAAAAGAGCTTCCAAAAGCTGTTTTCATTCCCTACTATCTTTTTTATAGTTTTACCAAAGTTTTGTGTTTCCATGTTTTATGGATGAGCTAACTATTTTATTTTCTATGGGTAGATAATTAAAGGAGGGGATATTTGCTTTTCACCATATTTTTATTTGCAGTTGCATAGTGCATTCCCAATGTGGTATTCCACACAGACCTGGTGCTTAATTAACCACAGATCAGAAGCGCTTTGGGCAAGCACTTTTCATTCATTGGCTTAAAGTAAATTTTGTGCCATAAAGTCCAAATTGTAACTCTGGCCACTAGGCATTGACCTTCCTGGAAACAAGGCAACCTTCTGGACATTCTTTCCAAAAATTAGTCCTCAAGTATTAAGAGAAGGTCTTAATGGCAAATCTTAAGCAACAGATTCTTGAAAGCGTCAAGCTGGACTTAAAAGAAGTTTTGTAAGGGTTGAACTGATAAAGCTATGAACTATTTAAACCAGCAAGGTACCTTTAGTAACTTAAGCATCACAAATATTGGACTTTCTAACACAATTTTACATCTCACAATCTTTTTTTGATGTAATTTTACTGAAGGTTTTAAAAACAAGAGTAAAAAATTAATACAATTAAATGGAATAAAAAGGAAAAAGGAAGAAACGTTAAAAGAAAAGGCTAAAATTAAAAAAAAGAATAAAAGGAAAGAAAAATACAAGAATATAGAAAATAATTTTTTTAAAAGAAGTGGATTCTGATCTTCTTTATAGCAGTTATACTGTTGTAGATTTACTTCTTTTTCTAAAGTTATACCGTGACTTTCTTTTTTGTATAATATCCTATCTATTCCAAACAATCCTTTGAATCAAGGCAGGCAATTGTAGCCAAAATCTTCTAGCTTTTTTGCACATGCACCAAGCATTTTGCCCACTGTTTCTTTTCTATAAAATGTTTATTTTGTTGAAATCAATAAAGATATTTCCAGGCACAGCCTGAGTTTATATTGCTTCCATATTCTTAATATGGCATCTGTAGCATACAAGTTTTTAAAATCCACATTTTTAACTCCCTTTTTATGAACCTGTAATTCCTTTAACTTTATTGTACTAGAAAAAACCTCAGATTAGAACCTCAGAAAAAACCTGAGGTTAGCTGAACCTCAGATTATGGTCCTCTAATTCTAACAAACAATTAAAAGTCATATAGTAGAATCACAAGGAAAGCTCAGTCTTTCCAGAAGCCATAATTTCAGGGCCAGCCTGATCCCAAGGAAAATGATGTTCCACAGGGCAAGTGCAGCAAACAAAAAGGGTGCTCCTCCTGGGCCTCACCAGATGATACCACTTAGTAGACAGAACTTGCAAGAAGCCTTCTTCTGCTGGACTTAATGAGATGAGTAGATGTCACTATGGAGAGACGGTCCTCAAATTAGCTGTCTGCATGCCTTACAGGGCTTCATAGGTTATTACCAATGTCTAATACCAATGCAGCTCACAGAGCAGAGGTGTAGTATGCACAGAACTAAGTATGAGCATAACTGTCTGCACTGCTGCATTTACACCAACTGAACTGAAGCTTCTGAATACTATTCAAAAGCAGCCACATCTAGAGCAATGAGTGAGTGTAGAGCGTCTTGATCCATAAGTCGTGGCGCACAACTCAAAGCTGTACAAAAGCCCTTCTAGGCACAAATATCATCTCCTCTTTGAGCAGAAGTCATAAATCCAGAAGGACCCCCGGAGTGTGCACTGTTAAGTGCAACCAAAGATAGTAAATGCCTAGAACCAGGTGGCCCTCAAACTGAAAGCCACACAGTTTTACCAGGGTTGAGTCAAAACCTGTTGTTTCCCATCCAGACCTCTAGGAAGACACTTGTCTGAGACCCTTACATATTACATTTCTGCCCCATACTCAAGTTTCTGTTATCTATTACACTGGCAGCAGCTCTTCCTCCTGTGCCTGAAAGCCCTTTCCTCTGCCTTCTACCCCTCCCAGTGTGGATGCTGTTGAGTCATTGAGTAACATTCTTCTCTTTTCTAACTTTTACAGAGACTTGCATAATACTTTTCTTGATTTATTCTTAGGACATTTACTGGGTGGCTGAGTAAGGCCAATGCATAGAACATGCCGTCAGAGTTTAAAATAACTAAGCACCAAGTCCTAGTTTTAAGATCTACAAACTACTATAAAACTATTTTCCCAGTGAAATGATGATTCTATAACAGATAGAGTAACAGAGGTTTCTAGTAGCAGCAAGATTCTATAGTCAAGGATATGTTGTAGAACAGCTGAAGGTGGATCAAATCATTGTTACATTTAACATTTGATTACATCAATAATTATACTATTTATGAATATACTATATGACTCACTTTCAATTGGATATTCTGAATTTTGACATTCTGGACAGTTGTAAAAACTAATTCCTAAAATATTCCATGCAGGCTTTCCAGGAAAATATTTTGACGTTATTTTTGAAGCTGGTCATCAATGTCAACAAATAGCCTATTCATTTGCCTTAATTCACCTTCATATTACATATATTTATGTAACTGTATGTACATTGTTTTTTTCCCTTAGAAAACATACTCATCTCCATTTCAGGAAGTGGATCCTTGGCTTTTCCAAGTAAAAACCAAAAGTCTCTTCTGGGACTTGTTTGAGAAAAGAAAAAAGAATTGCTGTATCCTGGAAATAAGTATAATACTCTGAACTCAGTACAAGAAGGAAATTAAATCTTGATGCCCAAAGATTCCTTGTGTAATTACTTACTAAAAATAACTGTTGTCAATGAGAAAAAAAATTGCCTATGGGAAAATGATTTCCAGAGGGACTGGCATGTTAGCCTGTTGCAGAAAAAACAGGTTCTTAGGGCATAATGTTTCATGACAGAGCTGTCTCCTTCAGATGAATGTGACCCTTACTTCAGAGGTTTTAATAAGCCTGACTTTAAATGGGAGGGCCCTTTAGGACTGGAGCTGAAAAGCAAAGGAATAAAGCCTATGACAATTCAGTCTGAGCATTGTGTTGCATGTTGCAAAAACTTCTGCAACCTAAGTGAAGCTAAAATGTAGTCGCAGCAGTCAAATCCACTGTTTCCTTGGTGCTGTTGTTAGTAGTTCTCCCTGCAGTGAAACTAGTTAATTTAAGACTCTGTATTATTTTCTAGTCTTAGGAGAGTCCTCTTTAAAGTATTTCACTCATTAAAAATTATGTAAGGCAACCCTTTTCATTTTGCTCAAAGAGAACTGGATCTCTGCCTCAAAGTCCCCTCTTGATTACATCGTATGATACCTGCTGCAGATGGCAACCTGGCAAAGATCTTATCTGTTGCAAGGAAAGAAGGAATATATTTCAAGTATATTAATTAGAGGTCCTGTGTTCATTCATATACACACACATACACACAGCAATCAATAAGAGATTTCAACAAGCCCACGATTCACATTTAATCAAAAATCAAAATTAATAAAAATCAAACATATTTTAATATTACAGTAAAGGGAGTAAAGCATGATAGCTTTATGCTAATTTCACATTTATAAAGATTTTTATTCATAACTTGTGATGCAGCATGATATTTTCAAATAAAAATTATCGGTATTATAGCAAGAATGTTTTCCCTCTTATTAAGTATTAATTATAATTCAATTAAATGTGTAATTTTATTAAGACCAGGAAATAAGTTTATAGCAAAAACCAAATTTATACACTATGTTAGGAAAATACTACGATATATATTTTAAAAAATAAAATTGATTAAATAAAATATTTATGTCTGATAATTTATTTTAATTCCATACATATAAATTATATGTATATGTAAATATTTTCAAAACTACCGTAAATAAAACTAAAAACTATTCATCTTTGATTTGTAATTTTCAGTTTAAAATGTACTTTCTATCTCACATTGCCTGCATGTAAGAGCTATAAGAAGGCTTTAAGTCCCTAGATTTGAGAATGACCAACTGAACCATGTTTAAATTGATCCTTGAAACCTTTATAATAATTATTTATTACTATAATAATTGTACTTTATATAACTAGACTAATGGCCCATTAAAGGCTAACACACCATTATAGTACAGACTTAATGGACCTGAGAAGACTTCATCAAATGCATGGATTGGGAGCTTTCACTTGATAAGTGTTTTTAAATAAACTTGGGAAATAACAGTAACATCATACAGCAATAAAATGTAGTGGTATGGTAAAGCTTAATATGCATCATTGTAGAGACCATTCATTAAGGTAACAGCTATTGGAAGGTTATTTAATATATATAGACTGTATTCCTATGATGTGGTTATCCTCAGTTAACTGAATGATGGTTGATTCAATGAACCCAAATGTCTGAGTCCTTATGATGCACTGAACCATAAAAAAATATATGAACTGAGTTTCTTTCCGCAGCCTGCTAGACTAAAGGTTGGTTAGACAGGTTAAGGTTCAACATATTGCTATATGGAGTTCATTAGAGGGTTTATTTTTAATGATTATTTTTAAAATTCATGGCACAGAAGTCTGGCCCAGGGCATTTGGCAGCTCATAGTGCTTTCCCCATTGCTCATCCAGAAAACGATGGGTGAGATAAAGGAGTCCCACTGACTGTGAGCTGGTGCTCCTCAACCGCGGGAGGACAGCAAGGTAGCAGAACCCAAGGACAAAATGCAGAGCAGGGTTCGTTTTGTCCTCCAGCACCTCACAACTGCTTCCTGCACCGCCTACAGTAAAAAAAAATAAAATAAAGGAGACAGAACTGAAATTCTCCATGGGTTGTTACACGCATAAAGTTCCTCCTTCATTCAAGGACGGTTACTCAAAAAACGGCCGCGGAGCCGAACGGGCTCTTTCCCGTGATGGATCGAAGCTGCCTTTGTTGATTTGCACAGGGACCGGGCGCCTCTTCGCCTGAGGGAAAAGGCGGAAGGGCACCGCTGACAGGCAGGTGATATCACGTCTCACGCTGGAAGGGATGCTCGCCTCTTTAAAAGTAGTACACGTGGGTGAGCCGATTCCATTAGCAAATGCACGCCTCGGAGGCTAAAGCGCCGCAAACGGGCTGCTCGGAGAGCATTTGCGAGCAGCAGCCAAGTTGCACCGCGGCCGGAATTTCTTTTTCTAGCAGCGCCTGCCGCCGCTTCTCTTTAACTGCCCGGCGTCGCGCTTCCTCGCCTCGGTGCGGATGCGTTGATCGGGAGGGGACGAAGAAGTCCTGCTCCTCGCCTCCCGATCGCTGACGGGCCGTTATCTTCAGATGGCGGACGCCCTCCTGCGTCTTCCGCCCCTCAGCTCAGCCCCAGCACGAGGCGGTGAAAAGGCGCGGCGGTAACAGCGGAGCCTCGTTTCTGCCTCTCGAGTTGCTTTGGCTTTCTTCTCGGTCCCTGGTCTGACTCTTGTTCGGCTTCCCGCTCGGATTCGCTGCGCTACGGGGGTCGGAAAGCGGCCGGGAGGAAAACCTTTTTTGCAGCTTCTCCCGCGGCCGGCTGGCTGCTCGCTCGCTCGCTCGCCGGCAGCGCCTTTTGCTCCTCTTTTGCCCCTCAGCGGCTCCCAGCAACTGAGCGGAGAGGCGGCCGGTGCCTACCGAGCGGAAGCCAAAGCGCCGCCGCGGCATGTCCGGCACGGGCAAAAGAATTAAGGAGCGGGGAAGCGTGACCTTCACCCAGCAGCAGCAGCAGCAGGACGACGACGAGGAGGATGAGGAGGAGGAAGAGGAAGAGGAAGAAGGCACCTCTGAAGAAGAGCCCCCGTTGCCGCCGCCCTCACAGCAACCCCGAGCACGTCGAGGGTGGAGGGGGGTCAATGGCGGGCTGGAGCCTCCCCAGCACCAGGCGGTGAAAACCCAGGGAGAAACCTACGGCTGCCACCCGCCCTTGCCAGTGGTGGGCAATGTGTAAGCTTTTAAAGCCTGCCTGGGCGAAGGGCTGGGAGAGCGTCTCTTCTCGGAGGGAGGGAGATCCCGTAGCGGGCGATAGGTTCCCCCTTTGTCGCATCGGACAGCGGTCGCCCTCTGTCCGCGAAAAGCAGCTGTGGCAGCTACCGGGAGTTGGGGGGCAGCTGTACAGCGACTTTGGCTAAAGGAGGATGCAGTTGTTAGTCAGTCGAGAGCAGGTTTTAAAGTCGAGGAAGAATAAATATTAGTCCTTTCAAGGGGCGAAAGCTCCTGGTGCGGTTGATGGGAGAAGAAATGTTTAGGAGTTGGGGCGGGGTGTGTGTGTATTATGGGGCGCGGGAATTCCTAAATCGCGATTTGTTGTTTCTTTAGGAAATTCAGTAATTGGGAATTGATAAGGCTTTATTGTGGGATTGTCCATCCCTTTTTTGTAGTCTCCTTATTTAATTCTGGCGCCCCGAAGTTTGACTCTTGTCTTTCCTGTACAGACGGACTGGACTTGCCTATTTTAACAATGCTCAGGTTGCCCCTTTAGATGAAGGAACCTTGCATAATTTTTTACACTTGTAGATTTTTTCTCCCATAGAATGTCTGTTGTTTTTTTTAAAAGATGCGGTCCTAACAAACAAGCTAGGCACAATATAATTTATCCCCCCTCCCTCAAATATGTGTGGCTGAGAAACTTTGAGAGAACTTTCAAAGTTTAGGTTCTAAATTCTCAATATCTTGATGCTGGGATCCCATATCTTGCAAGGAAGGGGGAAAAATCAGTAACAATGGAAATAACAGGTAGGTCTGTTACCAACAAATCTCAAAATATCTGATTGCAACGGTTTCAGTCATGCGGTGACTAACAAAGTAGCCAACAAGAAATGGTGGAATATAAGTTTTGAAAATATAAACTCTAGAATATACATGTTTAAAATTGAAAGAGATGGGGGTTGGCTAAGGAGTTGTAATTTAGCACACACATACACAGTTCCAGTCTACTGATTTTGAATGTAGGGCTGGAATAAGCAGGTATCTCTACAAGGATCAGTATTGTCCCTTTACAGTTTCTGGGTAAAAGGTAGTATGATTCATTAGTGAGATCACTCAAACACTTCTTTTCACATGACATATATAGCCATGTTTTTTTAAATCTTGGATCATAATTGGATGGTATCAAATTAAGCCATGAAACTACCATAATGGGCTTTATATAAGCCCAACCCAATGAACTCCATCATTGTTTCAGGATATATCCAAATACATATCTTTACAAAAACAATAGAAAAGGCAGCTGAGAAATCAAGCATGGAAGATACAAATCTTGGAATAGAATCATGAAGTTGGATGGGGCCATTTGGCTATGGATCTTCTTTTGCAGTTTCTTATAAGAGACAATGTTACTGGCTTAGATATACCCAAGTATTTCCTGGGTATGCCAGTCAAATGACATTGGGAAATTTAATGGCAATTTAACGGCAAAAAGAAATTGGTGGGACCACAGGAAACTTAATGAAACACAATTTTACTTGGGTTAATTGTAAAAATCTACAAATACAGTAAGAGAAGGTCATTGCACATTAAAAATCTAGGTGCCCCAATAGCATTAAGATTTCAAGAATAGAACAGTGAAGAATAATAACCTAAAGAGCTGTATGAGTGAAATGATGCCTAAACTGATAAGATCTTTTCTGAAAATTCTTCAGGGTTTGAAATGGAAGATTAGCAATGGGATGGAAAATGATTTTCTATTCTAACAAAACTTAAAGAGAAGCTAAATATATATATTGAGGTTTGAAAATTTAAATTGATTATTTATTTTTATTCAACTTTTATTTAAGAGTAACTCAAGGTGGCAAACATTCCTAATATTCCTCTCTCCTATTTTCCCTGCAACAACAGTTCTGTGGGGTGAGTTGGGCTGAGAGAGTATGACTAGTCCAAAGTTATCCAGCAGGTTTTTCTGCCTAAGGTGGGACTAGAATTCAGACTCCTGGTTTCTAGGCCAGCACCTTAACCATTACGCCACACTGGCTCTCCATATAAAATAATTGTAAAAAATATATATGAAGTGTCCAAGTGAGAAGGATTCATAAAACTTTTCTCCAAATTTTCTGTAATTTATGGAATTGTGAGAGATTAATTCAGTTCTAATATTCTGCTGAATACATTTAATTGACAATGAGAACATTTATTTAATAGGAACAGATGAGTCAAGGGTGTTTTTCTCAAGCCACTAGAATAGCTGCCAAGAAAGAAGCTCCAGTTACTGTGTCAGTTCAGGCTTTTGAATTGATGTAATCATTTTGCTATGCTTCTGGTTACAAAATAAATTACCTTTCCTTCAATTTGCCTGTATTACTATATGGCAAGAAAAATTAATCAGCAGTGATGAAATGAATTATAGTAAGATGCTGTAGCCATGATTGTAACTTATAATTAGAAAGATTTTAACAACAGTGCACGCGTGCGCGGGGTGTGTATGTGTTCCTCAATTTACAACAGTTCATTTAGTAACTGTTCAAGTTACAATGGCACTAAAAAAAGTGACCTATGACCATTTTTCACAGTTATGACCGTTGCAACATCCCTATGATCTTGTGATCAAAATTCATATTTATGATGATTACAGTGTCCCAAGATCATGTAATCACCTTTTACAGTGTCCTGGGATCATGCAATCATCTTGTTAACAACCATGCGATTAACTTAACAACTGCAAGGATTCAATTAACAACTGTGGCAAGAACGGTCATAAAATGGAGCAAAACTCACTTTAAGAAATGTCTTATTTAACAATAGAAATTTTGGACTCAATTGTGGTTGTAAGTTGAGGATTACATATATATTACATATATGTGTGTGTTTATGTATATGTGTATGATGAATATGTGTACGTACAGTATCTCTATCTTCTTTCTTTCTATCTATCTATCTATCTATCTATCTATCTATCTATCTATCTAATCTTTGAATTGATATTGTCAAATTAAGGAGTAGTAAAGAATCTTGCCACTATTTCAGTCTTACTGTTGTATATAAAGGACACCAATTTCCCTTTGGGACATACAGTATTCATCTCAGCCACATCCTATAAGTGAAACATCCTTTGTTTGTCATAGTGTATCATTTTGGAAGTATTACCTTTTTTGTGAAGCTAACACAATCCCACTAAAGGTGCAAGATTTGGAAAATATGTAATACTTTGCCATTCATTATGAAGATAAGACATGTTGAAGGTGAGATTGGAGGCCTATTTTGAGAGTGCTTGAAAGTGAGGGTATTATCGTCCCCCATCACAATTATTTCTCACAGCGTTTGTCCTATTTATTAGCATGTCATTTTTTGTCTTCCTTTCATATTGCCACTTTTGATACCAACTCTTGTTCACTTTCCCAAAAGTTTTGCTATTTCTGTTTGGGGGAAAAAATAGGGGGGTTGTTCTATTTTACACTGCTCTGAAATGTAAGTTTTAGCACCCCCACCTTTCTCAGACTTTTGTAGCTTATTTGCCCCTTTCCCTGCGTTTGTCAGTTTCAGATACTTCTTTTCCCTGAAGCAGGAGAATGACTGCCCAGGAATTAGCATTTTTGGCTAATTCTACTGACCCCAGCTAATTATCCTCAATCCCAGCAGTGTGTATCTCTGTCCTCTCTGGGGCTACTTCTCTTATATTGCCTATCTGTATCTTTGTTTCCTTCACATTATTTTAAACTGGGAGTTGCCCAAAGGTGGGAGGAGATAAAGACAGAACAGTCTTGAGAATTCCGGTAATGCCCTGAAATCAGATCCATCCCACTTCTTCTTCCCTGACTTCATTACTAGATGCTTTCCTTGTTGGTTAAAACAGAACAGCAGCAAAGCTACATGAGAAAAAGCAGTGACTTTGCCTAAAAAGCCTGCTGTGCTCACAAATCAGGATGACACCAATGAGCAGAGGCTGGGGACAGCTGCAGTTGGAGCACCAGCCTCAAGTGATAGCCACAAATTCCCAAAATGAAATTGATTTTTTTAAAAAAAACACACGAATGTGTAGAAAGACAGAATAGATAAAATCTTGTAGGAGATTCTGGCATTTATACATGAGAAGTTGTAATATTTAAAGTGATACTTGGATAGGAAGGAGATAGTTTCTAGATTATTTCACAGTTGGGCCTGAGATTTTAAAAAGTTGATTTGTGATCTAATCTTTTCTATATCGTCATTTTAAAGAGCATTTAAAGAGTCATTTTTCCAGAACATGATAGCAATTCAAATAGAAATAATGTACCTTTGACAAATGACAAAAGCTACAGTTTCTAGCCAGCATAACTAATGATTAGCTGGAATTTCTGAAGCTTCATTCTAATATGAGGAGGTGTTTTATATGTATGAGGTATAGTGTTTTATTTTAAAGGAGTCTTGTGTGGCAAGACAGTCAGATTTCTGTTGCTATTCATATTTGCAGCACTTATCTCTAGAGATAATGGTTTACTTTAATGTAAAATAGACTATATATTGTACAGAGAGTCCTTAATTTACAATCACAATTGAGCCCAAAATTTCTGTTGCTAAGTGAGACATTTGTTAAGTGACTTTTGCTCTATTTTACGACCTTGCCACAGTGAATCATTGCAGTTGTTAAGTGAATCTGGATTACTCATTGACTTTGCTTGTCAGAAGGTCACAAAAGGATCACACGACTCAGGGCACTGCAGCCAGCAACATATGACCCAGTTTTCAAACGTCCAAATTTTGACCATATGAGCTTGAGATGCTGCAACAGTCATAAATGTGAAAAACAATCGTAAGTCACTTTTTTCAGTGCTGTTGTAACTTTGAACGGTTACTAAATGAACTGTTGTAAATCAGGGACTACCTGTAATTTGTCACTGTAGAAAGGTTTCATGCTTTATGGGCCACAGTGTGAGCTGATAGATACTCTTTGTCATTTGCCAAAGTGATTGCAGTTATGCAAAGCAATTACTTCTAAGATATAGTGACGTTGTGTGCTGGATTCTAGCCTCTGAAGCACTATTCCCAGCTATGGGAACCTAATAAATCAGATCAACTAGGTCAGTTGCTCTTCTGAGATCTTGCACCCATATATTGGTGTTCAGCTTTTCTATAACACTGTGTTTTTGATGTTAAGAGGTGCTATGTTATAACTATTTCTTCTATGATGGTATTAGAAAAGGAATATGCATAGCCCGTTTAAGAATTAGGCATTATTGCAGTGATCTGGAATAGTGTAGCACTCCAAAATACAACTGTCAATTGGAAGTTGCAGATTAAAATCTTGATTGGCTGTGGGATCATAGACAAGCTATTCTAATCTAACTCCATATACAGTAATTATATTCTAAGAGAAAAGCAATTGTTTAAAACTTAGTGCAGCTGGCATGTGAATTACTTTAAATGTTCTGAACCATGATAGGTACTGAACAATGACAGGTACTATCATTCATTATTATAGTTTTTTAAAGTAATTAGGAAAACTAATGATTATAGTTTACGTACTGTATGTGTATGCGTGTGTGCTTCAGAAATCCCAGCTAATCAATAAAATCATAAAATCATAATGAAATTATTTGATTGTCTGATATGATTTATATGTGAAGGAGGACTAATAATCAAGTTTGTTTCAAGTATAGTCAAGTCCTAGTGACATGTCCATATAATTTTCTTGCTGACAATACAAAAATAATTGTACATTGTCATCCTTTTTTCTTCTCTTCATCCTCCTCTTCCAGTGTTAAGAGTCTGGTCTTTAATCCTGAGGAATCCTGGTGAATTCCCATCCAAATACTAATTTCGGGCTTGTATTTTGTATTTCAGTTTCTTGAAGGCTGTTTACCGGAATGCATTTTCTGAAATCTGTCTCATCTGATAAGTTCTGCTATGACAACAGATGTGATAGTATCCTTGCTTCTCAATCTATGTAATAGGATGTACTGAACTATGTCAGAAATTTTGGGATTCTGGCTGAATATCAGTTAGAAGTTTGTTTCTTAATTGTTGTGTACTGTTGTAAAAATTATGTACCCCAAACCTCAGAAATATTCCTGTATGTCCTCAGGAATAAATTAGAGTCAAATATTTAGTAGATTTTTATGTTATCTTTACTATTTTGCATTACTGTATGAATAGTCCCTTAAAGAATCAGCTCTGTTTCTTACAAATGTTTTCTTCCAGAACTGCATTTTAGAGGCATTCTATTATTCTCTTTCCATACAAAGCAACATGCCCCTCCTTACTGGCAGTTTGCACAACTTAAAATCTTTTCATGATCATTGCTTTCTTTTCATTTGAGATGTCATTATTTTTGGAATTATTATTACATCAGGAAATTCTGCTACACCTTTGCAGCCCATTGGATAATAGGCTTTTCTTAGAAAAGATTTCTTTTTTTTTTATTTATCTATCATATTTGTATGCCCACCCTCCCCAAAACATCTCCTGCCTCTGTACCTGTACATAGCTTTAAATTTTTATCTTTGAATTAAACAGCATTTACAATAAATTTTGACTGCCCCTTTTCATAAAAGTTTTGATTTGTTCATGGAAATTCCTCTATCTTGCTGTTTGCCATGAGTTGTTTATAACTGCTATATTTTTTCATTCTTCTCTTTCTCTCTTCCTGCCTCAGCTGTAAAGTAAAAGGATTTTGAATGTGCATTTGCTGCTCCATTATAATGGAGCTATTATATCCAGGGTTTTTCATTTGAATTTTTTACCATTCATCTTCTCTCAACATCTCCTCTTGTCTCTTAAAGGGATTTTTGTTTAACAGGTTACCAGACAAATGTACAGAAATGGCAATCAAGGGTTGGAGAAGACAGGTGACAGTAGCTACTTTCTTTGATTTCATTTTTCTATCAATGTTAATTGATAGTGCAGTAGTTCCACAGGTGAGCTTAGCAATTGGAGTTGTTGGTAAATTGAAGGGTTTTTTCTGACAATTTTAAATTTTCAAACATATAAAAATGTTCATAATTACGATGCTCTGAATTTCAAAACACAAAACGTAACAAGAACTGGGAACTATTCCAAATTAATTTAGTCTTGCATTCTAAAGTCTTGAGAAATTGATGGCTGGAGTTTGGAAGCTTCTTAAATTGCAGCTCGTGCTTAAAAGCATGTACTACATGCTAATGAAGCTGGTATGGCAAACATAATACTAAAAGCAGTACCAATTAAATGGTGATTAAATTCCTGGTGATTGTGTTTATGGTGGTACTCATCCAAATATAAAAGAGCAATCATAGCAATGTTGGGTTCTAATGATTTGGTATTGCATAGAAAGTTCCCGGTAAAAAGAATTCTACAATCCATCTTGTATCCTCTCCACTGTAGGAAATCCTAAAGCTGACTCAAATCCCCAAAAAGATTTCCATTGCTAGCATTAGACTAATATTGCTAATTTATTTAAAAGCTATAATCTACTTTTTAGCTAAACTAAGCTCAAAGTTGAAGGTTTCTTATAAACATCCTAAGATGATGAGACCTTTAACTCATTTCCAGAATTACATTTCTTTACTATCAAACCATGTATTTAAATGCCTTTGCAGAATCTGCTGCACTTTTTAGGATTTGCTCTTATCGAAAATTATCAGGTTTTCTCTGAGAAGGAACCAGATGGAGAACTGATACACTTTTATTGGATGTGATAGTTGGTTTAACAATAAAAAAGAAATAAACCTGACTCATATCAAAGCTGTTTTATCCAGCATCATGTCCCATAGTGAATGACAAGAAGACTTTGAGGGCAGTAGTTTTCTTAAGCCTTTCTTTATTATTGATGGTTAGTCAGGCAAATTATATATAATGGCTTAGTTTTATTGTCAGTTTAAGGGTTATTTAATTTAATTTAAAAGTTATATATCACAGTTATATTCAGTAAGGTAAGATTATTATTTCAAAGTGGATTTTTAAAAGAGTGGTTGAAGATATTTCCTAGTTCAGTATCCACAAGAATTGTGGGATTTCAATATCCAATCAGAATTAATAATTCCTCATGGTAGAGATTATAATCCAACATATCTGGAGGGCACCATGTTTCATCAACTAATGTTTTATTGGCAACAATTGAGAACAATTTATTTATTGTAGCATTATTGTGTTATTAAATATATTTGACAGCTATTTATCAGTAATAAATGGTTTCAGGATTGCAGTCATATGATAGAATAATAAAATTGTATTAGTTAGCCTTTAAAATAGAACATAGTTTATATATTTATCATTTCAAATACTAATGTACTTTTTAAAAAAGTCCATATATGTAAATATTTACAAATTTAATACAATATTTGTATGCGTATCTTATATCTAATTAATTAATTAATTAATTAAAATTATATCTAATTTTGTACCATAGGATAGATTGGCATGTGTTTGGTTCCTTTATCAAAAGTAAAATATTATGATCATATTACTTAATATTTCTTTAGACAGCCAACATTTGTTACAATGAAGGAAGCAGTGAAACAAACTTGAGGGTATATAAAGAAGTGCATCTGGAATAAGCAGCCTATAGTCTGTACATAGCTGCTCTAGTTCTTTCTTTGATTTTTTGGCCCCAGATTGCTTGGATATTATGCTGCCAAAACGTAGTGGCAAATTGCCAAATTAGAAAGTTTTTTTGGTCAGTTTTCAAGGAAGTAAATGTGGGTGAATACACCACAATGTGTCAGAATAGATGAAAACTCAAGCAGAAACATTACATCAGAGGGGACTAAAATTCCAGCCCTTTCTAGTCTCTGTCACAGACCCTTTGTATTTTTCAGGGTTTCCCAAGGCGGAAGATGTTTTCCACCTTTGATGTGCAGTAATGCTTGTTTAAGGAACCATGCAGAAAGATACATGAGTACAAAGTGGAAGTGCTCCTGGCTTGATACATAAAATTTCACACCATCATAAAAAAGTAATGATAGTGGATAATTGCCATTTATTTCCAACAGAGTTACAGTTCCTGTTTCCATAAGTTAATTTTATTAAACTTTCAGTAAAGGTTATATATGTGCGATTTAAATGTAAGTCTCTTTCTACTGGAAGTCATTAAAAAGAAGACTTTGGCCAGTTTAGAATTGAGTCTGAATAATAATAATAATGAATAATGTTAACAATGATAATAACAATGATAACAATAATGACAATGGCTCTCCTCACAGTCACTCATACCCTTGTCACCTCACGGTTAGATTATTGCAACACGCTCTACATGGGGCTACCTTTGAAAAGTGTTCAGAGACTACAGTTGGTCCAGAATGCAGCTGCGTGAGCTATCGTGGGTGCACCTAGATACACCTACATTACACCAATTCTCCGCGAGCTGCACTGGCTCCCTATTGGTCTCCGGGCACAATTCAAGGTGTTGGTTATTACCTTTAAAGACCTACATGGCTCAGGGCCAGGTTATCTTCGAGACTGCCTTCTACCACAGAGCTCCCAGCGACCGGTAAGTTCCCACAGAGTTGGTCTCCTCCAGGTCCCGTCAGCTAAACAATGCCGGCTAGTGGGCCCATGGGGGAGGGCCTTCTCTGTGGCTGCCCCAGCTCTCTGGAACCAGTTACTTCCTGAGGTCCGGACCACCCCCACCCTATTGGCCTTCCGAAAAGCAGTGAAGACCTGGCTTTTCCAGCAGGCCTGGGGCCGTTGATCTCGCTGTTGTGATCTTGTGAGATCTGGCCATGAATGGCATGAATGGGTTTTAATGTTTTAATTTTTAAATGTTTTTATAATGGTTTTTTTTTTAATGCATTGTAAGCCGCCCTGAGTCTCCGGAGAAAGGTGGCATATAAATTGAATTAATAATAATAACAACAACAATAATAACAATAACAACAATAATAATAATAATCATCATCATCATCATAAAACAATCCATAAGAGCAGAAGGAATACCTAACAGATTTATTACTCAGGCAGCAAGCATCATGCAGTATTATCTGTCAGAGAGCAAATTAAATATTTTCCTCTGATGAAAAGCTTTTCCATACTTGAAACAGCCTGAGTGCTATTACATCTTTTTGTGCCCTTTGTGATGATTCCACTACATTTTAAATTGAGGTAAATAGAAATACTTTTATTGTAAAATATTCCGTCCATTGCAAAATATTTTAAGATTTTATGTATGGCCATGCTAAGAAAAATTGTTGATGGGCTATCACTTCTGTGATGTGAAGAGGACTAAGGCTAGTCAGTCATCTTCTGCTATGTATCATCTTACTCGATGAGGTGGAACTTTCCTGACCTTCTGGAAGATAGTGAACCTAGATTACCTCCAGAAGTCCTGTAATTAATTGAATAAAGAGGAGGCCATTTTGTGACTGATTGGAATTTAATATGTAAAGATGTTCTTTGTTCTTATTATTTATTTTTAACCTAGACATTTTAAATATTATTTGCTGTGGGTCCTTTAAAGTATCTTATATACTGCAAGATCTAATCTGAGTCGGTCACCAAGATCAGAGATTTGTTATCCCAAGCTTTTGTATTCATCTTGGAGTCCACACTCACGGAACTTCTCAAACTCCAGGAGTCTTATCTTATATACTGTTAAGAATCTTTTGATTGTAGCAGTATGAAAATTGAACGTCCTGCTTTGTAATCTGTTAGTTTTGTTTGATAATGTATGATAGTTTGAGAATTGTATTTTCATGTTTTAACTGCAAAAGGAGAGAAATGCCATAGATAGATGCAATTTTTTAGTTTTCAAAAAAATTCAGTTGGAAAGTTACCCTGGCTGGATGCTGAAAAATAAATTTTTAAAAAATCTAATGTTTTTCTCTCCTTATGTAACAGGTTTACAAATAGTTATAAACTTTCCCATTTATATTTTGCAAAATTCTATATTAAATATACAAATATCCCAGATGTGGAAATCTGCCTAATAATCAAATTGACCAAACATCTAATCACAATATATATGTACCATTTCCCCGAAAATAAGACCTATCCCAAAAATAAGCCCTAGTATGTTTTTACACATGCATCTAATATAAGCCATACCCCCAAAATAAGCCCTACTTGAGCGCCTGTGCAGCCGGATGCCTGTCCATTCCATGTGGTTGCTCGCGGTGCTGCCGACACAAGGTATGGGGGGGGTTCTGCCTCACGCACCAGCTTATCTCAGGCCCCCATAGAAAATAAGCTTGGGTCTTCTTTTTGGGAAAACACGGGTAAAAGAAAATAAACAGTCAACAAGTTATCCCAAACATTACACTAATCTTCAAATCCCTCTCTTCACCATCTGTCATTGTAATTAACATGTAGAAAATCCACAAACAGCTTCTAGTCTCTTATAAAGTTGTCTAATCTGTTGTCTCTAATATAAAGCAATTAGTTTTGCCATCTCTGCTAATTTAGTCAATTTTAAAATCCACTTTATAACAGTCAACATCCCTCCCCCCCAATGTTTAGCATATACAAACCTTGCAGCAGTCATCAAAGAAAGAAATAGCATCCCAAACTGTTTTTTGATTGGTGTATCCATAATACCTAAAAGAAAACCTAGGCTTCATTAATATTTGTGTCTTAAATATTTTCTATCTGGAGTCAAATAACAAGGATACAACATTTGGTAAAAAAAAAAATCTTTTAAACTGTAATTTAGTCACTAACCAACATTTTATGCAACTAATATAGTATGTTACAAAGCGCAAATTCAAAAAGCCTAGACATTTTCTAAAACCACTAGAAGCAAATGAAATAATTCACTATTAATTCTATAAACACAGATAAAAATACTACAGAATATAAACGTTAAAACTAATTGACAGAATTATAAAACTGTGATTTTTCTGGACAGAAAAACTAATCATGACCACCATAGTGGATATAATTCCACCGATTTCCTGAAATATCAAATTTAATCTTGTTTGAGAAAATATAATATGCTAATGGGAGAGAGCGATATATATATAATTACATTTATGAACATCCTACATGTGAATATGTTTGTCTTTGTAAATAGATCTTTTGGACAATTATTTCTGGTAGATCTTTTATTTACACAGGATCTTAAAGTAATTACCATTACAATTAAATATTATTTAGAGGTGACCAACTGTCAAAATAAAGTGTGAATAGTATATAATTGGGTAAAGGAACTGGTTTTGGGAAGCTGATTTAGATGCTGCCATGAAAAATTTCCATAATGACTGTTTTTGCTCTGTAGGTTCATTGATGGAAGCCCTTCTTTGAGACGAACGACTATGATGCGAGAAAAGGGAAGACGGCAAGCCATCAGAGGTCCAGCTTTTATGTTTAATGACAGGGGCACAAGCCTCACAGCGGAAGAAGAGCGTTTTCTGGATGCTGCAGAATATGGGAACATTCCTGTGGTGCGCAAAATGTTGGAAGAGTCAAAAACATTAAATGTGAATTGTGTTGACTATATGGGCCAAAATGCCTTGCAGCTTGCTGTAGGGAATGAACATCTTGAAGTGACAGAACTTTTGTTAAAAAAGGAGAATCTGGCACGAATTGGAGATGCTCTGTTACTTGCAATCAGCAAAGGATATATCCGGATTGTGGAAGCAATCTTGAATCATCCTGGGTTTGCAGCTAGTAAGCGGCTGACTCTAAGCCCCTGTGAGCAGGAACTACAAGACGATGACTTTTATTCTTATGATGAAGATGGCACCCGCTTCTCCCCAGACATCACACCCATCATTTTAGCTGCTCATTGTCAGAAGTATGAGGTGGTACACATGCTGCTAATGAAAGGGGCAAGGATAGAGAGGCCCCATGATTATTTCTGTAAGTGCAATGATTGCACTGAGAAACAGAAGATTGATTCTTTTAGTCATTCTAGATCAAGAATAAATGCATACAAAGGGTTGGCCAGTCCAGCCTATCTGTCCTTGTCTAGTGAAGATCCAGTCCTTACTGCTCTAGAACTTAGCAATGAGCTTGCCAAACTGGCTAATATTGAAAAAGAATTCAAGGTAAGTCTCTTTTTATCCTTTCTCTTTTCTTGGCTTTACACTATTCTGACTTTACATTATTTTTCTGCACTTTAACTGAAGGCCCTTACTCTCTTTTGGGTCAATAAGCACATTTGGAATTTTGAGAAACTCGTATAAAATGAGGACTATGCTGGGCTTTCTGAATCAAACAGCTCCCCATTTACCAAATTTGAAGCTGGTATGATTGCTTCCTACTGATTGTTAAATGTTAAATAGGGTGCTTCCACCAGACTTTTTTTTCTCCTAGCAAGTGGTTAGGTTTCTAAATCGGTTCTAAGAATGCCCTTGAGGTACATGCAGGGGAAAAAGCATTATTTTTAACCTGGATAGATGAGTTTGGTATTTTGCTTTTTAGCATGCTAGTTGCAGTTATTTATTTTTTTTAGTAAAGCAAAGAAGAGTACAGACCCTGGCAGTTGCCGTACATCCAAGACTCAAGTCTTATCTAATCCTGCTTGTCGTGCTATAACTATGTAAGATTCCTTTGAAAAATATATTTGCTTGAAATGAAAATAATGCGTGATAGGTATGAAATAAAGTAATGAAAAATGAGCTCTCTGAAAATCAAATGAGTATCCAAATTTTAGATCCTAAATGACTAATGATTAAAGTGTTGGACTTGGGCACCTAAGAGTCCCAGGTTTAAATCCATCCATAAACATAAAAGCCCCTGGGTGACTTTAGTTCAGTCCAATCTACATTGCAAGTTGGTTGTTGTAAGGAAAATAAGAGGAAATGCTTTGTTAATTGTGTTGACCTCTATTATGCAAATCCAGCAAATAAATAGGTTTTCTTATGCCCATTCCAAGCTTTTGAACATTGTGGTTTATATAATAAGAATTCTGAACACCTTTGTCATTTTCCCATCTCAATAATATTATGGTCACTGGTATGATAGAAATATATTACAGTTCTATGATTCTATTAAAATTTGTATAATTGTTCTACTTTTCATCCCCCCCCATGTTTATATATTTTAATATCACAAAATGCTGACTATACTATTTTTCTGGATTTGTTTTCCTTCCTTGTTTATTTGGCTCCTTTTTCGTAAGTTTTTGTTCAGATTCCCTATCTACTAGTATATAAAATAAGAATTCTACCCCCTGAAAATCTTCATTTACTGAAAAACAAAAAAATGGGTCAGAAGAGACAGA
Organism: Ptyas mucosa; assembly: GCA_012654045.1. Taxonomy (NCBI): domain Eukaryota; kingdom Metazoa; phylum Chordata; class Lepidosauria; order Squamata; family Colubridae; genus Ptyas; species Ptyas mucosa. The sequence goes on along the minus strand of WNWU01000007.1, from coordinate 12,012,270 downwards.
TTGTGAACAAAATTAGTTATAACAAATGACACATCTTTCCAACTGTAACAAACATTTCATTAGGGTCTTTCAGGGTCACTTGTTAGATTACACTTTTTTAATTAACTTTCCCTTAAATTATTATGAGGAGGCAGAAGACACATTAATGTGTGAAACTGTTCCAAGCCTAGAGAACTGTGAAGAAAATATATGTTGATTTGTGTATGAGTATGTATTTGTGGGATTATGCAGGAGCAAAAATTGGTGATCGTGGCATATGTTTATTGGACTGCCTTAAAACATAGAAATTAATAAATCAGAGTCCAGCCATATTATGCAGTTCAGTTCAGTTTCAAAGACATTTATTATGTGGAGCAACTGCAGTGAAATTAAAACTTGACCTATTTGCAAATCTGATGTTTTCTATGACTACTGTTATATTCAGATTAAATAGTTTGATGTTTAATAATTTCATTATGTATGAAATGATTAAAAATTTGTATGATTATACAAATTTTGTATATAATTTATATTATACTCTCATAGAACAATAGGCATATATGGATGACCTTTCTGCAATATGGTGAGCGTTGTCAGTTTATAGCAGCTTTGCAGTTTTTCTTATTACTGTATATATATTGTGCTAAGGTGATCCTATATTGTGTGTTTGTAATTTGGAACTGCCATCCCTGTTAGATAATTTATGTGTCTAGATACTGTACAGTCTGACAATAGTTAGAATTACAAAAATAGTTTTGGAAGGAAGTGCTAAAAACCTGAAACCTAAAAATCTAAAACTTAGTTGAGAAAGGGAGTCAAAGACTCAAAGACGGAGGCCTTGCCCTTTTGAATATTCATTGTGCTGCATGTGAAAAAGAGACATAGCTATGGCTGAACTCACTGTCAGGAAATTTCTTGGTCCCGTCTCTCCTCGATAATTTCCCATCCATTGCTTTTTGTCCTGCCTTCAGGGGCTTTTTTCTGGCAGCCTCTCAAATATTGGAACATTGGTATCATGTCACCTCTAGACCTTCTTTTCACTAGACTAGACATACCCAATTCCTGTGACTGTTCTTCATATGTTTCAGCTTCCAATTCCCTAATATCTCCGTTGCTCTTCTGTGCATTCTTTCTAGAGTCTTAACATCTTTTTTTATATTGTGGCAACCATAACTTGATGCAGTATTCCAAGTGTGGTCTTCCCATGGCATTATGAACTGGTACTAACACTTCATGTGATCTTGATTATATCCCTCTACTAATTCTTTTTTTTTTTTTGGCATTGTAGCCCATTGCTGGTTTATGTTTAAATGTGTTCTGTCCCAGCTCCAGATTCCCAAGGATTGTGACACACACCAACAGTCCTTATCAAAGTTATAATGTACCAAGAATAAACAAAGTCCGGCAAAGGTTGACAACCAGCCCAGAAAACAAGATATGATAAGACACTCACTCTCCAAAATGCTCTGTAATAATTACACGTTGTTTCCAGCAAGAAATTACGAACTGTGTGCGACTTAAATAGGCTAAGGGAGTGGCCAATTATCCTCAAACCTTACTCTCGAGGAGACCTCCTCCTCCTGAGTAGCCACTCCTGCCTTCTGGCAGCTCTGCGTGCTCAAGCATTGAGGAGAGGCTCCTCCACTTCGCTCTCTCCACTTGAAGGAGCCTCTGGAGGTTCTGAAGGCCCAGGCTGAGTCTCTGCCTCTGGCACCACATCCTCTTCAGCCTCCTCGCTGTCTAATGCAAGCGCCGGCTGCGCAGGCTGCTGGCGCGACCCTACACCAGCCTCCTCATCGTTGGGATCAGCCACGATCCACGGAGGCCACTGGTGGGCCACAACAAAGTGATTGTCCAGTAACACTCCTAGATTCCTCTCGCAGTTACTGCTATTGAGTCAGCAGTGTGCTGCAGCCACCAAAAAAGCCACCTATTCTATACCTATGCATTTGGTTTTTCCTCAGTTAAATATCTTATTTTTCTCAGCATTACATTCCATTTTGTTAGGCCCAATGTTCAACTCTGTTGCGATCCTTCTGTATCTTGAGCCTATCTTCTAGAGTGTTGGCTATTCCTGCCAGCTTGGTGTTGTCTGCAAATTTGATGAGTTTCCCTCTATTCCCTCTTCTAATTCATTAATGAAGATTTTGAAGAGTACTGGGTCTAAAAGAGAATCTTGGGGTACCCCCAATGCACACTTCCCTCCATGTAAATGTAGCTCCATTAGGGGTTACATGTTGAGTGTGGTTTGTCAGTCAGTTACAAATCCAGCTAGTGGTGATGCTGCATATCCCTCATTTTTCTAACTTACCTAGAAATAGGCTGTGGTTTACTTTGTCAAATGCCTTATTGAAATACAAGTATACTACCAGTATGTCCACAGCATTTAGCTGGTCCATTAATTTAGTCACTTTGTCAAAAAATGAGATAAGAATTGTTTGTCATGATCTATTTTTGATTTGGTACTGCAGTTCAAATAAAGAAGGTTTTCCTCAGTTGAAGAAATAAAAATGGATAAATTATGAAATTAAACAAAATTTTTTTTTAGAAGAAATATGCTATTTCTTTTAAAAGAAATTTAAAAAATGGATTCAAACAGGCATAATATGGTTTGTTCGTAATATGTGAACCTGGCCATTCTGGTTTGACATGAATGGATAGTGAATCCAATTATTTTAGCTGAATGAACAAGCCATAGTTTAAAGTAATGCTTAGATTGATATATGAATGCAGTAATTATTTACTCACAGACTGTGATATAGAAATGTCATATTTTGAATCCAGGAAATGTTCAGCTGAGTGCAGCTAATTATATTTACAAAGCCTTAGTAAGTTTTCATCTTCTGTTGATGTACTAACCTTCAAGTTGTTCTTACTGTACAAAACTCAAGCATAGCAGTAACTGTCCACTAGGGTATTTCTTGTGATTATTAGATCTTAAATTTACGAGAGCTATAGAAAAGAGCAATTACTGACAGAACTCTGATTAAGAAGCAGAATCAATTAGGGATGGGGAGAATTTAATTTGCTTCATACTCTTGTACTAATTAACTGTACATTTTAATTGGCTTTTATCATTCCTTTCTCACCCTATATTGTGCTTAGCAAGGCTATTTTTTAAAACTACAATGACTTTAAAGCAACAGCAGTTTCATATACTGCAGATGCTAACCGACATACAAAGTTTATTTTCAATCTTGTAAGCTGCCCAGAGCCCAAGTAAGCTGTATGAGATGGCTGTATAAATTATACAAACTAAATACCGATAAATAAAATAAGGTGCTTGGCTGGGTTGAAGTCTTTTGCTGGAGAAAATAAAAAAAAACCAGGCATGTCAGTGGCAGAGCATTACAGTTTCTTCCTGTGTTCTCTTTCTCTTGGTAGGGTGAATACAGCTTTCCTGTGTGCCATAAAATGCCTAAGTCTGATGCAATGGCTTTTTGTTGACCCGTTATACATTTTAGTTAAAGCAGATCCAACTCAGTGGCAGGCCCTTTGAAGCCGCTTTCAAACCATTTTCTAAGTGAAGGAGAAGTGGTTGGTCTCAGTTTCTAGATCCATTGCTATAGGAACATGATAACATAACAGTTAGAAATAAATTGTCACTGTTGATAGCAATTCAACCAACCAACTCTGAATTTCTATAGGCCTTGTAGGTGAGCTTTCTCAGTATATTATTTGCAAAGTAATTTTAAAATGTATTAGCAATTTTACAAAGATCCTTGCTTTATGTAATTGCTTGATTGAGAGTTGATACTAGGCTCCTATTGTGGAACATAGTAAGGTATGTATAGAATTTATGGTAATATGTTATACATTCTGGCGTCTTTATTGTGGCGTAGTAATTTCTGGGCAGTTTAAATCATGTGGCTTTGATTTAGCAGCTATGTTGTAAGCAAACCTTTGTACCACTTTAGATATAATGACATGTATGTAAGTAGGCAGAACTGTAAGATCATACTTAATTGTCATTTCAACTGCTTCAGATCTCCTACATTCTTATTTACTGCTGTGGCTATTATTAGAACTTTCCCATATGTACTGGAGAGCCAGGTTCAGCTCAGCTTTTCAGCATGTACAAGAACGCCATTCCTTTTCCATGTCTTTTTATTATCTCAATCTGTTTGGCATTCATCTGTGGGCTGGACTGAAAGAGACATCCTCATAGTTTCAGTGCTGGGGTAAAAATTCCTTTTTGTTTCAACATTGTGAAAATGTTTTCCTTATTCAGTGGGTGGGCTTAGACAGCATCCTATATCAAAAGAAAGCAATTACATTATTGTATGTCTTAATGCAATATATAAACCCAACTATAGTGGCTTATAAACCTCTAACTAGGTTATAGTTTGTAAATACCCACTGCAATGTACAGATAAATCACAAAACATGAATAATATAGCATTAAAATTCTAAGATTATTAGTTGAAATTTCAATAAAAAGCATCATTAAACATTAAGTACAAAGGTGACTGCTGTTTCTCTCCCCCTGCCAATCAGAGCAATATGTAGGGGGATTACAGTCCAGTTGCAACTATAATGAAATTCAGTCCTGATTTGAATGGGATCTGGATTTTGCAGATATATTTTAAAAATAATCTAAGCAGTGTTTAGGCTTTAGGGCATGTTCAGAACAAAATGCTGCAGGATTCAGAGATGTCCGAAAGATTCTGGATGTGATTGAAATAAAATGAAGAAGCTAATATTTGCGACTTCATTTTATTTTATTTTTTCAAATTCTACTTTCTTGGAAATAAGTCCAAATTATTTTGGTGCTATTAACTTTTTAGAAACAGTGCATGGAATTGCCGTATTTTTTTTGCCATTTAAAAGCTTGGATTCAGAATGAGAAGTGAAAAATATTAAGAAATGCAGGATTTAATATAGCAGTTTAAGCTACTAAAATTAAAATATTTTTAAAAGATTAAAACTCATTTGAAGACAGACAGATTAAATTCTTTAATCTAAAAAAGCTACAGGTAATTTCATGATTATACATTAAAAGGAAAGCTGCAGGCTATATTCAGTTAAATAATGTAAGTGTCATTGAGAACAGGCCTTTATTCTTTAAATATTTTTAAAGAATTGAGGAATTAAGGAATATTAAAGAGAAATGTTAAAGAAAAGTCATTTGTTTTGTTGGAAATAAAATGTGCTGCTGTTGCTAAGCCTAGCACATAATCATTCATTATTTTTTCCATTTTATAAGGCTGCATGATAGCAAGTAATTCAAGGAGACCCTAAGCATAAAATCATTATTTCAGACACATTTTTTAAAAATTAAAATTTATAAGTGACCTGGCCAAGATCTGCTATAAAAACCAGGTTTTTAAAGCTATCATAAAGAACATGGCTGGAACTATAGGGATTTCCGAGAATGCTATCCAGAGTGCAAGAATGACAACAGAGAAGATATGCCTTTGGGGTCCCATACGATTTTTATTGATGGGACTGAATCATGTCAACCTATCTTACAGAATGGGAAGAAATGATTGGAGAAAAATGGTCTTATGAATATCCATTGTTGTAATCAATGAAAGCCTTTATAACTGAGAATCAGCACCTTGAATCACACCCAGAAGACAATTGGTAACCAGTGCAACTAGCTAAGTAAAGGTATCACATTGGCATACTGAGGCATGCCTACAAGTTCTTGCCTTACTACATTCTGAACCAGCTGTATCTTCGAAGTATCCATCAAGTGGATGTTCTCTCTATCCAACACTGCTTTGGGAGCTTTCATTTACTTCATTTAGAGAATGAAAAACCGTGGTGGCGTAGTGGTTAAAATGCAGTGTTGTAGGCTAACTCTGCTCACATTGCCAGGAGTTTGATTCCTTTGATCCTGAACAGCTCAAGGTTGACTCAGCCTCCCATCCTTCCAAGGTCGGTAAAATGAGTACCAAGATTGTTGGGAGCAATATGCTGACTCTGTAAACCTCTTAGAGAGGGCTGTAAAGCACTATGAAGCAGTATATAAGTCTAAGCGCTATTGATATTTATTCATTTTATTTCTGTAACTTCATGCAACGTTTGTGAAAATGATCTTTCCTCTAGTCTTAACTTCTCATAATAAGCCAGAGTGATTGTAAATTATAAAAAGATCTAAAATGTACATTTGGGCAATATCTTTAACATTACCCAAAATGAAACAAAAGTGTAAACTGTTGAGTTTTACCAAACCCTTCATTGGTTCAGATATTATAAAATGCTGCAGATAAGGAACAAATGGGGGGTGGGATCCAAAAATTAGACCAAACCTGACAGCCGTGAGTTTTCCTTAAAGATTCAGTTCCTGCAATCCATCATTTAGAGCTTTATAACTTATGACAAATAAGGCTATGTGGAGCTGACCACAGCACTTTAGTCTGAGATGAGTTTGCAAGCTGATTCATTGCCAGGTTTCTCCTCTTGCCAAGTGTATGAGGTAATATTGGGGAATCTAACTAAAGCACAAAAGAGTGCTTAAAGTAAAACAATTGTTGAACATAAAGTTGTACTGGACATTTTATTTATTTTATGTTTATTTAACACAAATTTATATGCCGCCCGTCTCCCAAAGGACTCAGGGCGGCGAACACAAGCTACAAACATAAACATACAATGATAAAAGAAGAGTCTAATTAAAAACAATTAAAACCAAAATAATAAATAATAAAACCCCAGAATCAGAACTCAGCCCATTTGTTGATATAGACAAGTCTTCAGGCCCCGATGGAAGGAGCGGAGATCAGGTGCCATCCAAAGCTCATTGGGTAACTCATTCCAGAGGGTAGGAGCGACCACAGAGAACGCCCTACCCTTGGACTTCACCAGCCAACATTGTCTGGCTGACGGTATCCTGAGGAGAGCAGCCCTATGTGAGCGGACAGGACGGAGGGAGGCAGGCAGGAGATGGTCCTCTAAGTACCCTGGACTTAAGCCATGAGCCATTTTGAACTGATCTGGATATAATCTGTACACATTTTAATCTTTTTGGAGGAGGGGTGGTACTAATTTCTTAATCTTCAACCTTCTATAAACAGTACCACTCGCTATTCTGTAACCAAGTTTATAGTGATGTGATGGCTCAGCAGTTAAACACACTGAGTTTGTCTGCTGGAAAACTGACAGCCTGGGTTCGAGACCCGAGTGCTGTGCAATGGGGTGAGCTCATGTTACTTGCCCCATCTCCTGCCCACCTAGCAGTTTGAAAGCATGAAAATGCAAGTAGATAAATAGATACCACTTTGGTGGGAAGGTAACAGCATTTCATGTGCCTCTTATAGTATAGCTTATAGTAATGTAATGCTGACCACATGACCATGGAAATGTCTTTCCATAATGCTGGCTCTCTCTTAAGAAATGGAGATGAGCACTACTTCCTAGAGTCAGACACAACTGGAAAGGGAAACCTTTACCTTTAACCAGCTTAAAGTTTTAAAGTACAGAAACACTACACAAAGATATACATTGTCAAAATCACGGTTTTCCCATTTAACAGAATAACAGGGTTGGAAGGGACCTTGGAGGTCTTCAAGTCCAACTCCCTGCTCAAACAGGAAGCCCTATACCATTTCAGACAGATGGTTGTCCAGTCTCTTCTTAAAAATCTTCAGTATTGGAACATCCAAAACTTCTGGCGACAATCTGTTCCACTGATTGTTTTAACTGTGAGGAAATTTTTCCTTAGTTCTAGGTTGGTTCTCTCCTTGATGGTTTCATTCATTGCTTCTTGTCCTGCCATCCGGTGCTTTGGAGAACAGGTTGATCCCCTCTTCTTTGTGGCAGTTTCTTAGATATTGGAATACTGCTATCATATAGCCTTTACTTCTTTTCACTAGGCATACCCAGTTCCTACAACTGTTCTTCATATGTTTTATCCTCCAGTCCCATAATAATCTTTTAAGACATGACTGTGGTACAGTTGAATTTATTAAAGTGTATATATACAATATGCTGTAAACTGCTATTAAGAATCTTCACCTGGTTATCAAATATATGATTCATCATTTAATGTAAATGCTTTACAATGGACATGTTGAACCTGTCATACCTCTCGTTTTTCTTAATATTTGGTCTACAGTATAAACTTTTAAGCTAAAAATCCTTGCAGGGCTGAAGCCATGTTTATCTTTCCAAAAAATCTTCCATCACTGTATGTGCCATAATCTCTCACAACTACTGAAACATCATTCTTTTGCAATTATTGAAGTTTTTCCACTAACAAATAATTTATTTTACCTGTAGATGTTTTTCTTAATTATTTCTCATATGTATATGGATTTCTCTGCACTGTAAAATATCATTTAAATAACATGAAAAGGGCAGGCATGGTATCATTTATAAACATGTAATCTTAACTGTTATGAAAATATGTCCAAGTTAGGAAGATAGATAACCATTAAATTATTTAGGGCAATGCTTGTATGTGACTTAAGGGCTCAGAAGCTGTTATATTTCTGTCTTCTAGAATGATTACCGTAAGTTGTCTATGCAATGCAAGGACTTTGTTGTTGGTGTCCTTGATCTCTGTCGGGATTCTGAAGAGGTAGAAGCCATTCTAAATGGAGATTTGGAAGCAGAGCCAGTTGAAATTCAGAGGCACAGAGCTTCACTGAGTCGTGTCAAACTGGCAATTAAATACGAAGTCAAAAAGGTAAAAAATTATATTTCAAACAATGTATCTAGTGGACTCTGTCATAAACCAGCATGCATTAATAACCTTAAACATTTTAGTGTCAATTTTATCTTTGTCTTCTGTTGGAATAATATGCTGCTAAACTGATGTCAAAGATAGGAGTGACATTGGCCTTTTAAAAGATGATAGCACTTTCATACATAATCCAATTAATACTGTTCTGTATGTCTGTTTTTGGCTATTAAAACCTTTAAAGATAAGAAACAACCATGTTGTGTTTCTACTTTCAGGATAAATAACAGGATTTATACTTTTTTAATAAATAAAAGGATGCTGTATTCTTATTTTGCTTTTAATTCCATTGCCATTTAATTCAGATGTAAATATTTGCATGTGATACAGGCAATGATATGTACATACTGTGTATTTCTATTCCATTTAAATGAACAGGGCTTAGATGTCAGAATAATACAAGTGCCAAATGCAACAGATAAGATGGGGAAATGGCTATTCACCCTCAATTTTTCCCTATATACCTCCATATTTCTCTGGGTTTGGTTCACTTTGCGTAATATGTCTCTGGGTTGTCTAATTTATATTTTGCTTTCCAAATATTTTATTGGGATTTCCAGATCGGAATATTCTTGCTGCCTTAAATTGAAATTGGAGAAGACCAAGCTTGTAGCTTTTTATCCTCATCACCCTTCTTTTTTTTACTCTTCCTGCTTCCTTTCTAGGATTATTATTAACTGTGGAATCATTAATGGAAATTCTTAGCAATGAGGAACTTTCTTTAAACCTTTTCACTCATAAAACTACAAGGATCTTACAGTTTTATTCATTATTTATTTTTCATATCTGTATCTATTTATTCATCACACAGTAACAAATGATCAGGACAGCATTCATCACCAATACTCAGTCAATAAAAACACATAATAAAATATAGATAAAATATAATCCCAAATAATAATATACAAATACACCCATACATACACACACACACATGTATTTGCTTATATTGAGCTGACATTTTGTCTGTGTAAGCTATGCTTAAATTTAACTATAATTAATATAATAATACTGTTGTTATATCCAAAATGGAACTTTTCTTGAAAAATGCCCAATACTGTTGTAGCAAGTAATGTGCCACTGTTTTCAGATTGGAATGCTGCATCATGCCCATACCAAAATGCAGCTTTATTATTTCCAGTTTACTTCCAGAAAAAAATTCAGGACTGAAATGATGGTGTAGATCATCTTTTATTTGTATCTGTTATGATGAGATGCATGGAATATTTCTAGATGAAAATTGAGAAACAAATCCTTGCTAAGGATAGGTTTCTATTTTTAAAAAAAGAACAATTATTTTAAAAAAATTAAATGCCAATGCTTTCTGGATCACACTACTGATGGAAGATTACCTTGGGTCATCACTCCTGATACTCTACTGGCAGATGATTACAGGATGGAACTACAACGACATCTAGATTTATTTTTACTTGAATGGGACTGCATTCACCATTACAGTATATTCTCAGAGACTGCATGCTTTTTCATGGCTTCTGATATAAATCTCAATGTGTTAAAGCCAGTCACTTGTTAAAGAGAGCTTTCTGAGATGCCCAATTCTGATTAAATGATGTGGATAATATCCTTAGTCTCAACTATTGTTAAAACTACATTTGATGCATTTTTAAATTCTTGATTATATATGTGATGTTCAAGGACTTTCTATTTTGAGAGGAAGTGTGCTAATGGAACACCTCTGATTCTTTGACTAAGCGTATTTTTTTCACCTCATCCTCTACTGTTTCTTTCCTGCTCATATGTTTAGAAGAGTACAAATGATTTATAGGAAGCCAAGTTCAATGGTGTACTCAATGACTTCCTATTGCTGGCTTGGAACTCCCTGGAAAAATGCTGATCATTTCTTAATGATTTGCATTCGGCAAAATAGGATAAAATTAAGAGTAAGATAATTTGAGTGTTAGCATTCTGGAAAACCCCAACTCCAATTAAAAACTCTGAGACAGGCATCTTCTCAAAGTTCCCATTTATTAGAGTAGGTATACTTTTCCCACATCTGGGAAAACCTGAATCTGAGAGTTCTGGGTTTTCCCTCAGAAAATCAAAATCCCAAATCCAGCCCCTGCACCCCTCAGTCCATCACATGGCCCAATCACCATCCATCCCAACTTGAGCTACCACTTCAACCAGTCCTCTTCCAGATTCAGGAACACCATCATCTTGACCAGTGGTGGGATTCAGCCAATTCGCACCACTTCGGGAGAACCAGTTGTTAACTTTCTGAGCAGTTTGGTGAACTGGTTGTTGGAAGAAATCATTAGGGCAGAGAAATTATTTGAATCCCATCACTGATCTTGACTGAAAAGAATGCTATTATATCTAACTACAATCCCTCTACTAAATCCCCCCTCCTACTTTCCCAAGTGCAAGAAGATGGCAGGGTGAAAGCTTCCGGTGTTAATATGGCTTCCAAAGCTGGCAATGAGATGGTTTATAACATAATCATCCCTGAGTGAGTTTGAAAGATACAGTATAAATGTGCATTGTCTTTCCCATAAAAAAATGAATATATGCTCTTCAGGCACAAATTAGCAGGCGGCCTTTTTTGGTCCTCATATTTTATTACTAAAGTCCTGTTTTTGTAATACTTGAGAATCTTTTAAACTGCATCATGTGCACTTTCATAATCCAGTGATGTCACTATATAGAAAGTATGCTGTTAAATGTGATGCTTTAATATTACCCTTAAGGGAAAAAAATGCCTTCAGAGCAGTTAATGCTATGAGCTTGTGAGTCTCTCAAGTTTGAGTAATACTGTTCAGTATTTCTCAGTAGAAAAAAAGAGCTTTCCTCCCAATAATGTTATCTGAATTGGTAAGAATGAATGAGTCAATTTTCTGGAATTCAATGAAAACGTTTGTGGTGGTTCAGTTACTTTCTTTCAGTGTCTTCAGGATCTCATTGATGGAAGTGAGAATAGCTGTAGATAGCACTATAAGGATGGATTAATGAACTAGCCTCGTTAAGATAGACTACCAGTGAATCTTAGTAAATTTGACGAAGTCTTCAACTTACAACCATTCATTTTAGTGACTGTTCAAAGTTACAATGGCATTGAAAAAAAATGACATGACTGTTTTTCACAGTTGCAACCATTGTGGTGTCCCTATGATCACATGATCAAAATTTGGTCACTTAGCAACTGGCATGTACATATTTATGACAATTGCACTGATCCGGGGTCATGTGATCACCATTTGTAACCTTTTCTGCTGGTTTCCAACAAGCAAAATCAGCCGGGTGGGAGGGGAGCCTGATAACAACCTCATGATTCACTTAACAACTGCAGTGATTTGCTTAACAATCATGGCAAAAAGTGTTGTAAAATGGGACAAAACTCATTTAAAAACATCTGTGCTTAGCAATGGAAATTTTGGGCTCAATTGTGGTTATAGGTTAAGGAGTACCTGTAGATGAACCAAGTTTCACTGTTTTCCTTCCTTTCCTGTCTAGTTATCTCTTTCCCTTGCTTCATAGCTATCCAGCTCCCTTCCTTTTCTTTTCCACCCTGGGGCTATTTTGGAAGAAAATACAAGGGTGTACTTGTGACTTTCTATGTGTGACAGTGGTTTTGAATGAAAGTAGTTAAAGGCATATTTGTGAAAAGACCCATAGCAGAAACCCTAATGATGTCCCTCGAATAGGTGGTAGATGGCAAAAAAATTGTAATAATTGCTGCTTGAAAATACTAACAAGGTATGCAGGAGGAAAGAAGGAAGTTCCACTGTCAGAAATGAGAAAGTGCCCTGATTTGTTTTAGATTCAGTTTGAATTGCTCTGAGAAGACAGGTTGAATCCATTGATGATTCTTCTTTCTATCTTTTCTGCTAATATCCTCTACTGAAGCTTATATTACATGGCATGTTAATACAGTTCAGGGAGATGTTTTTCTTTCATTTATGCTAGTTTAAACCTAATTATTGGGATTGGGACAAGTCAGTGGAACTCTAAAACCTATGTATGCCACCTGCTCAGAAAAGTTGACTCCCTGATGTACGAGGGATTAAAAAGAAGAAAAAAATATCAAGCGATGCCAAAGGAATTTTATCTTTATTTTAAAACTGCTATATACTGTAAGTGAAATGGAATTGATTTTGCCATAGAAAGAGAGTGGAAGATTAATTCATTTGTCTTCTTTCAGTGTGTGCTGTTCTTGACAAGGATAACAAAGAGTTTTACTGCTTACTTGAACATTTTAAAAAAGGTAGATGTAGAGTAAATTGGGTGTGGATATCAAGGATTGTAGTCTGGAACAACTGGAAAGCACCAGACCGAAAAAAGGAATGGTGTGATCTCTGACTTCATTATAAAATCAGGTCTTGAATTATAAGTATTATATTGCTGTTAATCAAAGTTATCATAATAGTTAAACTGAAATCTAAACTGAATGAGTTAGCTAAATTAAATGGAAAGCTCTGTCTATCTATCTATCTCTCTATCTCTCTGTCATTTATTTACGGTATCATGTTCATCTACATAAGCACACACATCTGTCTGTGGAGTCCTTGGTTCTCTCTAAACTTGGTTGTTTGCCTGCAGATGTTTCATTACCAGACTAGATATGCTTCTAACCGTGCTTCTTCTCTGACATTGGGGAAACTCATCTACTGAACATTTGCAAAAAGAAACACACACATGCGCGCGCACACACACACTTACCTGTCTGTAAGAAGATTCTTTACAGAATAGCCATAAAATGAAGTATCATGGATAGGAGATGGATAGGAGATTAAGCCAGGAATAGGGCACAGCTGTCTAGAATGCTAAATAGATGTACTCTGTATTGCAACATTTTGTTTGAGGTCTCACCTGCTGTTTTGAGATATATCTCCTTATTGCACATGAACCAATTTTATTAATATATTTATAGGCAATTACTGCCCCTTATATGAGAAAAAAAGTCACATGACTGATGACCAAAATAACAAACCCATTTGCACCCAAAGAAAGAACAACTGTTTATATTTTAGTGCTTTATCTCCAATCTCATTTGAGCTTTTTGAAGTGTTACTGTGATGTTGGCAACTTTGAAACATGATAAATAAACATATCTAATAATAGGATAGAATGATACAACAATAAGAATTAATACAGTAGGAAGTCTTTAATAACTTCAAATATTCCGTTTGGAGAATCTTATAATTTAATGCATTTTTCCTCAAAGAACAGTGTTAGATTTAAGTGACAACATGCAGATTTATTAATATATAGTTTTAGAAGCTGATCATCTTATAAAACCACCAACTTGTACTGGCAACATAATCAAAAGACACAATTTTTCTGTCATGCATAATTCCCAGTGACAATGTCAACATTACTTAATATGCAGACCATAGAGCTTGAAATCTTTCTAATTTTTATAGATGCCCTGAGTTATAAGTATAATTTATGTTGGAAATTAAAAACAATATCTGAAACTTGTTAGCCATTTCATTATTGATTTGATGGAAGGTATTGTATTTACTGGACTTCGTTTTAGTAAACAATCTATAATCAAACTTGAATTATGAATCTGTCAATATTATAATAGCTAATGGGTTTCTCGTTAGGCTGCTTCTGTTCTTTCTGATGTTTTTGCTAAAACAGACTCATTTAGTTTGTATAGTATTCTGAAAGCAAGAACAAAGTATCTTTTAGACAGGAAATCCTGCTTTCTAGCAAAGCTAAACCGTGCAGCACAGGTGATTGTCGGATCGTAGCTTTTTTAAACTACCGGTTTGACCGAACTGATAGCTAACTACCGGTTTGACCAAACCAGTAGCTTTTTTTTACTACTAGTTCACTCGAACCGGTAGTTTATATCACTACTGGTTCGCCCGAACTAGAGTAAACCAGTAGCATTTCACCCCTTGGCTGCTTCTGATTTGGATGAAATATGAAAGTTTAAAAATCTGCTGCCATTGATTTGATCAGCTACTTTTTTTGTTTGACCAAAGATAAAATCTGTCTCCCTTTCCCTCTCCCTCCCTGCCTATCTTAAAACCATCTCTGAGCAGCTTAGAGTTGATAAAGCAATAAATATAATCATAAAACAAAGCCAACCCTCCCTAAAAAGTGTGTGGATTATCTGTACCAGGTAGTTCTCGATTTACAACAGTTCAAAGTTACTAAAAAGTGACTTATGACCATTTATGATCATTGCAGCATCCCTGTGGTCATGTGATCAACATTCAGACACTTGTCAACTGACTCATATTTATGACAGTTGTGGTGTCCTGGGGTCCAGAGGTGGGTTTCAGCAGGTTTTGACCAGTTCTGGAGAACCGGTAGCGGAAATTTTGAGTAGTTCGGAGAACCGGTAGTAAAAATTCTGACTGGCCCCACCCCCATCTATTCTCTGCCTCCCAAGTCCCAGCTGATCGGGAGGAAATGGGGATTTTGCAGTAACCTTCCCCTGGATTGGGATGGGAATGGAAATTTTATAGTATCTTTCCCCTGCCACGCCCATCATACCACACCCACCAAGCCACGCCTACAGAACCGGTAGTAAAAACTTTTGAAATCCACCACTGCTGGGGTCATGTGATTACCCTTTGTGACCTTCTGACAAAGTCAATGGGCAACTGAGATTCACTTAACAACCATGTTACTAACTTGACAACTGCAGTAATTGTCTTAACTGTGGCAAGAAAGGTTGTAAAATAGGATAAAATTCACTTAACTGTCTCGCTTAGCAGCAGAAATTTTGGCTCAATTGTGATCATAAGTCAAGAACTACTTGTATTTTAAAGAAATTTGCAGTGATGCAAAACACTAATTACAGTGCTGTGTAACTTGATTTTTCTTCTGTTTTCCCACAGTTTGTAGCCCATCCTAACTGTCAGCAACAGCTGTTGACCATCTGGTATGAAAACCTTTCAGGATTACGGGAACAGACCATAGCTATCAAGTGTCTAGTTGTGCTGGTTGTTGCACTGGGCCTTCCATTTCTTGCCACAGGATACTGGATTGCACCATGTAGCAGGGTACAGAGTTTTTTCCCCCCTTATATTTTTTCCTTACATTTAAATTAACTAACTCTGGGGAAAATGCCTTTGTATGAATGCTTCTCTTTAAAAAGAATGTAACTATTCTGATTACCAAATTACTGTTTTGTACAGTAGAAATCATCATGATATTTATTATTGATTTATTTCACTTAATATAGTGAACAGAATAAGTTACTTTCCTTACCTTATCATTATTCTGTTCACAGATGATTCTGGAATATATATAGGCTTATTTATATTTATGCTTCTGCACATGGATAGAAATCTCTTCCATCTTCCACAGAGCTAAAGGCAATGAGTCACACTGTATTTACCTTAGCAGCACATTTGTTCATAAAGGATGAAAGCAACCTTGCATTATTTTTAATAATAATAAAAAGGTGGCACACCATGTACACACAAACTTGTTCTGTTGAATTTAGACTTATTAATAGAATTTTACTTCTGAGCAAACTTGAGTTGAAACTTGGCTGGTTCTAAGATATTCTGGGACTTTGTCCATTCATGTTTGCCAGACAAATAACTATGCCTATTTTTTTCACTGGAAAAGGGGGAAAGAAAGCTCCTTTAATAATGGGACATGGGGAAGACCCATTGTTGGTACAATCCGGAGATGCTACAGTATCTTTAAATTTGGAAAAGAGAACTGATCATAGACATATCAAAGCCCTATAAATGATGCTTGCTAATGCTGTTTTCCCCCTATCCAGTAGGATATATTAATTTCCTTAATTCACCCCGTATGAATGGGTTGCTGGTTTACCAGGGAATGCCTTCATCTTAAATTCTCGGGCAGTGCTTGCCAAATCCCACTAGATCCCACCAGACCAACAGTATGCTTAAAGAAAGCTAAGCAGATAAAGAGAGAATCATAGATATATTCCAATGACAGTTCCTGCAGTATGCCACTAGAAAGGCTATAGTATAGCTAGGGATCACACAGTTGACATTCCATGAATTAGGGAGCACAACCTTGCCTTGCATTCCATCTATACTAGTTCTGTATCCCACCTCACCTGCTGAGAAACAGTAACATGTTTTAACATGTTTAACAAATAAAACATGATTTACTTCTTATGCACTTCCCTTTTATAAAAGGTTTTTGTGCAGTGTATCTGTCATTGTACTTAACTAAAGGGCTAATCTGTATTGTTTTAGAAAACTAAAATGGAGTGGTTAAAAACCTCTTTAAATGTTTGAAATCAAAATGGGTTCTTTTGATTTTGCTAGAAGTATTCCAATTTTTAATTCCTTACTCAGAAGATTCCCAAGCTGACAAAAATGGCTCTTTTCAGCTTGGAACACTCCTGGTTAAGTGAGAAAATGCCATTTCAAACTGGAAACAGCCGTTTCCATTTCATTTTGAGTTTGCTTATTTAAATGCACACGTACCTACTGTATAATAAGATGGACAAACTGGGTCTGCTTTGTTTGCAAAATTTATGAAATGTTTCTTCAAACTTTGTGTACTTTTTGTTGGCCCTAATGATGACAATAAAGTGGCTTTCACTAATACAAATAACCCATTGTTTTTGATTTTTTTTTTTGGAAAAATCTCGTACCAATTTAAGACCAATTTAAGTGAGCTCATACATTGGGGAAAAATTATGGTTTAATTATATATATGGACAAAATAAAAAAGTTTGGAAATCCCAATGTATCTTATACCGTTAGATGCAAAGAGCTGTGGTGGCAGTGGTTAGAATGCAGTAGTGCAGACTACTGCAGTTCGATTCTCACCAGTTAAAGGTTTACTCAGGCTTCCATCCTTCCGAGGTCGGTAAAATGAGGATCCAGATTATTGGGGATGATATGCTGACTCTAAATTGCTTAGAGACAGCTGTAAAGCACTGTGAAACAGTATATAAATTCTGTTGCTATTGCTATTTGCTGAAAATGAAAGCATGTATCGATGAAAAAAAAGAAAAAAACATACTTTTATTTGCTTTCTTAGCTTGGGAAAATTCTCCGGAGTCCATTTATGAAATTTGTGGCGCATGCAGCCTCCTTCATTATTTTCTTGGGACTACTAGTATTTAATGCTTCAGATAGATTTGAAGGCATCTCAGTATTACCAAACGAAACAGTTATTGATTACCCAAAACAGATCTTTCGAGTTAAGACAACTCAGTTTACTTGGACAGAGATGCTGATCATGATATGGGTGCTTGGTATGTATATATTTCCTTATTTCCTTATTACAGTGTATATTTTTTAGACATCTCTGCATGATGCTATAATGATAAATAAATCACAGCATATTTTTAGAATAGTGGTTCCCAACCCCTGAGCTGGGGCCCACTACTGGGTTGTGGCCTGTTCGCAACCGAGCCATGGGCTGGCGCAGATGCGTACATGCATAGTTTGATTCGCATGAATGGTGGGCTGGCACACGTGAATATAGCTTGATTCATGTGAGCAGTGGGCTGCTGTGCATGCATACATATCTCCACTTGAAGTCAAGTTGCGCATGTGCGTGCCAGCCCACCGCTTGCGTGAGTCAAACTGCATGCACACACATGCGCACTGGCCCACTGCTCACATGACCTTATTCTCCTCTCGCCCCCTTCCCGGATCCCCAAGCAGCAAAGGTTGGGGACCGCTACTCTAGAACATATGGAATTGTTAATATAGAAAGCATACAACAAAAGAAATCATGATTCAGATTACATAAATTCAAATCAAAAAACTTCTCAATCTTGATTCTGGATGTTTTGAGTTTTAAAAGTTGTCTGACCTTATCTTTTCGAGGGGTGAGTTACCCAGAATGGTCAACTAAATAGCTTGTAATACTCAATGCAAAATAGAAACTCTAAACTCAAGACTATATTGGAAACCGTGACAGCAATAGTATGTTGAGAAACACTGTTGAACAGTACAGTGCACCCCACATATCAATCATTTTTAGGTAACTGTATTACAGTGGATTTAGCCTAATATTTAAGAACCTTTTATTGTATTCGTAATAGTATGCACTGGCATGTTATTCAGTGTGAGTAGGCCTAAAAACACCGGCATCATTCTGACTTACATATGCTCTCTGTTTCTGGTCTGAAAGTATAGTCATATACGGGTGTATTAAAAAAAAGTCAAATTAGTCATATGACTTAATCTCAGGTTGGTGTGTTTGGGTTGCATCCTTAATTACATTTAGCTGGATTTCATTACATTTCTTTTTCAGGTATGATGTGGTCTGAGTGTAAAGAGCTCTGGCTAGAAGGACCCCGTGAATATATTCTGCAGCTTTGGAATGTTCTTGATTTTGGAATGTTATCTATTTTTATTGCTGCTTTCACAGCTAGATTGTTGGCCTTTTTACAAGCTACAAAAGCACAAAACTATGTGGACAAATATATCCAGGAGACAGATCTCTCTGTAGTCACACTTCCACCAGATGTAGAGTATTTTACTTTTGGTAAGTTCAGACACGTTGCCGTGTCTCTGGCCTATTAAAATGGCTAATATTCTTTAAAGCACAGGTAGCTAACTCTCAATTGGCCAGAGTCTGAACACATTTCATGTTTATCTCACATGGCAGATTTAGCAATACTTTATGAAAGGCTTTCTGTGACTGAATATTAGCCATAGACTGTATACTCCTGCTATTGAAGGGTGATTTATTATAAAAATTAGCTATATATTTTTTGCTGTTAGGATGTTGTTAATTAGTTTTTCTGACTAGTAACAGAATAACAGAGTTGGAAGGGACTTCTAGTTCAATCCCCTGCTCAGGCAGGAAACCCTATACAATTTCAGACAAATGGTTGTCCAATCTCTTTTTAACTTCCAGTGTTAGAGCACCCACAACTTCTGGAGGCAAGTTTGCTCCACTGATTGCTTTTTAATTTATAAAAAACGAACTAGATTGATTTGAAAAAAGATATTAAAGCAAAAATGTTACATAGTTTGAAATTCTAAAGAGAATACTCGTTTGATTAGTCCAGAGAAAATACTGCTCAGAATATTTATTGACCACTAATTATTTGAAAATATTTACATTGATCTTTAAACCATATATACATAGTCACAGGCACATGCAGCATACAGAAAGAAATAGACTCAAAAAACTGCTAATTGTGTTATTGTTTTGACAACACAATGAACAAATAGATAAAACTAACAAGCTTCTTGTTTATGTCATTTTTTTCCCTAGCTAGAGATAAATGGCTTCCATCTGATCCACAAATCATATCGGAAGGTCTTTATGCAATTGCTGTTGTGCTTAGTTTTTCTCGAATTGCTTATATTTTACCTGCAAATGAGAGTTTTGGACCACTGCAGATTTCACTTGGAAGAACTGTTAAAGACATTTTCAAGTTTATGGTTCTTTTTATTATGGTATTTCTTGCTTTTATGATTGGGATGTTCATACTATACTCTTACTATCTTGGAGCCAAAGTAAATGCAGCATTTACTACGTAAGTAACCAAGTGCAGAAACAATTATTACTGTATCATTTCTGATCAAATTTGCTGAAAGGTTTGATGACTACATACATAGGAAGGTACATTTATGGAGTTTTCTTGGCAATTATACCGAAACAGTTTGGTGGGAGGGTTTTTTATTTTTACAAAGATGTGTAAGAAAAAGAAAGGAAAGGAAATTAAAACTATATTTGACAATGATAAAATTAAGCAAAGGAAATTCTTGGTTAAAGGAGTGGGATATGTAAAAACACAGACATGAGTAAAAAGCTTTAGAAACACTTGAGAAAGAAACTGACTAGGAGCCACACAATGGTTGTTTCAAAGACATAATATCGTATCTGTAGCTGCATGAAAGATGTTTATCTATACAACTGGAATCCAGAAAATAATTAACACTTGTCATTTTCATCAGTTGAATCTGTCATTGCAAGACTAATTAATCTGGGGTCCTTGAAATGTTTTGGACTTCCACACACGTTGGATACAGCTCGAATAGTTAATAGTAAGGAATTGTACAACTTGTTAAAATATAAAAGGGCACTAGTTTGTTCATCTTGAACTGTAAAGTAATAGAAAGAATGACAGAAAAACTGAGACTACTTCTAAATTGATATTTGCATTTACCTAATATTTTTTGTTATGTTTATTTGCTATAATTGTTTCTGAATTTCAACATATAGTACAGTATAGTACTTCTATAATATTAGCGTTCATTGGGTTTGTGGGCTGACATTAATGTTGTGTTTAGATGGAAGTCTTCCATTGGCATATATCTATTTTATTATTATAAATATTATAATAATAATTATAAAATGACAGTACTTTTTAGCAGTTTGTCAGTTAAGAACCTCTTTTTAGTTTCCAAATCATTTGGGAGAAGTCTACCTTTGTAGTTATTGGTTATTGCACTATGTCTGTATATGCTCATGTGTAAACTCAAATCTATATGCTCATATGTAAACCCAGCTATTGTGGCTTGAAACTTTGGTTTACGACTGTATATATTGCAGAAATCCAACTAAATGATATTTAGTAAAGCATCATTCAATTCTGGTTTTGTATAATGTCAAGCCAGATTTCTGTCTCCATTCATTTTTGTGGTGCTGGTTGGTAATTTTTTTAGAATTAGGAATTATTTTCTGTTTGACAATAAAAGTTGTAAGGCTATAATATAAATATAAATATATCATATTTAAGTTATCAGAAATAGTGACTTACTATGTTAAACAATGTAGCTCCACATCCACAAATTTAATTGGCCATAAAAATAAGGTATAGCATAATCAGTTTCAAAACTGATCAGAAAATATTTTATGTTCTGCACATTAGGCCCTCTATCCTTTTGTTTATTAAGGTAATTAAACTATAAAACTTGTAATAATCAGCTAATGCTTTTTTCCCCTTTTCATGCAGTGTTGAAGAAAGCTTTAAGACTTTATTCTGGTCAATATTTGGCTTATCAGAAGTTACATCAGTTGTCCTCAAATATGATCATAAATTCATAGAAAATATTGGTTATGTGTTGTATGGAATATATAATGTAACAATGGTTGTGGTTTTACTCAACATGCTAATTGCGATGATTAACAGTTCATACCAAGAAATAGAGGTATGTCTCAATAGTGTTCATATATCTAGAACTAAGAAATCCTTTTGATTTTGATAGTTTACTCTGCTCAATTGTGAAAATGGATATAGTCCAGTGGTTCTCAACCTGAGATCTGCGGACTTCTGGGAGGGTCATGATGTTGTCACAGGGCTTCCATGAAGGCTTGAAGAAATATTATGATTTAAAACTTGAGTTAAGTCTTGGTGGTCTGTGGCCATGGTCCATGGCCACAAAAAGTATTTAAAGGGAGTCCATCCCGACGAAAAGGTTAAGAACCACTGATATAACCAACTGATTTCCCTATATCTAATTTTTCTTGTTTTTGTTTAGAGGTACAATTTTTAATATGTACTACCTACCAATCAAATTAAGATGTGGATTAGTATTAGTAAAATTCTATTTCTATTGTTTTATCAAAAGGAGTCAGTTGTTTAATGGAAGATAGTAAAAAACTAACTTGTTTTACCTAAGCTTTTGGAAGTGTTTAGAATATACTTTTCTACCATGTTTTCCCAAAAATAAGATCCTGTCTTATATTTTTTGAACCCCGAAATAAGTGCTTGGCCTTCTTTTTGGGGAGGTCTTATTATTTTGGGGTGCATGGAACAAGACAGGGATCCTCTTGCCCACTTGCCTGTTTTCCAGCTCTGTCTCCCTAACCCTAATGACGAGGACCAGCTGTGCATGCGTATAAATATTTTTGGGGAGGGCTTATTTTCAGGGGGCTTATCCGGGGAGATCTTATTTTCGGGGAAATATGGTATAAGTAGATTTTTCAGGCTAAACAGTAGATCTATATATTTACACTGACAAAATTCTGAAAAGATGAGAAAGTAGCAGCATTTACTTCATAATAAAAAGAAGGAAATTACTTGTGAGTCGATTTTTTTTGTTTGTTTGTTTCTGACATAGGACGACAGTGATGTGGAGTGGAAATTTGCTCGTTCCAAACTCTGGTTATCATACTTTGATGATGGAAAAACCCTACCACCACCATTCAGTCTTGTACCAAGTCCAAAATCGTTCTTTTATTTCTTCATGAAGATCATTAAATTATTGAGGTGCAGAAGGAAAAGATTACAAAAAGACATGGAAATGGGAATAGGTAACTCAAAATCCAGGGTAGGTTCACTGTTGTTTTTTTATATATAAAAGAGTGTTTTTTATTTTTGTCTAATTTGCTGAATCCTAAATTATGGTTTTCACGTAAAAGATATGCTTTCCTGGTTTAAATTCTACATATTTGCAATGTCAGTATCTGAAGTCATATCCACCTAAATGAGTGCAAAAAGGGACTACAGGTAGTCCTCACCTAATGATATCAGGGCCTGGAATTTTGGTCATAAGTCATTGTGGTCGTTAAATGGGTCACCACATAACCTGACTTGATTTTTTGATTTTTTGTACAATGGTAGAAAAGCAAATCATCATGATCAGTAAGTGAATCACATGGTTGTTAAGCATGTTTGTTAACCACATGGTTACATGATTGTTAACCAAATTATTCTTCTGAATGAGCATTTTCTGCTGGAAAACTAGCAAAAATGTTTTAAATCATGGTCATGTGATTATGGAACACTGCAACCAGCGTTCTATAATTTTGTAAATGCAAACTAGTTGTCAAGTGCCTGAAATGCTATTCTGTGACCGCAAGTGTGTGTGTGTGTGTGTGTGTGTGTGTGTGTG